>JAWZYV010009744.1:0-440950 GCA_038373885.1 Cheiracanthium punctorium
CACCCAGGATTTTAGTTTAGTGGGGGCTGGGCAACATACAAATACAGCTGAATTCGGTTATAGTGACCTCGATTAGTTACAACTCTCTTATAACGTCTACATATTCGGTACCACTTGATTGTCCCATAGAACACAAGCCCACAAGCAATGTAACTCGGTAGAGTCATAAATAATTATCTGAACTTTTCAGTGACGTTGTAACTGAGATTAACAGTGTTTCATAAACTAACTGTAAGCATTTATTTAAAACCTTTTTCAAATAAATGTCTTTTTTGGTTAGAAATAACTTGAAGACAATTAAAAAAAGAAAAAAATAATAATACATTAGCAACAATTTTCATTTTTAAAGCTTTTCACTTCTAACTTTCTACCTTTAGGGGGGGGGGGCTTCAGCCCCCATAGCCCCCTCCGTGGATGTGCCTATGATTGCACATACACAGATAAATTGAGTTTTCACCATTATCATTCAAATTTGTTTTTAATCTTCAAGGTCAATTCCTCTTTGTTTTGTTCGAAATAGTCACTCTTGAGTATAATAGTGTGCACAATGTTATTTAGTGTCAAAAACTGCCTTCTTGGAGATATGTACACACGGCTATACATTTGAAAAAAGTTAAAAATATTGGGATGGCATGTAACGTGCCATAATTCTTTTGGTAAAAGATGATGCCACCATGCCATCTGTTACTCAATTATTAGGGTTATTATTAATTATTTATTTTTTAATTATCATTTATATAATATATATTCTTAATAATTATTTATTCTTATTATTCATCTTCAGAATTTATACTAAAAACGTTTTTCGGCACTAGTTTTTTTTTTTTTTTAATCCTCCCTACCCAAAATGTCTCTGTTTTGCTTTTCAAAAAATCTATTGTGGACACCACATGACTTCCTTGCACATTTATTAAATCAAAAATATTTTTGGCGCACTTCATCTAAACCAGGGTGCCTACCACAAAAAGTAAGCTTGATTTCTTGACTTTTTCTTGACCATAACAAATACGAAACTAATATAAAAAATACATCGTGACAGGGATGCAGAATATTTTCTATCCGGCGATCTACGATTGGAGGAAATTTTAGCCATCTGGGGAAATTTTGCAGAAAAATATACAACTGATTTTGATTTTAACAATGAATTAAAAAATTCTTCGAGTTTTTCTTTCCCCTGCCCATTTTTAAAGCGATTTTTTTTCAACTTTTTCACCGATCAGCCGTTTGCTTCCAGTTAACTTGGACCAAATGCTATTTAAAAAAAAAAGATTTACCATTGATCGCCGTAAAGAGATTTGCAACGTAGCTTGCACATTGCAAATCTTGTTACATCTATGGTAACACAGAACTTATGGAAGTCTATAATATATCATAAAACTTAGTGGAAATTGAAGTTATTAGCTATGAAACATGGGGATCAGTGATAATTATAATTGGAATCCAAGTTATTGTTTTTAAAAATGAAAATGTGAAAATAATCAAAACACTGAATTTAACAGGGAATGAAGGGAGACAAAAAAATTACTCTTAAATCCAACAATTTTAACCTTTTTTGAGGAGGGAAGGTGGATAACTGATATACTTTTCTCAAGGTTTGAAGATACATACTTGCCAACTTTTGAAATCCCCAAGGTGTAAAACAACACACAGTTGACATGAACTATTGTCAGTTCACTATACAACTATTTGGCAGACATCATTTTTGATGATTTCTGCTAAAACATGTAAATGACATTTTAAATGAATTTTATAAATAGCAAACGAACAGTATTTTAAAGTTTTCTTGTGAAATAAACACGTGAAAAACTGTTAAGTTTGTCTGTTTGCATAGTTTAAATAGTATAAAATAATAAAATTTACCTAACACACTTAATATATATTTTCTAAACAAAAAAGAAAAAAAAAAGAAGCTATAGCGAACGGTTTTAATCCTCGCCTCAGGTCGGAACTGAGAAGAGTGGACACTCAGCACATGCCCCTCTCCACACACACACCATTGATAAGAGGATAAACAAATCAACTTCCTTTCTCCCAGGAAATCACTCGTGAAATCAAAATACAAATTAAGGAAGTTAAGAAAAGACACATAAAATAATTTCTCTGACTGAACTTAGCAGAAAAAATTAGAAACTAAGAATTTGAATTAAATGGAAAAAACGTAGTTGAGTCGCAAATCGCGACCCAGTGCTTCATTTCTTGACCTTATCTTGACTTTCGTGACCATTTTCCCATTCCTTGACTTTTCCGTGACTTTCGTGACCTTTGCATGATGGTAGACACCCTGTAAACTTATTTTGTTTGTAAGAGGTAAAATACTGCAATAATATGAAGGTTTAGAGATTCCTAGCCATATATTTTCGATATTGCCAAGCTGGGTTCAATTTGAAAGATTTGTTTTTGACACTTAATTTGGCAATATTTTGCCAAAAACCGACAGTCTTGAGATAGTTTGTGAAACTTTGGGGATAGCCAAAGTAGTAACTGATCACACACTTTCAATGAATTGAATGTATCCATACACCTTAATGTATTTAAAATCATTAGGATGATCCTGTAAATAAATTACTCAGTTGAATGAAAAAAAAAAAAAAAAAAGATGCACTTTAAATGTTTCATTTTCTAATTTAATGTTTAATGGAGTGTTTTATTTGCTTGTTTTTGTATTTTAAATTATTTAAAACCAGTTCATTTAAAAATCTCTAAAAAATGCTATTTTCAGTATAAGCTATATTTTTAAGTTAATTTATTGGATACACATAGTTAAACATTTAATCTTCTTTACTGCAATCTACAATCATAAAATAGTTGTGATGAAATTGCTAATAAATATTACAAAGCTCAAAACCATGTACATTAATTTTTTTCAAATTCATTTTGTATACAACCCCTATTTCGCATCTCGAAAAGTGCTCAACTTTAAGCAGCTGTAACTCTGTGAATTTTGGTCATAGAAGGACGATATTTTTTAAAAATTATTGTGCATGAAATTGTATAAGGAAAAATTTTCTAAATATAACTGATAGGACAGGGGAACAGTATAAAAATTTAAATTTCGTATTTTTTATAGGAATTTATTTATTCACTTCCATTTGTTTCTGATATAACAGATTATGCAATTTAAAGCATTTTTGCACCTGGAACTATGTGTCTCTGACTTAACAGTTTAGGATATAGCCATTGGGCACCATTAGCACTGGACACCCTGTATATTGTCATTTAACCCGGAGCTGTTATCTAAGGCTTAGATAAATTTTGTTTGAGTTTAACTCAATCTCATCCTTGAGTTACTTGTCTGCAGACAAGGAGAGTTTGTTGTCGGGAAAAGGGACTCGACACTCATATTACGTGCGTTTTCTATTTCTGTATTTTTGCCAATTTTTACCGTTTATCGATCCCCCTTTAGGGTTTCTCAGGAAATACAAATCTCTGAAAATGTTTGCTTCCTGGGGTTTTTCTGGTTCCTTTTGGTGTGAAACTACAATTTATGAAGTCTCCATACAGGTGTACATATAAGTTTGCCCCTAAAGCCTTAATTTTTTTTTTTTTAATTTGCAAAAAATGTAAATTTCATAATAATTAAAAAATTTTGTAAATAATTTCCTTTAAATTATGGAAATCGTTTTTTTACTTGTTATATTTTTAAAAATGCATCTATCTATAAAAATATAATGCATATCAAATACAACCACAACAAGAAACAGTTAATTTATGTGAAAATTGAAGAAAAACAAGCGATATCACTATGCTTTAAATTAGCGATTCTCAGGAATACTCAAGTTTATATAAAAGGAAAATTGTTAGGTATACCAAATATACCTGATGTAACTGCTAAAATACAAGAAGAAAGAGTTTTTCTATTGACTCAAGAATGAGGTGTATCAGAAAATATAATTGATCTTTCCTTTGACGCAACTGCATCTAATATTGGATGGATAAATGGAGCATATATGTAAGGCTAGAAACACTTTTGGAAAAGAAATTATTTTACCTCACTTGTTGACACCATGTGATTGAGTTAATCGAGTCTGCAGTATGAAAGATGTTTTTGAACAATCTATAAGCCCAAATAATTTAGGTCTTAAAAAGTTTCAATCCCAGTGGAAAACTATTTCAAACAATTTAGATAAGATTGAGGCAGAAAGCTAAAACCTTTAAAAGAGGAAGCCATCATGCTCTTAAAACTTGCATTCAGCAAAAAGGAGCTCTGTGGAGACTATAAGGAATGAGTGGAAGTCTTACTTATAGTATTTGGTAAAAGTCCACCTTGAGGAATTTACTGGCAGAAGCCTGGAGCTTTCCATAAAGTATGATGGATGCCAACAGTATTTCATGGGGCAAAAATGTATACGCTTAATGATCAACTGTGTTATCATCCAGGAAAAGTTGAAAAACTGTGTTGAATGCTTCAAAAGCTGCAGATGCTTCTGTGAATGACATTATGCTTTGTCATAGTTTGAACAGCTACAATGCTATCAAACTTGAAGTTGCTCAAGCCACTCTGTTAAAATCGACACTTGTGATATTTGACAGAGGAGAGAATACCATCTCTTTTTAAAAAAGGACTTCTGAAACTGAGAAGAAAAAATAGCCTTTCATTGTTAAAGTTCAGAATAAATCAATGATGCAAACAAAGAGTGTTCCTATTCCCAAATTTAAACTTACAAACGAACTTCATGCCTATGTTTTGAAACATTTAAGCAGAATGGATCGTAGTTGGAAAAATGTCTATTGACATGGGAAGAGGACGCTGATAGTTTTTTTTTTTTTTTTCTTTTCTCCTCCAATGGGCGGTTCCTTGCTCATCAAGCATTTTGCCACTAAGGCCCAAATTAGTGACCATTTTATTATGGGAGCACCTAGTGAGTGGCCAGCATCACTCCCTATGAAGCGACGGACAAGTTAACAACCATGCCTATATGTATACATTAACATCCATATCTATATGTATACATTTATAATTCCTATGAGAATAAAGTTCAATAATATGAAGGGAGTTGAAATTTGGATTGATTTTTCCATTTTCATTCTTTAGTATGTAATTTCTACTGTGATTATAATTTATATTAATCTTATTTATATGCCAATTTGTACTTTTTTACGACTTGAGATGTCATATAAACTTAATTCAAATACAAGGAAAATTTTGAAAAAATCAATAAACCCAAAAAGGGCATATTAAAAAAAAAAAAAAAAAAAAAAAAAAAAAAAAAAGCCTTTAAGCCCTTAGGAGCAAACTCAAACGTAGACCTAGACTTCAAATTCCACACATTGTAATTTCACACCAAAAGGAACCAGAAAACCCATGTGGAGAAAATGTTTTCAGATATTCGCATTTTACGAGATGCCCTCCTCAAGTAGATCGCGATTTTCCTTGAAGATTGAGGGTGCACTTGAGTGGTATTTTACAGTATACATATAAAAAAATTCAACTTACCCTTGTTGCCATTTCACAAATTAAAAAAGCCCCTATAGTAGCTTCTTCATGATTATCTTGAACGTCTATGTTTATAATATGAACAGGAGAGATTTCCTTGGGTGATCTGCTTGATAATTCTATTTGCAAAATAAAATAATACAACAATCACAAATATAAATGAAACATTTTTTACACATATTCAATAATTTTATTGATAAAAATAACACAAAATTACAAAATGATCACAAACTGATTAATCATTTAAACATCTTTGAATTATTTTATTATTTTGGATATGCCAAATTTGCTCTTCTCCCATCTAAAAACTTATCAACAAATTAAAAGTTTAAAATGTAAATCGACACATAATTTCTGAAACAAACTTTGAAGTATTAATAACTGTTTCTTTCTTTAAGTAACTAACTTTAAAGTAAACAATGGCTAACTTTTAATTGAATAAATTTAACTTACTTAAAATAAAATAAACAAAAACTTTGAATGTCATGTTTTTGTGTTTAAATCCCAATTCAATTAATCTTAAAAACACAAACCTTCGAGAACTTGATCAAAAACACGCTCTTCAACTGTAAAAATGACATCAAATGATTCATAACATTCTTGAAACCTTTCAGGGTGAAGTTTTATTCTTCTGTTACGGTTTAGCATATGAAGTATACCATTTTGTGTGTATCTAATATTGGTTAAGAATTGCAAAATAAAAAGCTAAAATAATAAAATAAAGCATAACGCCTATAAAAATAATATTTACCATAATAATCATGGTAAATGCCAGAAAGTTTTAACTTGGGTTTTATATTAAGTCTGAACACACATCAGTGTTATAGGCTGAAGAAATAAGATTCAGAACTCCACAAAAGTGTTCAATGCAATTTCGACAATGACAATTTGAAAAACAAGCCTTCTGGCTCAAAATATGACAAAAGTTGTTCATATCTCTTGCAATATCAACCTAGTAGGTAAAATCAAAGTATGTCTACTGTACAGTGAAAAAAAAAATTATAACATGTTATTTTTTTAATACATAATAAATGGGGTTTTTAGATAAAATTTTAATTTAAACATAATGTAAAAAAAGCAAATTTTAAAACAGTAAAATTGAAAAAAATATCTGCTTTGGAGATACATAGCATATTTTCAAAAATAATGAAGGGACACCTCTGATAATATGATGGCTAGAACACCACTGTCTATAATCATGGGCCCAGGTTCGACCCTTGGCTTGGCCTGATTGTTAAATTGTTCATTCATACATACGGGTTAATGTTGGCTACACGTTACATGCTTCCATAATAAAATGATCACACCTCCAGACTTAGTAGTGGCCAAAGTCTGGATGACAAGTGCCCGTCATGTGAGAAAAAAACCACATAATAAAGATATAAAGTTGAATTGAAAATGCGACTTAATTAAACATTATACACTATTATACCTATTTTTGCATCACAAGCACTTTCAGCCATGCACATGGCCATCATCAGGTGTTTCTTTGCTTCTCGTTCTTTAATACTTTTTAGCCACACTCACCAACTCTCACCGATGTGTGCGTGAGTCATGTCTTTGACTGCAGTGACGTCATTCATTATCTCTATTGCTTCTCTCTTTAGACTGTAGCTTTTATTTTTGTAGTTTGCCTTTTTTTCTGAATATTCAAAATTAATGGTGAGGGGGGTGGTTTGAGCTGATCTTGAAAGGGAAGTACTTAGTTTACCAAAACGTAGATTGTTAATGTGTTTCTTTTTTATTTCTTTAATTTTTCTTTTAGTTACACCAATATAGCTTTCAGAACTATTGTTTTCATCAAATTTAAGATAAATTTTGCAGGTGCCGGCAGTTTCTTCATAGTTTATTTTATCTTTATCAGTTCTAATACTATTGAAAATGTTTTTATTTGGTTTGATGCAGATGTGGATTCCTTTTTTGGCGGCTATATTTGCTATTTTAGTGGCTATTCCTCTGCAGTATGGGATTGCTTTAATGAAATTTTGTTTAGTTTTTTGAGCACTGGTTATTATGTTCAATTTTTCAATTCTTTCTTTATAGATTTTTTTTATGATTCTTTTAGGATAGTTTTCTATTTCACATGATGATGGCCGTGTGCATGGCTGAAAGTGCTTGTGATGCAAAATTAGGTAGTGTATAATGTTTAATAATAAAGCTTTCATAGTTTTCTTTATTTAACAAATTAGTTAACCAATGGAAATTCTGTCTGTTTTTATCTGTGTAAAAGAAAGCCTATCACATGATATTGATGGTAAACGTATGATATGAATGCCGAACCAAAGGTGCCAGCTTTACAAAACTTTTGTGGGTGCTCTAGACCGACAATTTTTTGAAAGGAGGGCAGGAACAGGAATGACTGGCCTTTGTTTGATTTTTTTAGCACTAGGGTGCTATTTCTCTCAGTAAGAGAATTTTGTCTACACGATCTTTTTGACAAATTTTGTAGATATGAACTGCCATGGTGAAGATATTTTCAAATATATTTGCCAGATAACGTGGAGAGAGAGGGGGGGGGGGGGTTAATAAAATGTTGAAAGTCGCACAAGGTTTGCAATTTTCGATAATTGATCACCAAATTTGGTGCCAAAACGCGACAATTTATTATAAATATATTTAGAGCTTAGTTAGAAAATGCCTGGTGAATATTATAAAATAGTTTTAGTAGGCTATTTTAATATATACTTTAATTCAGAGGAAGTGTTTTATAGAACAAAAGAGACAAATATGGTACACTCATAGATTATGATAGACTTTCCAAATGGTATTCATAAAGGTAAAGCGTAGTTCGACTATGCCTGGCAAAAATTGTTAAACAGTTTTGGTAGGCAATTTTAATATAGATTTCTATTCCGAAGAAGTGTTTTATGGAACAAGAAAGGAAAACACGGTACACTTATGGATTATGATGCCAATTCCAAACAGTATTTAAAATGTCTCTATATAGTAGGAATATGCCTAGCAAAGACTGTAAAACAGTTTCAGTAGGCGATTTTAAGATAGTTTTGATTCCAAAGATGTTTTTTATGGTATAAGAAAGAGTTGATTCCTGTTTTAACGCCCCACTCTTGCCAACTTAAAAAATCCTCACACTGTGGCGAGCTTTGCAGTCATGGGCCTCTAGGAGTTATGCACAAGTTTCAACACTTCCAAAAGAACTAGATGAAAACTAAAGTGAACAAATTAGCAATAATTGCACCAGTTAAGGAAGTTGAAGAGAATTATTAAAACTACATTAATTGGCAGCCAAAAATAAATACAAATGTAACAGAATGCTGAACTTACATGTTCTAAAATTGCCATTTTAATTCTAAATTACAGTTGCCACATAAATACAAAAAATCGTCATGGTAACTGTATATGTTTAACTATCACCACCTAGGCGAGAGTCGGGGCATTAAAGTAGGAATCAACCAAACGAAGAACCAAAGAAAGACAAACCATCCAATCAACCAAAGAAAGACAAACATGGTACACTCATGAATTAAGCTACACATTGGAAGCAATATTTAAAACGATGAAGTATAGTTGGAATATACTTGACGAAGATTGTAAAATAATTTTAGTAGACGATTTTAAGATAGATTTCAATTCCAAAGATGGGTTTTATGAAACAAGAAAGAAAAATAGGGATGAAGCATAAATTATGATACACTTTTAATATATAGCACTTAAGTGTGTATTTAAAATCTGAAAGTTTTTCAGATTTTCTTCCTTTAAGCACTAGACTGCTATTTTGTTTAGTCCCAGGTTTTTGGTCTATGCGACTTTGTAGACAGGTTTAGTAGACATGAACTATCACAGTGAAGACCTTTTCAAATGTGCTTGCCAGATAACACAGAGGTGGGGGGAGAAAGATTAAAATCTTGAAAGTCGTACAAAGTTTGCAATTTTTGATAATTGATAGCAAAATTTGCTGCCAAAAAATAACTTCAAAACCAAACCAAGCTTGGCGATATCTTCGAATTTGGCTAGAAACTAGGAAAATATTAATTAAAATATGCCTGTTGAAGATAGTAAAATTGTGTTAGTAGGCAATTTTATTATAGATTTAAATTCCAAATATGTGTTTTATGGAACAAGAAAGACAAACATGGCACACTCTCGGATTATGATGCCCATTCCAAACAGTATTTAAAATGGTGAAGTATAGTTAGAATATGCTTGGCAAAGATTGTAAAACAGTTTCAGTAGGCGATTTTAAGATAGATTTCAATTCCAAAGATGAGTTTTATGGAACAAGGGGGAAAAATAATTCTCACTCACATGAATAATGATTCACTTTCCAACTTAATGGAATAAGGGAGATAAATGGGGAAGGTGCAGGGATTATGACACGTTTTTGATAAATAGCACTTTAATGTGTATTTAAAATCTGAAAGTGTTTCATATTTTCTTTTTCTTTCTTTTTTTCAATATTTAACAATTTTTTTTTCTCCAATTGTACTCAGTTCTAAAGCATCCACATACATGAATGACAAGTTGTAGAATTTTACTTTAGCACTCATTCAATTTTTCAGTGGGAATTTAGGTTCTAAGCACCTATAAGGATAAAAACAAGATGGAATGAATCCCGTATTCTGAAAAAGAGAGATATTTTAAACACTTACGATTCTTTCTTCCATCTGTGATTGATTTGACTAATACAGTATTTTAACACGCAGTAATAGAATATAATCAAATTGTTTCACAGATGATCCTTTTTCCGAAGAACACTGTCTGATTTTTTAAGAATTTTAAATAGAGTTTTTCTACAAAAGTAACTAAAACTGTTGTTTTGAATTTTCTGGGTGTTATGCACCCACATGACTTTTTTATATGAGTCTTTGCGCACCAGAGCCCCACGTCATCCACGCCCCTGTGCCGAACATGGAAAACAGAGAGAAATCTTGCTGATATATAATTAATGTAATAAATCTAATTAGAGAGGGGAAAAAATCTTTTAATGCTTATTTCTTCAACTAATTTTGTTTATTTCTATACTTTCTTCAATAATGTCATACACATCTGTTCTTGCTTTATGTTAAAAATAATTAAATTATTTCTAAAAGTTCTATAATTTCAAATTTTAAATTGAAAATATTTGTTATTAACATTCAGAAAATCTTGACAATTCTATGTAGGATTGTGTGTGTTCTTTGTTTAATTAAATTAAGAATTTTCATACAACTGTACACAGAAAACCTCATTAAAGCAAACTATTTTCAGGCTTTTTGGCAAGTTGCACATTTTTTTTTTTCATATGAGGCTTAAATAACATAAACCACTTTTAACTAACATGAACAAATACATTTTTACAGAAAATACTTGCATAAATAAGATTTTGTATTATTACAGTGATGATTGAATACATTTTCATATTAAATATTGCTCTGAATTTTAATGTATAATATTTTTTTGTGAATTTTTAAAATGCGCACACAACTGTCTCCTTAATCATATAGCATTGTGCTACCATATCGGTCCGAATATAACGCGATGTTTTTTGACTGATCATTCCCCCATTAAAAAACTCATTCGCGCTAAATTCAAGGTCTAAATATAGGATTTTTCTAATTATCTTGGTGAAAAATTTCTGAGTCGCATTATATTCGGGGCCGCATTATATTCAAGCTAATATGGTGAATTGTACTTGACACACCTTCAACTACTTGATCATAAACACGTTCTTCAACGGTAAAAATTACATCAAACGTCTCATAGCAAGTTTGAAATCGTTCAGGATGAGATTTTATTCTTCGATTACGATCCAACATATGCAGTAAACCATTCTGAGTGTATCTAATTTGAAGAGTTAAGAATTTATAATTCTTAAACACTAAAATTAAAAAAAAAAATTTAATACTTAAAAAACTAATTAAGTAAATGAATTTTAGAAATAATTTAAAAGAATCCAGGTTTATGACTTGGATAAAATAAAATTCTGTAACATTTGTATAGCAATAAAATGCACATATTTAACTTTAGAAGTATAACATGATATTTCAAGTGCAGAAACGGAAATTCATAATTGACTATTCTTTAAATTTTTTAAACACTGATGTAATACTGGTCTATTTTAAATTTTTACCTTTGTTTTCAGAAATTTTAGTTTACATTTGTTAAAAATGCAATTTCTTATTCAGAATTAAAAGATTGTTTTGAATGAAAACTAATGTAATTCTCCCCAATTTAAACTCTTCATCAAGGGATATATTTTCTTTTATTGATTCTGCATCAGACTCTGAATCAGAATCACTATTGTGATCAAGTGCATTAATGGAATGCAAAAGGAAAATGAACATATGTAGATATAAGTTGATCTAATCCTGAAAAGCTATGAATTAACAGATAATAAAGCATTTTGACAGTCCCAGCAACCAGGTGTATTTCCTACAGCATGACAAGCTAACCAATGTATTGCAATGGGAGAAATCAGATTTTCAATGTTCAATTATGGTATTAAACTCGACATTACATTTATAATTATGCTCTTTTAGCATTGTTATTAATTATTTGTGTGTGTTTGTGCCAGTATTTTCTATTATCACTATTTGAATATTAAGCAAGAATTGTCAAACACATCAAAATTTGATTTTCTTATTTAAATTAAAAAAGTGATTATGAATTAGAGATGTTTGCAGATTATAGGTCTGCGGATTAAAGGGAGTTGACTGTATATATAAAGTATTGCTTGGTGGTATTTAACTTTACAGATTCTATTATAAACAACAGGCACAATAATTTTAGTAATTAAAAAATTTTTCTACAGTCAAACCTCGTTATAAGATCACCTGTGGGGACCGTAGAAAAGTGACATTGTAAGGGGGTGACCATATACGCGATACAAGTAAACAATCATCTATTTTAACTCACATACATGCTTTTGCAAGTAATTTTACCATTAGAGCAAATTATATCATATTATATATAAATATAAAAGAAAAAACAGAATTCTACATTGTTATTAGATTAATATTTTTTATTTAATTGTTGATGCAGGAATTAGATACAAAATAAGAAATAATTGATGTGTAATATATTTACAGAAGTTAGAAACACAGTTCAGCATTTAAAATACAGTGGAACCTGCTAAAGTGACCACCTTGGTAAAGAGACCACTTGTCTAAAGTGGACACTTTCATGAAATTTCATTGTAACTCATAAAAAATATATGGGGAAAATATCATGTAAAGTGACCACCTGCGAAAACTGTAAAGTGACCAGATAATCTGCCAAGTTTAAGTTTTTTAACCTGTCAAATGTGACCACTTTCCACTATAAACTGCCTCTTAAATATAAAACACTTTCAGATAATATAGAATGCTATATCCCTTTTCAGTTGTTTAACACAAGATTTGATCTCAACATTGATTCTCTCTTCTGTAACACTTGTTCTAAATAGATGAATAAATAAAACAAAAACAACAAAAAAATAGATAAATAAATTAAAAAGGAAAACTTGTTTTAGTCTAGATTCTTTTATATTTCTGTTGATGCTAAAATTGATTCAGCCTGGTTTCTGGTAAGAGGTGTGTGGTATGCAGTTAATCACAAATTTACAATTACTTTTGATGAAGTTAATCACACATTTATGAGTACTTCTGATTTCCCTTTACCTATTCTAAATGTAATACTCTTGCCATTTTAAATCTCCCATCTGTCAATAATGCTATTTAACTGTTTCCTAATTTACTTTGGTTTTAGCCTTTGTAATGCATTTTGTTGGCGTCTGTAGTCTGTGAATATATTTAATTTTCTTTCTTTCCCACAGGATTACAATAATTACATAGGTCGGAATAGGATTACAATAATTTTGTCTAGGCTACGAAAACTATATTCTGATCACCCCTGTGGCGAGTCACATTTAAATTTTGCCAAACATGTATAAATCCTAACATTTCTTTTCATTTTTTCAACCTGGCGATTTATTTGGCGACCGGCCCTTTTAGAACTTTGCTGTTACAGCACAGTGTGTTATCTAAACAATGTGTTCTTGATGTACACTAGTGAAAATTGTATTATGAACTATATTTGTTCAAATGTGAAAACAACCCAAAAATTAAACTGTACTTTAGTAGTATGTCAAGCTGCAAAATGGAAATTTATATTTTTTATTCATTGTGACCAAGAAGTATTAAAATACATATTGAAATGTAAGTATAAGGAAGTCGCACACAATTTGTATGCTATGTGCATTTTAATGTTTCAGTATTTTACTTCCTACATTCCTCTTTTTTGTTCAAGGATATTTATTGATTTTGAGATCTTGTTATAAATAAACTGTAGAGTGTTTGTGCAAGTGTTATTTGAAGTTTAGGCATAAACAAATTTATTAAAGTGCTACCTTTGTAAGGTGACCACCTGTATAAGGTGACCAGTTTTGTTGTTCCCGAGGATGGTCTCATTAGGCAGGTTCCACTGTATGCATTTATCTAGGATTGCCTTTCCTTCGTTTTAGACGTTTCTACTTTTTCAAGATCACTAATAGGTTTTAAATGTTTCTCTGAGGCCACACATATTGCAAAAACACCCCACAAATGCAGGGAGAAAAAGGAAAACTTGTTTACTAGGAAAACAAGTGAAACAAGCTTGGAACTTATACCAGGATTAGGTATGACACATGCTCTGCCCCTGATATTTTTTTCTTTCTAAACTTGGAAATGCGCAAGGTGCAATCCACTTTTCAGTAGTAAACGTGAGGAGTGGGATACTTTAATCCCTTTTGTAACCCTGCAAACTGTCCCTTTTCTTATCCACACAATGAAGAAAGGTTAGATGGCTTATCTCTTACTGAAAGATAGCTTTGTCAATTTTCAGAAATATTTCCCACAGTGTTTAAAGTGACCATATAAGCAGGTATAGCTGTAATGGCATGACCATATAAGCGATATTAAAATATACAAATTCCTATTCAGTCAGCCAGGACTTTTCAAAAGTGACCTAATGTTTTTTATCTGAAATAAATTTACTTACTGATATCTTCGTATTCATACTTACCTAGTTAATTCAAAGCTATGGTACCAAATAGTAATGACAAATTTAAGTAACCAAAACAAAAAGAATAAACATAGAATCAAAAATAAAATAGAACATTACAAATATTTTCAGCAAAAACACATTCTTAACACAGCTCTACAAGAATTTTTCTGCCTAGAAATGGGGAAAACTAAAATAAACTTAGAAATGAATTTGAAAATTAAAACAACAATCAAACTTATACCCTACAGCAGATGTATCCATGGCACTGTCTGAAATTTTAAGGAGATAAAAATATTTGATGAAATACTAGAGATCTAATCAATAGTGATTTGGTCAAATACCGAATATTCAGCCAAGAGCTCAGGCCAAATATTCGGCATATAGTTTAAGCCAGATACCAAATATTAAATTTTTAAAATTCCTTTTTAATTGTAATTAAAACATTGATTTTCAAATTTGTAATTAAATACTAAATAAAGACTAATCAAAATTCATTTTATATTATTTGTAAGTACTTAAAAACACACAACAGTATATTATCAGTAAAACTACAAAATCTTGTTCATGAAAAAAAATCTTTTAGATAGCTGAACAATAATAGCAACATGATTATATTGAGATATTCATAATTTAATTAATATGCTATGTTAAATGTGATTAATCAGGTATACATAACCACATCATTCTTTGGGTTTTGCAGCCTCTAGGAAAAACATATTTAGCACCTTTTTAAAATTATGTTTGTAATTGAGGATCTGAAAAAGATTTCTCCTATCCCCAACCACATAAAGAAAAGTAGAAAACCAAGTCAAGTAGTGTCACAAAGTAGGAAAAGTCTACCATTTCTATAATATTACTAAATAGATTAGATTATGTTCCATTCAGCTTAAAATTCAATAATTTAGGATAGTTTATAATATGAAATTAACATACTGAAGTATAACTAAGCAATATTATTTGTAAATGCATTTAAAAATACATGTTGCATTTTTTTTTTCTCTTTTTGTTCTGAAATTATTCAACTGAGTATGTAGCAATATTTGGCCACAACAATTCGGCCAAATACCTGTCCAATATTCGGCTTACTGAATATTTAGCCAACTGAATACTCGGCCTACCGAATATTCGGTAGAACAGCCGAATACCAAATAGTGGCCGAATATTCATTACATACCTATGAAATACCCCAATGCAAACTAATTTTGCAGAGATTTCAACTGATTAAGGGCTGACTATGGCTGAGTGGATAAGAAACTGAACTAGTAGATGGCCAAAATGTGAAGGTACCAGATTTGGTTCTATGGCATGGCTATCAATCTAACAGTCTGGAGTCTTACTCAACACTTTCGAAAAACTAAATACAGCATAAAAAGGATACAGTATTTTGTCTTTAGCCAAGAGATCTTGATACATTTGTTCATAAGAGACACCAAAGTCATATACGTTAGGTTTGTCAGGTGCAGGACCAGGTAATTTAACTTGATTTCCAGAACCAAAGGAACGAACCTTAAAACCTTTTTTGCTAAAGGAGAAAAGTTTTTATTAGACAAGTTTAAATAAATTTACAAAAAATATTAAATGGTTACTTACAAAATTTATTTTAAAATAAAAACCTGAACATAAATTTCTAAAAATTGGGTTGGCTTCAAAATATAGAGCAAAATACCTGTTTCATATACATGATTACTAATAGATGTTCAGGGATGCCGACTATGTGGGTGCTCTGTTGCTCAAGCACCCATAGAAAAAATTACATGGGTGCAGAACACCCAGAAAATTTCAAGGAACAGTTTTAGTTACCCTTGTAGGAAAAATCAGACAGTTTTCTTAAAAAAAATCATTTGTAAAACTGATTGTATTATATTATTGCTTGTCACAACATAAACTTATATAAAATCAATTAAGGATGGAAGAAGGAATTCTGAATGTTAAAAAAAAAAAAAAAAAAAAAAAATGTTTTGTTTAGAACTCAAAATTAATTAAATTTTGGCTTTATCCTTAGAAGGTTCTTAAGTTTCAACAGAAAAATTTAATGGGTGTCCAGTGTTTGTACAAATTCTAAAATAAAATGTCTACTACTTTTTGCACGAGTGTGGACAGGATCTGATTTCCGGCATTTGGGGCAAGTGCCTGGGGCCCTAAATTTTTTTTTAAGTTTAAAAATTTGTAAATTTTGTAGGAAAGAGGGGTCCCCCAATGAAGCTTTTGCTGAGGGCCCCCAACTTGGTTAATCGGCCCCTGTATGTGAGTGCGTTAGAACTTGAGTACAATCTGAAAAAAATCACTTCTTTAAAAATCTAAGCTAAGTTAAAATTGATCTAAGGACCCAAGTAACTATCAATTAGGGGAATTTTCTTTAAAAAGATGTAAAATAGTTCCTCCTCTCAACGTGAAAAAATATTCTGTCTAGAGCACTCACAAAATTTTTTTTAAGTCAGGTCTGTAGATGTTTTTTCTGTGAGTAGAAATAAAGGCTTCTTTAAATTTAATTGATAAAACTTACTGTAGATGATGAAGGTTCTTAATTAGCATGAGCAATAGGTGAGAACTACCAGTATTATAATTAAATAATGTTACATGTGTGTGTGTCCATTACTAATTTAAACAATTCAAAAATATACAAATTATGCGGATTAAGAAAATGGTCACCCAGTGGTCGAAATTTGACCATAATATATTAAATTTTAAAGACTGAACGTTGCTGAGGTTCTTTTGTTAAAGAGAATACCTCTATAATTATTGCTTATAACTTCCAATTTTTTTATTTTGTCCAAATACGTCAGTTACGAGCATGTACAAATACGCCATTATGTATCAATTTCCCAGTTATTTGAAAATGTGAACAACAGGGAAAATGTGGCATAACTTGGATAAGCCATATTTAAAAAACAGTGATAAGTTTTTTTTTTTTTTTTTTTTTTTTCCACATTTTTTTGTCCATTTTATTTTTTATTGTTATACTGGCCAGGTTTCATCAAGATTAAAAAAAAAAAAAACAGATGAAATAACTGTGTAAAGTATATATACAAAAGAAATTAAAATAAAATCTCAAAAAATAGAATGATCGAACACTATTTGCTGTGACTTACAATTGACCATGTATAAAAACTGGCTGCCTCAATAACATTCCAATCTTTTTTCGAATGGTAGTCAAGACTTATTTATTGTCATCTTAAATGCAGATATAGTTGGAAGTTAAATGGTATAAAACAGCTCCAGAATATGTTAAAATGTGGAACATATTCTGAATTACATGTTTATTTGGAATCCAAATTTTCCTACAGCGTGCGATTCGCCCAACTTGGTGCAAAATATTGCATGCCAATTTACTTCTCTATTTTTTATGGAACATGATCATATTATACATGAATTTAATCATTTGCACAACCACCTCCATACGAACTTTAACTGTGCCAAATTTTACACTCCTTTGTTCCCGCTTTGAGCTCTAAAAGGGGCATAACGATTTTCCTTTGTGTATTTATATATAGATTACCCAGAAATTCCGATTATAAGCACTCCTCCTCTCAGGTTATAAAAATTTTGATTTTCAATATCGCTCCTGAAAATCCCCCCTCCCAATCTCCAAACTCTTGATGATGACGACAATGATGAAGATAAATTTTCTTCAAGTAGTGAAAACTAAATGTTTTCAATACCTGGAAGTAAAAAGACAGATATCCTTGCCAAAAATGGAGCTATATTACAACAGCCATTTTTCATATCCTCTTTCTGCCAATATTGTACTCAAGTTAAAAAGGCAATGGGAGGAACCTTGCAGCAGGAATACATGCAGGTTTCAAATGGGTAAATATGGAAAAACCTGCTCTTGTCCCAATGGACTTGGCAAATGCAATTTTTGTTGCAAATTTGAGACTTACAACAGACCATGACTTTTTATATGGAAACCTACACTATATCAATGTAGTAAGTAATAGTAACTGTCCTTTGTGCTCTTCAGACAAAACTATGAACCTTGCACATTTGACAAAGGGCTCTGCACTCACTAGTTTTATGGATTTAAAACCAGACAACTTTACCAAGGCTAAATTTTACTGGACTGCTAGAAGGCTTATGGCAGATACACCACAGGCTAATGACATAGGAAAATAATAATAGTAATAATTAATTTTTGGTAGCATTGATTTTTAGCTCTTTACAACAAAAAATATCAATCAATAAAATAAAAAAAATTAATTATCTATTAATCTCAATTATAAGACCATCCCATTCTAAATTTAACTGATTGAAACTTGCAGAAGGCTAACAATCTACAAACCATACTTATATTAACAGCAAAATTTTTTAAATGAATTTTCTATTATTCCGGAATATAAGCCCCCCACCCAAATTTAAATGATTTTTGAATTTGCAGATTGAAAGGGTTGTTATAATCAAGATTTTGAGTTAACGTAATATATACTGTAGGCATGACAGAGACAGGCTCATTTTTTTTTTTTTTTTTTAAAGGGGAAAAAAAGGGAAAGAAACTTAATTTGACCAGAACAAAATATTTTCCTAAATATTAAAAAGTTAAAAAGTAATTAAAAATTTAAAAAGTAAAAAATATTTTCCTAAATAAACGTAAATTTTTAGGATCAGACTAATGTATATAAAAAGCTTGTTTGATATAAATAAAATGTACAACAAAGCAAAAAATTATTCTTAAGTAGGTTGCCAGATGGTATCCTTAAGGAGGACATGTCCTCCCATAGGCGCACCCACGGGGGGGGGGCTATGGGGGCTCAAGCCCCCCCTAAAGGTGGAAAGTTTGAAGTGAAAAATTTAAAAAAATGAAAATTGTCACTAATGAATTATTATTATTATTATTATTTATTGTCTTCAAATTACTTCTAAAGTATTTTTCACCTAAAAAGATGTCAGTTTTTAAATAAATACTTACAGAGTTTATGAAACACTGTTAAAGTCAGTTACAATATCACTGAAAAGATCAGATAATTATTTATGACTCTATAATGAGTTTTTGCTTGTGGGCTTGTGTTGTATGGGCAAATCAAGTGGTACAGAATATTTTGACGTTATAAGAGGGTTGTAACTATTATCGATCTCACTATAACAGAGTTCAGCAGTATTTTCAGCTCAGCCCCCCCTAAACTAAAATCCTGGGTGCGCCACTGTGTCCTCCTGTTCTATATATTTTCCCCCTGTCTTTCCTTATCAACTGCATGTCCTCGTTTTGCTTATTTGAAACTATCCAGCATTAAAAAGAATTCTTCTTAAGCCAAAAAACAATATCACACAGAATAATGACTTCTTAAAAAACCCCAACTTCAGAAGCACATCTATAATTCAAACATTCTCTTATGTCTATTTACAAAATGGATTTGGCAAAAGTAGAACATTATTCGGTTCTGGAAAAAATCAAAGATTACTCAATCTATATTGAGCATGCTCCAGAATTGAAATAATTTTTTGCTACTAAGAGTAAGGCAGCGACTTCATGCTTACACAGAGACTGAGTCCATTTAAAACAAATTTTTGAGCGTTTACAAAGCTTGTGAAGATTGCTTGCTGGAGAGGATAAAACCAGTGGAAGAGCTTAGGTGTTCTGAGCGAATTCTGATGGTAAATGAAACAAAAACCTAAAATATGATGACCTTGTTCCCTGTAGTGAGTTCTTGAGCACCCGAAGAGTAGATATTGATAATGTTAAATTACACAATTTTGTATTGATTTCATTTCTTAAATCAGAATTTGATGGTGATCCTGATGATAAATACTATGATTTGAAGTTGCATAAACAGTAGACAGTTTACTTCAAAGTGGTTAAAAACGGTGAATGCTTCTCAGAACAGCTCAAATCTGTAAGCTTTAATTTTGTATACGCATACAGCAAATGTCAAAAGAGTTTCTTGCTTATTAATGCGCAATGGAACAAAGAAAGGAGTCAGTAAAATAGTTGATTCTTACATATTAGAACTTTAGTCTAAAATCGGTAGTTCAGCCAAATACAATTAAAATATAAAAAAAAATTCTGAATGTTTAATTGCATAAATCCTCCTTTATAATTTTTCATCTGGCAACCATAATCTTAATTTTTTTTTTTTTTTTTTTGGAGGGGATGTTGAAGCTCCCTAGCCTCCCCCATGGATACGCTATTGCTTATCTATATAAATAAAATTAGACTTTTGTCTGTACATTTCTTGGAATTCAAAAATTTTGCGATTTCTATCCGTTTCAAGCACCTGGGAATCCGGTGCGACCTTCAAAAAAAGTTTGTCTGTCTGTCGTTCTGTCCGTGATGCTTTGTTTGTTCAAACATCACGTAAAAATGACTGAAGCGAATGATATGAAATTTGGTGTTATGATAGGTGGTCACTCAACTAAAACACGTCCAATTTTTTAAAAATCTTGATTGGATTTTGAGAAAATCCCTTCAAACTGCGTAAATTTGTGTTCGAGCATCACCTATAAATGACTGAAGCAATTGAAATGAAATTTGGTATCATGATTGGTGGTCACTCAACTTTGTGTTTGCACATCACGTAATAACTGCAAAGGTGAAAAAATGATATTTGGTGAAATGATAGGTGGTCACTCACCTTAAACTATAAGCTTCTAACTAAAAAAAAAAAAATCGATCAGATTTCGAGATTTTGCGAAAATTGTTTAAAACTGAGTGAATCTTTGTTCGCGCATTACGTAATAACAACTAAAGCAAATGATAAGAAATTTGGTAACATGATAGATGGTTGCTCCACATAAACTATAGGTGTCTAATTTTTTAAACATTTTTATTAGATTTTGAGAATATTCTCTCAAAATACGTTTATATTTCTTCAAGCATCACATAATAACAACAAATACGAATGATACGAAATTTGGTAATATGATAGGTAGTTGTTAATCTTAATTTATAGGCGTTGAATTTTTAAAATATTATGATTACATTTCGAGATTTTGTGAAAATCGTTTTAAAATGCTGAAATTTTGTTCCAGCATCATGAAATAAAAACCAGGGAATGAAACAAAATTTGGTGACATGATAGGTTGTCACTCAACTTAAATTCTAGGCTTCCAATTTTTCAAAAATGTTGATTAGATTTTGAGATTTTGTGAAAATTATTTCAATATGTGTAAATATTCGTTCGAGCATCACATAATTACGACTAAAGCGAATGAAATGATATTACTTAGTTACTCTCTAATCTGTAATATTTTAACAATACATAAAAATTATAAATCTGCTTTCTTTACTTTGCAACATACTGCATCCATTCTGTGTACTCCTACAATGCTGACGAAAGTACTTGCTTTTTGGAAATTTGCATTCAGTACTAACCCGTCAACAATGGGTACTTCAGCTAGTGAGTAATATACAGTACTTATAAAAATGTAGGTGCTGGAAAAAAAATTTAGGAGTCATATACAATTTGAATAATAGTCAAATGTGTCACCAAGGGTTCAAGAGATTTGTTTCAATTGCATGGGTTTATCAAATCCAGTTAAACAGGTAAAGTAATAATATCTTTCTGTAAAAAGGTTAAGGAGATAATTTACAATGAAGGGAGTCCCTTTTGCTCTCCCACTGGATTCTGTGTTTAAAGAGCTAACATTGTAAAATAAATTTTTAAATATTTTGCAAAAACGGCAGACTTAAAGATGTTTAAAAAAAAAGTCAGGATGGAGGGAAAGAGGTCCCTCACAAAAAGCATCTAAAAGAAGCAGGTTGTAAAGTTGAAAACAAGTAAAAACATAAACCAGTTTTAAATATGATCAACAGTTGTACAGAAAGCAGTGATGAAGCTAAGGGGGCGAATTGACCCAGGCATCAATCTAAAAATATAGAAATATAGATTAAGGGCAGCAGAGAGTCGAAACTTAAAAAAAAAAAAGTGACAAACTGAACGAACAATATGAAGGGTGGCAGAAAAATGTGCAAAACTTAGGAAGAAAGGGGCAGCAAATTGAAACAGCACCCTGGGAAACAATATAATAGCCCTTGCTAAGCCACAGACAAAGTTTCCTTATTTGTTTTTAGTATGTTAAAAACTGAAGTGATAAGGTTATTTTTTGATAAAAATAAGTATTTTTAGTTTTGTACATCTCACACAAAAATTCTTGACTAAAAAATATAAAAAGAACATCAAATAATTAAAAATAACATTGTCGGCAGAAAACAACATTCCACGAGACTTTTTAGACCCCAGGATACATACCGTATTAGCCCAAATATAATGCGACACCGAAATTTTTTAGAATCCAAATTTAATGCAAGCTGAGGCGAACAAGTTAAAAAGTTTTGGAACTTTTCACCTCAAGTTAAATTTAACTTTTGTGATGTCCTTGCTGCTCAGTAGATGGCAGCAGAGTCGCGCTCGTGAGGAATGAAGATCTCAGTTGATTCTGAGGGAAGCAGACCAGTTCTGCTTCTGCCGGCATCAGTGATGATGTTCAAGTGTTAAGATTGTATTCCTGTTTTAGTTGTGTTTTTATTAAATAGATATGTTTTAATATAGTGTCTTCATTGCCTCCAAAACTACACGCAAAATATTAGTGATTGTGACCCTTGGTGATGAGGGCACTCCAAGTGGTGATCCGGACATGATTTTTTCTACAAGAAACTAGCAATGGCTTCCAGCTGAAGTTGACTTCAAATTTTCATCAAGCTGTGCGGGAGTTTTGGTGCGTCTCTGGCCTCGTGGTTGTTAAATGTCGGTAGATATTTGTGCTTTTCAAGATTATTTATAGTTGTGTGAGGATTCGTTTTAAATTGAAATAATATTCTTTTTACTTGACACTTTTTTTAACTGCTGAAAGAATATGGAGTTTTAGAACTGTTTTAATGAAGAATGAGTATTTTACTGAGAAATGGTTGTTTTTACGAATCTTTAATGCATTTTAATTAGAAATTGTGTTTTACGTACTTGAGTTATTTTAACCTTGAATTTTAACTGAAGAAAATTTTATTATATTCAATAGTGTTTGCTATTTTAACTAAATTTTTATATTTAAATCGTCATGGCAACTGGTGACCAAGAAGGAAATGTGCATATCAATAGAGTGGCATGTAGGATTCCACCTATGTGAAAAAACAATATTCAGGTTTGGTTTGCCCAAGTGGAGGCAAATTTTGCGACCTCTCAAATAACAAATGATTTGACTAAATATAATATAGTCATAGGATCAATAGGTCCTGATTCATTGGTTATGGTTTCTGATTTAATACTAAACCTCCCCGCCGATAATCGCTATGAAGCTTTAAAGCAGAGATTGATTTCTGAACTTTCGGATTCCCAGTCACAACAGTTACGTAAATTATTATCAGAATTAACATTTGGGGATAAAAAACCATCAACCTTGCTCCGACAGATGAAGGAACTGGCAGGAAAAGCTGTTACAGAGGATTTCTTAAAAACTATTTGGATGGAGAGACTGCCTACGAATTCCCAAGCGATTTTGTCTGCTTCTACGGCAAATCTGTCGGAATTAGCAAAGCTTGCAGATAGGATAGCAGAAATCAGGGAAATCCCTAGTGTTAATGCCATTGGGGAGGGGGAGTCCACTATAAACCAAATTGAAGAATTGCGTAGAGAGGTTGCAGAGATGAAAGTTCAAATTTCTATTTTAAGTTCAAAAGTAAATAGACAATCAAGGTCGAGAAGTTGCGAGTTATAACCGCCCACATTATCGTAGTAAAAGTCGGAAAATGAACGGTAAGGAATTTTTTAATAACAGTGGCTTGAAGGTATGTTTTTTTCATGCAAAATTCGGAGAAAGGGCCAGAAGGTGTCAGGAACCATGTGAATACGTTTCTAAAGAAGAAAAAAACTAGATAATGCTGCTGCATCTGAGTCAAAATTTAATTTTGGTGTGGCAGCTGAAATAAAAAAAAAATGCAGACTTTTTGTTTATGATAAAACTACGAACTGTCATTTTCTTATTGATTCCGGCAGCGATATTTCATGTATCCCAGCACCTTTAAATTGCAAATACAGTGCTCCTGAAGATTTTCTGTATGCTACCAATGACTCTAAAATACCTACGTATGGCACTAAACTGGTGTTGGAAGTTGATTTGGGACTACGTCGAAGGTTCCAGTGGTCTTTTATTATAGCACAAGTTAATACCCCTATTATTGGTGGGGATTTCTTAAGGAATTATGGAATCCTTATCGACCTAAGAAACAAAACTTTAATTGACTCCACTACTACATTACAAATTAGGGGAAAGCTGACAGAAATGAAGAGTCCTTCCATAAAGTTAATTTCGGGGAACTCCCCTTATCATAAGCTTTTAGAGTCATTTCCAAATTTGGCAAATCCAATTTCAAATTTCAACGGTTCAGCATTGCATAATACAAAGCACTATATAGAAACAAAGGGTGCTCCAGTATTTTCTAGGCCTAAATGACTGCATCCAAAGTTATTAGAAATAGTAAAAAAGGAATTTAGATTTCTAATGGAGCAAGGAATTTGTCGACCCTCCAAATCGCCTTGGGCCTCACCAATACATGTTGTTCCAAAATCAAACAGCACATACAGAATATGTGAAGATTACCGGAGATTAAATTCTATCACTGTCCCTGACAGATACCCCATTCCACATATTCATGCCATAACAAATGTCCTTCATAAAAAATCGATTTTTTCAAAAATTGATATAGTCAGAGCTTATTATCATATTTCAGTAAATGAAGATGACATCCCTAAAACATGTGTTACAACACCTATCGGGAAGTTTGAGTTCCTGTCCATGCCGTTTGGTCTGAAATGTGTTCCAATGACATATCAAAGGTCTATGAATGAGGTCCTTGCGGATTTAAATTTTGCTGTTGCATATCTGGATGATATTTTAATATTTTCAGAGAGTGAATCAGATCATCTTGAACATATTAAACTAGTGTTTGAAAGATTAAATAAATACGGTTTAAATGTGAACCGATCGAAAAGTTTGTACGGTCAACGTACGATTGAATTTTTGGGTCATGAAATTTCAGAGGCAGGTATAAAACCCCTCGATGGTAAAGTTAAAGCAATCTTAGATTACCCTAGGCCTGAAGATTTATGCGAATTAAGAAAATATTTGGGACTGATTAGCTTTTATCGAAATTTATAAAACACGCTGCTGACAATTTGGCTAAATTAACAGACTTGTTGAAAGGAAAAAAGAAAAAGAATGATCGAACGAAAATCACATGGTCTCAAGACTTAATTGACGCTTTCGAGAAATCAAAACAGGCACTTTCTCGGATGCTACTTTATTGTCATTCCCCAGTGCAGATGGTAAACTTGTTTTGCATAGTGATGCAAGTGATACTGCTATCGGTGCCACACTTAGTGAATTGGATGGTTCTGACTGCAAACCATTAGCATTCTTTTCTCGACGGTTATCCCCCTCGCAGGCAAAGTATTCAAGTTTTGACCGTGAACTTTTGGCAATGTATGAATCCATAAAATTTTTTAGACATATGTTAGAAGCACGAAATTGTCAAATAATCACAGATCACAAACCTCAGTGATGTCGCTAGACTTTGGCAGAGACGGGTCCTTGGGACCCAGGACTCCAAAATTTACGGGTCCTTTTTTTCCAAAAAGTGGGTCCTTATCGATATAAAAGCATTTGGTTAATTTCACGACTGATGTTATCATGTCTCACCCATTTTGGTGTGCTGATGCGTATGAATATCTTATTTATAAATAACCTAAAACTTATATTTCAAAAAATAAATAAATAAAATCAATTATAATTAATCGAAAAAAATTTGTTGTGACATGCATGTCATTTACTTTGCCTTCACGGCAAAGCCTTCCTGATGACGCCCTGAATCCTAATAATTAATAAATCCTAATAATAAAATCCCCTTTTGTATGTACAGTAAAAACCGGGAGAAAGACTGCATCGGTAGAAATGTTAAAGAAAGTAAAATGTACTCGCAGAACAGCCGCAACATCTTAAATTATTAAAACTATAATAAAATACCGTTCAAGCGCCCCTCCATCTTATATTAATTAAAAAAATAATTACTATGTATTAATAAACTTATCACAAGGAAAATCGGAATATATTTGAGGAAGGAAAGGATATACAACATTAAAATATGGAACACCCCCCCCCCCTTTTCTCTTCTAGATTGTTTAAAATATTTATCGCTTCTATAGCTTATAGATTTCATTTCTAAATAATAATTGTCAGATTTAATATAAAAAAATCATTGTTTACATTTACACAAGCGAATATTAAAAATAAATAATGAAAAAACTTTATTCAATTCTGATAGTCCACCATCTCTAACGGAACAACCTCTAACATGAAAACGGAAGTGTGGGGGGAGGGAGAAAGGAGAACGTCAAAGTAATCCCCTCTTTTCTTCAGCTTAACCACGTGTGCGCACAGCACGATATACATCCCGGGTAAAAGCAGAGTATAGGGGAAAACTCACAATGCATCATGGGAAAGCGAACACTCCTATGCCTCCTTTCGACTAGGAATCTTTCTACCCTGCATTTCCCCCCCCATGTAGGGGAAGCGTTACTCCGCATTTGTGTGCATGTAAACGGGCCCACAAAGCCGTTCACGATGTCAATCTCCCCGAGTAAAACACGAGCAGTTTGTGTTTTACTAGAGATTTACCCAAAATTGGCAGTCTGAACGCACCCTCTCTCACCTTTTTTTTTTCAAAATTTTGCATGAGGGAAATTACGCGTCCCGGGGGACGCGTTGTAACTTTTCTTTTGCGTCCCATCATCCATTTCTTGCGTATTTGACGCGTTATAGCGCGTAAGCGGCATCACTGAACCTATTGTTGAGGCTTTTCGTAAGGTGCGGGACACGCATACAAATAAACAGGCAAGATAGATTTCATTTATATCAGAGTTTACTACTGACATTAAGCATATTAAAGGAGAATTAAACGAAGCTGCAGATGCTTTGTCATGTGTAAATAAAATTTCTGTTCCCAGCAACTTGGATTTTGAAGACCTTGCTAAGGATCAAACATCAGATGAGGAACTAAAGAACTTAATTTCAAACCCTGATCCTGGATTTCAAATAAAATTGATAACATTGCCAAATACAACTACAAAGCTTTACTGTGATATTAGTATGAGTAAAGTTTGTCCTTATGTAACTGCAAAGTTTCGCAAACAGGTTTTCAGAAACTTACATTGTCTTTCGCACCCTGGCATCAGAGCTACTTTAAATCTCATTCGAGAAAGATTTGTTTGGCATTCTATGAATAAAGATTGCTGCGAATGGGCACGTCAATGCCTCGATTGTCAACAATCAAAGGTATCTAAACACACGAAATCGAGACATCAGCAAATTGAAATGGCTGGGACACGGTTCCAGCACATTCATTGCGACATTGTTGGTCCCTAGCCAGAATCTCAAGGGATTTTCTTATTGTTTAACCGTCATTGACCATGTTACTCATTGGCCAGAGGCGTATCCAATAAAGGATATATCCGCAGAAACAGTTGCACAGACCCTTTACAGGGAATGGATCGCACGTTTTGGCACACTTTTAAAAATAACTACAGATCAAGGAAGACAGTTCGAGTCTGATCTGTTTAAGCAGTTTCCTCAACTGTTTGGCATAGAAAAATGGAGAACATCTCCTTATAATCCAAAAGCTAATGGCCTTGTTGAAAATTTTCACAGACTGCTGAAGACAGCCATAATAGCTCATAAAACCAATAGCTGGACAGAAGTTCTCCCAACAATTCTCTTAGGCTTTAGATGTGCATTAAAGGAGGATATTGAAGCAATGCCTGCAGAGCTACTGTACGGGACATCGTTAAGGCTTCCAGGGTATTTTTATGACCCCAGTGTCAAGATCACGAATTTACAGCTCCATGTGGAAAAACTCCGCGAACATATGCGATTACTAAAGCCAAAGCCCACATCTATGCATAACAACAACCCAATATTTGTCCACAAAAATTTAAAGGACTGTTCGCACGTTTTTGTGAGATATGATAGAGTTCGTGGATCACTACAACCACCATATAACGGACCATATCCAGTGCTGTCACGGAAAGAAAAATATTTCTACGTATTGGTTGATGGAAAGAAACAGGTTGTCAGTATATATAGAATCAAGCATGCATTCACGGTGTCGAGTCCTCCTGATGAGAAGGTAGAAAAAACGCAGACTAACTGCGATCCTGAAAGTAGAACTCCAAGCTAAACACGTTCTGGAAGAAGAGTTAGATTTCCAGACCGGTTGGTTGTGTCATGATGTGTATCGTGTTCAAGAACACTGGGGAGGGGGTACTGAGGCGAACAAGTTAAAAAGTTTTGGAACTTTTCACCTCAAGTTAAATTTAACTTTTGGGATGTCCTTGCTGTTCAGTAGATGGCACCAGAGTCGCGCTCGTGAGGAATGAAGATCTCAGTTGATTCTGAGGGAAGCAGACCAGTTCTGCTTCTGCCGGCATCAGTGATGTTGTTCAAGTGTTAAGATTGCATTCCTGTTTTAGTTGTGTTTTTATTAAATAGATATGTTTTAATATAGTGTCTTCATTGCCTCCAAAAGTACACGCAAAATATTAGTGATTGTGACCCTTGGTGATGAGGGCACTCCACAAGCCATTCATTTTCATGAAAGAATTCAGAGAAAATAAAATTCAGTCAGATAAGCATTATTTAATAATCAGTAGTAACACAGGTTGCATTCATGGCAATAGAATTGAGTAACTCAAAACAAAATTAGATAATGTTACAGAAGTTGCAAGAAGCAAATTCTATTATTATTGAGACTTCGAATTTAACACGAGTCAGGTTTTTAACGGGAAATGATCAGTCAAAAAGTATCGCATTATATTCAGGCTAATATGGTACATACAGGATGTCTCAAAAAGGTGGAAACACGCTTTAATTCTTTATCTATTAATATAAGTAAGCAATATAAATTGGAAAAATGTTCAAAATAAGGTGGGAAAAAATAAGTATGCTAAAAAAAATTCTTCTTGTTAATTTTCAAAACGTTACACTTTTTAAATTTTATAAGACTCCCATTCAAAAAATTCCCAAATAGTAAAATGTGCCCCATACACTAATGAGGTGATGTACAAAATTTGAGAATTATATCCTAAAAAATAGCAGAGATGTGACAAGGGATTACAATGGGGAGAGGTGGAAACTTAAAACTGCTGCCATACTTATTCCCCATTTCTTACACTTGAATTTGCTAGTGAATCTCAAGGAAAAAAATATTAATGAAATGGAAGGTATATGGCATTTTGTGAAGCAAATACTCTAGGACCTACGAATTGAAATAAGCTGTTCCCTCCTCCCTACTAAAGGCTGGTGCTCATTTTGCTTGCACTGGACATCACTCCAGGGGGTGAGAGGAGTTTTTTAATGGTCAATTTGCATGCACAGTCAATAGCATATATAGGTTTCCATTTTGGGAGGAGGGGGGGGGGGATTCGATGTTTCAAGCCTTATTGTTACTAGAGTGAATATAAATGTTACAAAATAGCTATTTTTTAACAAATGCTTAACATTTTGAAGGGGTCCCGGGGCCCCTCGGCATCCCTCTTAAATATGTCACTGCTTGCAGGGTATTATAAATCAAAATATTTATGGGCTTTTAATGACCAGTTGTGATCCACCGACAAAAACTAACCCGTGAAACCACAAAACCATGTCCCATACACACAATGAAGAATTTTCTCTGCATTCTGGTAAGAAGATACTGAAGAATACATTGAATTTCCATTGTAGCTTATGACAAAGCACTCACATGAGCGGAGGCGTCAAGACTATTCGGCAAGCTGACTAAATATAAATTTAGTCACCAAACTCAGTACCGTAGCCAGGAAAAAATTTTGAGGGGGAAAGGGGCAGTTGAACACACACACACACACACCTGGTCGAACTAGCTTCAAAGTCCTACCTAGCATGTCATCTTGGTTAAAGAATTGATGTATAAAGGTCAGTAGTAAAGTCTTGCATACCAGTAATTAGTAAACAGTGGCCTACACCATTTGCTGGATCCAGACCAAATTTAGTACAGACTAAATATAAGAAACAACTATTGCAGATAAAAGTTTTAATTGGATTTCTATTTTCAGTTATTTTATCCCAGTCCATTTTTTAATGTATGTTATTTTTTTACGTTCTAGAAACAAGGTCAGCTCTACCCGTTTTGCCTTCCCAGACAAAAAATACAAACTGACACCCCCTCTGTGCCACAGTAAGAATTGCTATTAAAAGAAATACATTGTTCACAGTTATATTCCCATAAAACTTGAATAATTCTTAAAAAACAGCACAAGAATATATATAGATATATATATTAAAAACAATACAATAAGCTAAAAAAAAAAAAAAACTTAGTTTATTATTTTTTTTCCCCTTGACTTTTAATTCAGCAAACTAGCTGATTATTTCTTTCAAATGAATCTGTTCAGCTAATTCATGTTCAATAGCCAATGTAGCTAAACCTGACAGTGTCTTGAAAAGTTGTGGAACGTAATAGTGAGGTTTGGTGCTAATTCTAGAATCAAAATTAATTTTAAAATTTGAATTCGGTTTTCTTTTTTGCCTAAAAAAGCCATAACTAACACTATATTTCGTCCACTAAATGAAACGCATTTGTATACCCTGATTCTCCATCGATTAACATTAATTGCAAATTTTTATAGTGTTTAATTCCACTCAATGATTGTAAAATGTACTAAATCATATATGTTGTACAAAAGCTGTAAGTACAGTGGCCACTGCTTATTTCGCTCAGTGGTTTATCCAGTGCGCTGCTACTCAGGTGAAAATCGGCATGAACAGAACAAAATGGCCAAATTACACTGGTTTTCATCCGGCTGCCTCAATAGTGAGTGCCGCTTTATCTGGTCAGGTAATTTATGGAGATTATGTAAGATTTCGACTTATTTAGCCTTTCAGGGCGAAGTGAAAGCCAGTCAAAGATGATTCAAATTTGTGTGCAATTCAATCAAAACAATTGTGAATACACTAACAGAATTTGAATAAAAATAATGATCAATCCTACACTTGTAACCAATGAGACATCAGATGATGATGACATGGATGTGCACCCGCATTGGTTACGTGTGACAAGAGTAGATTTGCTGAACGCTATAGACTTCTTACATAGAGCATTTGAGGAGAACAAAATAAATGATCACATTACCTCTTTTCAACATTAAATGAAATTCAATTTTCTATGTCCCAAAACAGCATTTAATTCCAGATTCCCCCCCCCCCCAAAGAAAATGTAATTTTTTTTAAAATAAATGTAAAAATTTATTTTTTTACATGTTCACTTCTTTATTTTTTAATAAGTATGTGCAAACGTTATACTATTGATTAATACAGTTCATATTTTTTATTTAATTTATTGATTTTTTTCTAAAATTTTCTTTTACTTTGATCCTGTTGTTTATTTTGGATTTCAGTTATTCCAGTGAATTTCAATCCGTTGCAATGTGACCAGATTAAGCGGTAACCACTGTAATTGCTGTGGTACTCATTATATTAAATCTGCATTCTAAAGGCATTGATCACAAGGTCTATTGTAAAAAAAAAATGAAATTCTATCTTGAATTTTAATTTAGGATCTTTCACCGAAATATCTTGTACATCATAATCAAATTAATATTTCCTCATCAGATCTGTGACGTGGCTGCATAAACTCTTAAGTTATCCGGGATATTCTCTTCAACCAGTTCTCTTGCATCACAGAGCATTGCATTAATAAAAGGCAATCCAATCAAAGATCCTTAAAAATAAATCAAACTTTTACAGTTTCTTAAGTTTTGAAGCAAGTGGTGGATTGCACCTTTTTGACTGCATCAGCTTGCTTAATGGATTCATGAAATTTAAGATTTTGTATAAAGTAATAAGAGGAACTTGAACTGCTTGAGTGAGTTTAATATTCTAGAAGCTTAATCTGCTATAGAGTTGTCTATATCAGTATTATTATAAATACTAAGTAAAACAAAAATACCCCCTAATTTTACAATACAAATGGTTTAGTTAGTCCCTTTAATATGGTAATATAGCTCATTTTTGCAAATTTGAAAAGAAAACTAATAGCTTGGCCATATTTAAAAAAATAATAATTATTTAAAAAAAAACAGGTTTTTAAGGATCCTTTATCCATGTCGTTAATGACTAAATTTAAAGGGTGATTACTATAAGGCACATAGATTCCTCGTTGATTTAAAGTTATAATCCTCTCTCTAGATTGTATCCTAGTATATTTTTCACTTCTCTTATCCGCTCCATTATAGTACGCCTGCTCCATTCCCTCATATCCAGCAAATTTAACCCCAATACTGCAAGTTTTAAATTTGAAATTTTTTTTCCTGTCGATCTTTCAAGTGGAATAAAACCGTTGAGGAAAGGGGGTATCACTTTAAGGTGTCTAGAGGTATTACAATAGATGGCTATTAATTTAAATATATTACGTTGATTTTTTTTTCTCAAGATTTTTTATGGGATTTTAAAAAAACATTTTGCAAAACTTTTATAGACATAATAATAAAATATCTACAGTTAATCGAATAAATTTTTGATTGAGTGAAAAAATAATGTTTGATTTCTTTCTAATTAGCAAAAAAAATTATTGAAAAAATTTTATCTGACCACCATGTGAAAATATCTAAGGAAATAAAATGAAATTTTATTAAATAGAAGGCAGTTAGTGAATTTAAATTACAGGTTTTGAATTTTCTACCAATTTGAATTCTGTTTGAGGTACTATGTAAACTATGAAAGTTTTTCATGCATCAAGTAAAATAATTAAATGCAATGAAATCAAATGTTGCAGTGTTAAAAATAGACTACTTGCTATTAAAAAACATTTCACAGAAGCTCTCTTTTCAGTTAATATTTATTACTAGCATCTTCTTCTGAAACTCTAAATGACTTTGAAAGCTCATTCCACTAAAAGAAAACATTAATTTGAAAAATAGAATGTTTTCTCTATTGAGAGTTCGACTCAATATGTTGCAACTCTCTAACATGTAATCTTATAACAATGCACAGGAGTTATGACTTTGCTTTTTACATTTTTAAAGTAAATCCAAACTTCCGGAAATCGGTAGAGTTTGCAGCAGGTATCCTATAATCGGAAAATTCTGAAATCTGGAATAGGTGCAGCCGCGGTCCCGAGCATTCCGGATTTCGGGTCCCCTACTGTAATATTTAAAGATTTCTTGATGATAAAGAAAACCTCTATGCACAAAAAAAATCCTTAAACTTTGAGAAAAATCTATATGCTAAAAATATGGGCATTAGGGACCAAAGAAATAAATAGAGACATTAGAGACCCTGCTAAAAGCCCTCCCTTGCTATATTTACAAAAGGAAAAATTGGCAATTTACAAATGTTTTTAAAACAGGCATTTGGTAAACATTACCACTCTTCTTCATTTAGTTGGGTTGTGGCCAGTGGACAATTCTTATGACATATAGAAAATCCTTTCTGAAACTAAATTGATTATTTTCCCAACAATTTTTAGAATTTTTATCGACCATTAATTAGTTCAGGAAAATTTGGAGTGTTCAGGTTGATCAATGTTTTTGGCCAACTGTGCGAAAAATTCCAGAGCTGGGGATTGAACACAGGACTATCGCTTAATGTGTGTTTGCTCTACCACTGAGCTACTCTGGGAAGCTTACCAGATGAAATTTCTTGCAATAGAACCATTGGCACTTATCTTCTGCAAACTACAGATTGAACAGATGAAACATTATTTAGGGACAACTCCAATACGCTGCAGATATTAGACAAATTTTAACAACCTTTAATTAGTTCATCTTCCTGACTAGTAACTTTCCTGAACTAATTAAAGGTTGATAAAATTTCTGAAAATTAATATGTCACAAAATAATGATTCATCTGTTCAATCTGTGGTTTGCAGACAAACAGTCGCTTTTAGGCTTTTTTTTAAATAAAAGTCACCAGTCACCTTTTGCAGAAAATAGCAAATAGTCGCCTTTTAGTCGCTGGTGGCAGCCCTGGAAGTGCACTAGCGTCTGAACACTATATATGATTGAATAAAACTTATGTAAACGCTTGCTAAAGATCAAGTGTTCGGAAAGTCGAGTGAAGTCATTCCAGATTTTGTTAATTAAATTGTTTTTGTAAGTTTTGTTTAGAATTAAAATCAAAGTTTTGCTTTTTAAGGTATTGTGAGACAATATACTCTGTGAAGCATTCTTGCAGAATAGAAACAGAAATAATGAATTGTAGGATGTCTTTGAATTGTAATAACACTAAAATGCAATTTCTTGCTCTACCTAAATGTTGTTTATTACTGCAGATTTTAATTATTTTCATAATTAAGCTTACATTAATGAATGAAATGCTATAGCCCCTATCTAATTTTTTTTTACACACTGTTATACGTTTGAAGCAAGGATGGCTCCGGTGAGGGGTCCATCCCCCCCCCCACACCACCACCAACAACAACTGAATTTTTGTTGAATTTCTTTTTCTTACATTGTATGCGCCTTTTTGTAAGAACATAGCTTGAATTATATTCTTTGAATGACATTCATTCTACCAGCTTTCAATAAGAGTTGAATTAATACAGTCGAGCTTGCTTATAACGAGTGCTAAGGAACCGGCAATATTTGCTCGTCTTACCCGGGTGCTCGTAAAAACCAGGTTTGAGAAAAATCATAAAAATACATACTCACTTACTATACTTACTTTATTTATTTTTTACTGTTGTACAGTACAAAAGAACTTTTTTATTTTGTTTCATACTGTCTTGGTGTCTCTTTCTTTTGTTATTGTTCTTCAAAGAAGACTAATGGCCCGAAAAGCATTGTCATCTGCACCACTCGCTTCGAAAAACATTTGAAGATTTTCTACACATTCTTTGTCATCATCCTTGCTTTTATTATTTTTTTCATCTGCTTTATCTTGAATATTAGTTACGATATCCTCAGGAGTAGGTATCAGTGAAGTGATAACATTGTCATCATCATATACATAATTTCCAAATCTTCCAAGTTTTCTATGTATGTTTCTTCTTCCTCTTGAGAAATGTCCAATCCAGCCTTATGGAAGCAATTCGTAATGCATGTTGATGTAACTTTTCCCATGCATCGTTCAATAAACATCGCTTTTGAGCATATTTACATTAGCATTTGAGGTTGTTCTTATTTTTTCTCTTTTTTCGAGAAACATCAAAACCAAGTGTTATGAAAGTTTGATTTAAAACTTCTGATTACTCCTTGATCCATAGGCTGGATGCAGAATTTGGTGGTAAAAATTCTATCCGGATGTTTGTATGTCCACTAATTTCAGGATGCACTGCAATACAGTAGCCCCTCGTTGTATTGTACATTCGGATATATCACACTTTCATGTGTCTCCCAATACTTTTTAACCTTTTTGCATCGGCTCATTCCTGAAGGATTTTGACCCAGGAAACGGCAAAATCTGTAAGATTTCATCCCCCTCCTTCTCAGCAGATGAGCATACCACGTCTTTTGTTTGGTAGGTTGGAGGAGAGGAAGGTAGTACGGGAAACTCCCTTCCCTCGCCTTCCCCCCCACAGTATAACAGAGTATAACAAAAGACATTCTCACCTCTCGAAATTCCTTATCTATCTTCCATGAAGGGTGAATGGGTTTCTCGTTCAAAGAGGGGAAAAAAATCTCGGGTAAGGCATTTGTACCAGAGCCGTTCTCCAGTCATATTTATTTTTTGGTACAACTGCTGTACCGCCGGCTTCAGAAGGTTAAGCAGAAAATAAAAAGTGCAAATACATATGTATATTTGTAAATAAAATTAAGACATGGAACTTTTGTGTCTTTATAGTTTAAGTTGATTTTGTTCAATTTTACTGTATTTAACATTGTTAATTTTATTATGCTTTACGTGTGTAGTGTTAATAAAAGTAAAAATTTTACCATATCCTCCCACCCCCTGGATATATGGTGCCATCGAATATATCGCGTATTTTTCTTATATCGCGAGAAGCACAATATAACGAGGGGCTACTGTATTATCAATTAAAAGGAGAATTTCAAGTTTTTCTTTCCTCAATTGCCTCCCCCTTTTTGAAACAAATTTCATGAAAATGTCCAAAGTCATCCAGGCTGTCTTGCTGTGTTTATAATTCACAGAAAGCTTTTTTACATGCTTAAAACACCTGGGATTTTTGGAGTTGCCAATAATCAACAGTTTCTTCTTGTCAGTGCCAGACATATCAGAATACACTAAACTGTCAATCCATTTTTGGAGAGATTTCCTCCAACACACTTTTCATTTTTAACTTAAAAGTCTGTTGGGGTTACATTGTAGAAAATGCCTGTTTCATTGGCATTATAAATGTAATCTTCAGTGTATCCTTCTTTGATGACTGACCACTTTTCACTTATCCCTGTCGTGATATCAGCCATGTTTACAGACTTTGCTACACCACAAATTTTTCCAAACGTTATTCCATGTCTATTCTTGAATTGATCAACTTATCCATTCGAAGATACAAATCCAAAATAGTCAAACTGTTCAGCAAATTTTGCTGTTAGAACATTCAAAAGTGGACCACTTACTGGAAAACCTGCACTTCATTGCACCTTCATCCACTTTAAAAGAGCTTCACCCAAATCCTCTTTAGCACATTTCTTCAAATGTCAATAGTCATTTTTATTTTGATCAAATGAAGCTATTAATTTTTCTAGTTCTTTAACAGTGTAGAGACAGTAGTAGAAGATAAATCATACTTTTTACAGATTTTGGAATTTTCTGCACCACTCTCCAACTCTTGTAAAATCCTTACTTTTACATCAACAGATAAAGTATTATGTTTTGACATCACAAGATAAAATTTCACAAGAGTGCTCTATCAGTGCATATCATAAAATGACCTATACAATAAGTCTCCTACAATGCGAATCAGGACCCTACCATAAAGAACGCTCATATGCAGAGTGAATTTTCGTCAATCTGCAACTTTCATTGTTTCTTCAAGGTCGTTGTGGGATGTCCTTGCATGCCCAGTGGCAGAACTTTGTCATGCTGTCTGCGACAAGCTGCAGAAGTACAAAAATGTTTCTGCAGCATATTATATATTTATGCATGCATGCACACATAAAAATGTGGGTACATTAAAACATTGTTAATTGAAAATTACAATTACATGAAAGTGGTCTTCAGACCATTTTTCAACTTTGTTGATGGCAATTTGTCTGCCATCAACAAAGTTGAAATTTGTCGCAGAAACAGAGGATCATTCTGTTTCTGCGACAATGTCGCCGTGTCGCCCTGTTTCTGCCACGGGACTTGCATGTATGCTCCACAAGATGGAAAAAGTCACCATGACATGTTCTCATGATTTATGACTCACTGCAAACATTCTTCGCTGACTTTGGAAATTTGAAGGAGTTTTTCCAAGAAAGGATAAGCTGGAGAAGTGAAAGCCAATAAAAAGTTTTAAGGATGAAAAAAGATTGCTTGCTATAACCAGGGTTTGCTTGTTAAAAGCAAGTTATGCTTCCATAGACTTAATATTGTACCAACCAAATGTTTCTGATTTTGAAATGTTTCCTTGTTAAATATGGGCTCGTTATAAGAGAGTTCAACTGTATTTGAGACTTCAAAGAATGCACTATAACAAAAACAAATGTTCATACGCCATCTCTTGTCACATCAAATCCAATGCCTTAGCCAAAAACTCAGCTTGGAGCCATGGAGCTTTGTGCTGAATATTGTTTCTTTAGAAGAAAAGATATTCTAAGAATCCTTATAATTTTAATTGTGTATTAACACATTTTAAATTGAAATTTTACCAATTAATAAATTGATTAACATTTTTCTTTATGTAAACAAATAGGTTATTAACAGATATAACTGCCTAAATTTAGGTTTACCCTTTGTCATGTGATAACTAGCTTTTACTGGAAGAGAAAAAAAAAAAAAAGATTGCAAATTCCCGAACCATATTTATGAGCCCAGTAGTAGAAATTACTCATCAGGGCAGCAAGTATTTATTTTGATTAGCTTAGAATTAATACTAAAATATCTTTAGAGTCCAAATATTGTACTTTTATTTTGAAGTGATTGATACTTTGTATTAAAATCAAAGTGCTCACATTCATTAAAAAAAAAAAAAAATTGAATCCAGGTTGAACCTGCTAACCAATTTACCTGTGCGACATTAAAATTTCATAATGGAAAATCACTGAGTACAAAGAAATTATTTCATATGTTTTTTAAAAGGGGATATAAATGGGTTGTTAAACCTGGTTTCAAGGAAGAATGGAAGACGTGGGGGACCAGTTAAACCCCTCAAATATATGTGAGACCAAACTCCCTGTATTGCTAAAAAATTCAGTAATTTTATTTTAAATTTTGCAATTCAAAACTAGAGAAGGGAAATTTCTTTCAGCCTTATTTAAAGATCATTTAGTTTTCATTTAACTCTGAAAAATTGTAGCATTTAAAAAAAAAAAAAAAAAAAAAAGAATATTGCAAAGTATCAATTTTTACCATGAAATAAAAATAACAGAAAAAAATATAGATAATGAACAACAAATGATAACAAAATAAAAACTAATTATTAACAAAAAAAAAAAATCCTCCAGAAAAAGAGCTACAAACAAATAAAATACCCAATTTAAAAAAGAGCTACCAAGAACTGAAAATAAACAAACAAAAAAAGGCAATCAACAGATGATCACAAACTGGCCCGACAACACTCAGAATATGAAACGATGTGGTCAATTAACATTTGTAAACACTACACAAACACACGTGATACACCTCTATCAATCACGGCTAATTCTACTGCCCACTCTCTGAAAAAAGAAACAGACTCTTCCTGGATTGGAGATTGTCATAGCCTCTCTTCATCTGCTAATGCAGCGGTTCTCAACCTTTTAACGCCATGCCCCCTCCCAATAACAAATTCTAACTTATAGTGGCACCCCCTTCACATTTTTCAGCATACATTGTTTTTTAATTTTTAATAATGAACATTTAGTCGAATTTTCTACAAAATAATGTTATCAGTAAAGTTTGAATGAACATTTTAAGCAAAAATGGATATATTTTTGAGTAAAAACGAGAATAAATAAGATGATTTTTAAAAAATATGCGTTACTACTTGCTCTTTGGTTTTTCTCACCCCCCTCCCTGTAAACGTTCTGCATCCCCCTTCAAGGGGGGGGGGGTGGCCCACAGGTTGGGAAACGCTGCGCTAATGTGAATACCATTTGAGTTTTACCCAGAACAATCCAAGGAAGAAATTGGCCAGTCTTCAGATAGACTGGAGCTTCAGCTGCTCTTCAGGATATGGCAGTAAATGGTTAATTTGAATGCTGAATTGAGTATGCACCATCATACAGCCCCTATAGGTTTTGGTGTGCATAGGTGTTTTTTACAGGGCTTCAAAAAAAGTATTCTTATACATCACAGCCTGGTTATAAACATTTGTACTTAAAACGTTCCAGATAATTACACAGTACATTTGTGAAAATATCAAATTTAATTTTTTTTTTTTTTTTTTTTTTTTTAGATATATGAATTTAGAAGAGAGTATTCAAACTGCATATTATAATTTTCAGATTTGTTTTTGCTGAATTATTCACTGAATAAAATGTAATTAAATGCTTGGTAATGATCAAGTATGCGGAAAGTGAAGAGGAGTCATTCTGTTTTCTTAATTTTTTTTAATTATTTATTTATTTTTTAGGATAATGGTGCTTGTTGATTTTTTTTATTTTTTATTTAAAGGATTTTGTATTTATTTTCATTAGTGGATTAAGTGATTTTTCTGGAGCTAAATCACACAGCATTTGAAGAATTGCATACATATGAAACTAACGCATTTCTTAAATTCAAATTCAATTTCTGTTATTAGTGACTGTGGAAAATAAGTCGCAGGACTAGATTAGCAAACATCTAGTCCTACCTAGAACCTACCTATCACCTAGTAACAAATGTTTTCTGATATTAGCTCTGTAGATTTATTAAATTTTATTAGCTGCATTTGGAAATATACTATTAAACATGCCTAACTACTATTTCATCCTACCAAACTAAAGCATATTTTTTTTTTCTTTTTCTGATAAAAAAACTGTTCAGACCTTTTCTAAATTTAGAATAATAACAGCTCTTTTCAAATTTTCAGGAATATATTAGTTTCTTGAAAGTTTTTTTAGACACAAGTAAACGAACAAGTAGTATAGACGAATGTGTAAACGCCATTCACAGAAAATTTTTAGTTTAAAGACAGCTTTAATTTTTTTTTACAAATTTCTTAAATAAATCATGTTTATTATGATTAATTTTGAAAAAAGACTAATGTATATCAATATAAACTTTAAATTAAAAGTAATAATATTGGATAAAAATATAGTATAACACTTTTAATTTATGTTACTTTAAAATAATGTGCTATTTGCGATTGGTAGTGTTATAGGTTTCGAGTGGCACACAGTGTTTGTTTTTTGTTTTTTTTTTCCCCAGAAAATTTTTAAGAAATTATTTGAGTTTGCAGGCAGTTTTACATTTCATCTAAGTTTGCAAGTAAAGAACATGGATTCAATAAGCACATCATGGCTAATACGGATTCAATAAAAAGATAAGAGGTCAAAACAGTAACATTGCAAGTTTTTTTTTTTTTTTTTTTTGGGGGGGGGTTGCTGAGAATTCAAAAACTGGAATGCAATATAACTTATGAAATTATCGATATATCTTCTTTCTTAAGGTAGGGGTGGACATAATTATTTTGCCTAAAAGTGGTCACATATATAAAGAAGTTGAAAAAGAAAGAAAATAAAAAAGAAATTCAAAAATTGAGTTTAAATTTTTGCTGTTGGATATACATACATACATTTTTAAAGAAATTTAAGTTCAGCTTAGACCTGTCTCTAAACCTCAAATTTCTCAAGGTGAACTTTCAACCAATAATGCCACATCCCACACTTGCATAAAAAAGCATCCTTTCCTGAGTAAAAAATTTTCAAAGCATTACAGTTCCTAGGTCTATGATCAAAACTGTGCTGAACTCTGAACTATCTCTTTCCCCCCCCCCCCCCTCCCTCGATAGTTCAACAGAGAAGATATTTGTTTTAGGTATATGAGTCTTATTGTAGAGAAAACAATTGCTAATTGGCAATATTGGTGCCAGTGTGATTGAGTAGCTAAGATTTTAGCTTAAAAAAAATATAAAAAATTCTGCACATTTAAATTAGCCTTGAATATGTAATTTTATCCGGATCTCATGTTTAGTCAATTCAGGAGTGGCTGCAGCCCCATCAGCCACCCCCCGGGTCAACATATTTCTAAATTCATCTAATAAGCTTTTAATAACTACAAATGTTGGAACTAATGTCTGATAACATAGGATAAAAAAAAGAAATATTTAAAAATAAACTATCAATACATCTGATCAAAAAGATATACCTACTCATTTTACTACATCTTACCCTAATATATGTGCGATTCACATCCTAAACATTATAATTTTAAGAGGTTGGCAATGATTTAACCAATCTCTGACTGACAAAATCATTGCCATCTTAGACTACTGGCAAATGATTCCTAAAGGACGACTAGAGTTATCAGTTGAGCCGAAGATTTATAAGGTTCAAAGGTCAAACTACCTTCTTAAAATCATCCCTAGGGGCTCATAATTTTAACTATTTGAAGCTTCTCTTAAAAATTTTGAGCTCCTTTTTTATAAATTAGAAAATTAATGAAAACAAGTTTAACAGAAGAATGTTAAAATAATGGGTACCAGAAACCTAGAAATATGAAAGATAATTGGTCCTTCTCAGGGAAAAAATGGGTAAAATACGAACCCTGAGATTAAAAATGGAGCATTGGTTAATTATCTTTAGGTGGCTATGCAGACAATTGACACGTCTACTGAAATTTTCTCAGGATGAATTCAGATCACTGGTTGGGGGTTTTTGGCCTTTTTAGATCCATTGAACTTTTGTAGAGGCTTAAAAACAAACCAGCAGTTGAGGATTTCTGTGTATCTATGCAATGAATTTCAGGGGAGGGGGGCAGGGTGTAATAGAGATATAGGAAATTATAATTTATTTTTAATAACTCGTATTTGTGGACTCTTGCCAATCAGAAATGATATCAGAGTAGTTCCTTATTTTTTAAAAGGTTGTGAAATACTTCAGGCTGTTAAAATGTTTGTATTTAGCTGTAAAAGATAAAGAAAAACGCTTTCTGTGCACAATCATAGTACGGACACACACACAAGTATTATACACACGCAAATATACAAAAAAAAAAAAAAAAACTTTCCATTGCAAATACTAGAGCAGTGACTTTTATCAAATTTATTAAAGTGCGAATCAACTATCATTTGACGCATTTTGGTAGCCCTTTGCTTATACTGTATATAAGTCAGTATTATCAAATAAAAAATTTAATTATTAATAGCGAAAAATTTCAAATACAACCAGATAATACAATCTTTGCAAAACCTGCAAACAAATCGTAAAGGTTTTATTGTAAAAATAAAACCTTATAAAACACGTTTTTACTGTACAGACACCTTTATAGAGATCAGATTAAAATTCTTTACAAAATAATTTCTGGTTCTGACATTGGAGAAGTATTATTCAAATTTTCCTGGTTACCTAAGCATGCTTTAAAACTTAAAACATGACTGGATGATAACCCTGATATTTCCTCACATAAAACAATCATTACTATAAGTTATTGTACATGAACGCTGTATAATAAATAACACAACAGCGCAAATTTTTACCTAAGGAAGGCATGTGCCTCCATACTCCTATTTTGGTTACTCGAGCAAACTACTGCAACTCTTAAATCAAGAGTCATATTTAAATGTAATTCAACGTAACAAATAATATAAAATGTAAACTAAACGTGGATCATAAATCAACATAAAGCCTTTTCATTGTAATAGTAGCAAGACTTCGCTTGAATTAGTATAAAATTCAACAACTCTTGACCAGCATCAGCAAAATTTTAGATTGAAGTTGAAAAAAAAAAAATAATAGATGTGCTGTTGTGCAATCAAGGGAGTGTATAAAGCTAGAAAATTTAACGATCGCTTACAGAGCATGCGCATACTCAATACCCATATACATTATCACATGATTAAAATGGTCTCTCAGGATATCATGGGAAATGAATAGGACAAACCAGGCCGCACATGCTTTTGCATAGATTTTAAAGCAGGATTCCTATAATGAGCTGTACACCCTTCAAAAAAAGTATTCGAACAAGAGAGAATTTTTCTATTTTAGATTTGCGAATAATAATTGAGTTTTTGAAAAACGCGCAACTTGATAGAAATATAGAATGTCATATTTATACATAGCCCGTTTCATATTCTTTGATAAAAAAATTTTTAATATACGAAACCAACGTAGGAAATTTCTCTATTGCTCGAATACTTTTTTTGGAGAGTGCAAAGCCACGTATCCCGAAAATCACAGTCCTCAGATGAACGTTAGTGTGACCTGGCAAAAAGTGTTGCCAGGCTGCTTACTATGATATGACGTAGGCATGGGCGTCGGCAGAAAAATTTCCAGGGTGTGTCAAAAGGTGGATGTCTAACAGTCACTAAGCGGGGGGGGGGGGGGGCGTATTTTGAAAGCAGGGGTCATACAGCGGACCGCAATGCATGCTGGGGAATCTTGACGATTTTACGCCGCGCCAACATCAAATCTTCGCCAAGGATTGGTTACAGGGTTACATTACCGCTCTGGAGAGCCCCTGTTTTCAAGCTGGAGCTGTTGACATTAAACGGTATGCAAACTCACAGAGCGACAATCATTTTCTTTAACGTACCTGGAAAAACTGCTGAATTTATAATGACTGGTTCAAGACCACTCATTATCCGTTGTAATCGTCAATATTTGATTGTTTACAGTAAAGAAGAGGCTGTGTACTTTGGAGATCGTGGACATTTGCAAACATTTTTACATTTGTAAGGTAAAGTATTAGCAAACGTGGTTTTATTTATTCATATGTTGCATCTTTACAATTTGTTTCAGTGCATTTTTAGCGCATGAAATATTGTAAATGATGGTGTTTTTTTAGCACATGGCTAATTGTATGCATTTTTTTCTTCTTTTTTTTACTGCACGTGAACAAAATTTGAATGTTAAGATATTTGTGAAAGTGTTAGTATTGTAACGAAATTAAATTGAACACTTTCCATCTTTTTAAATGTTTTATTTACCTATCCCAGCCACAAATTTTACCTACCAAATTTATTGTGTTGGTTAGACTGTTGTGGTACACACTACAAAAAAAAAAAAATGATATTTCTACTTTAAGGGCCGAACTTCTTCACTTCGACCTCCACTGATCGATGCTAGATAAATTAAATGTATAATTAATGTAATTTCTGTGCCATGATGTACGCATGCATAGAACAGTCACATTTGAGAGTTCCAAATATTTAATTTGTATTGAATATATGACTATACATTGCTTATTATAATTGCAACTTTTCCTATAATGTGTTTATTTTTTGCTTATTTAGAAAAACTTTTATTGTTTTTTCACCTTATGATTTCTTCCAAACATAAGGTGATTTTATGTCATTCTACCTCATAAATAAAATTGTAAACAGTCCAACAGTGTTGGAAATTTTCTCCCACATTTAAAGAAAATTAAAACAATTTTAGTAATTATAATATTATTATAGAGTAATACAGGGGCGTAGCCAGAGAGGAGGCTGCTGCTCCCCCCATCCGAAATAAATTCCTGGCTACGCTAGTGGGGTAATAAAAACCAACAGGTATTCTTTTAAATTGCTCACCCTGTGTCATAGATGTCAACTATTACGGAATATAATTAACCACCTTTTTTAGACAAGAAATTCCAGTTTAAAATATATAGTAACATTTTTGGACTACTCGCGTGAGTGGGTTACTATTTTGAAAAACTAGTTCAAAAAACTGTTTACAAAGATCGGTTAATTTCATAATAGTTAGCATTTATGCAGAAGATAAACCAACATGCATTAAAAAAATGGTACTTGGGTCATTTTCAAAATTGACCCAACTATTGACCAACAACTGACCACCAATTACTATAATAAGTAACAGACATATGACAAACAAAAACTCACAGAAAATGAAGAATATTTTTTAAATGGAAAAGGCTACGGACAAAAGGACTCTATACTTATGTAATATATCACTTTGCAAGCAAAGCAAAAATATAATTTAAAAAAATAAGTAGTTTTTTTCTATAATATAAAATATACTACCTTGTTTCCGAACATTATTGGAGTATTATTCATGCATTTTTTATTTTATTTTATTTTTTTGCATTTTTCCATTATCAGGCTTGATGAAATTTGTCATGTCTGTTACCGGACATTTTCTTTGAAATTTGTACACTTATGTTTAGCACAAAATAATGCAAAGTGATATATTACATAAGTATAGAGTCCTTTTGTCCGTATAATATAGCCTTTTCCATTTAAAAAATATTCTTCATTTTCTGTAAGTTTTTGTTTGTCATGTCTGTTACTTATTATAGTAACAGACATGACTTGCCCCCCTCCTCACCCTAGAGATTTAGTATGTCTTGTGATGAAAACAAAAGTTATTTTTTTAATGAACCCAAATTTAAAATTCCATGCAGAACCCGACTAAGTATGGGCCCTGGGGTAGACATCGCTAATGAAGGTCACTTTCATATTGATACAAGCATATGTATTCACATGTATATAGTTTTCGTGCATACTGATCATATATGTAATCCCGAGCTGGGAAAGGTCAACTCAGCCTTCCATCCCTTGTGTGGGTCGATAAAATGAGGACCAGGCTTGCTTGGGGTCAAACACTGTGGGCTTCGCGTCAGGCTGACCACCTGGCCAAGGTATATGCATCCATACCCCAGAATCCATGGTCGCAAAGGCATGGTTGAGCAGTGCAGGCCTTGTCCCTGCAGAGGGGTTGTTGTGTCAATGTTTGACTTGATCATATATGTTTACATATGTATCCTGCACATTCATTTCTACCATAGACAATAGTGATTTGGGTCCCAGAGCCCCCTAAGCCCCCCCCCCCCAATAGCTACGCCACTGCTTGGGTGACATGTCATATGTGACCATAGCATGAAATGTGTGGCTTCTTTTGAGTTTTGCATGCAGTGTGTTGCTATTTTTTTCCACTGTGAATTTATAAATTGTATCCCCTTCTCTGTCCGAAATTATCAGATTGGTTAGCATAAGCTTTATGTCATGCAGATACATGATTTATTTATTCACCATTTATTTCATATTCCCCCCCCCCCCTCCAAAATATTTCCTGGTTGCACTCCTGAAGTGACAATTTGTTTACAGTTTTAGTTTCCTTTAATATTGTAATCTTTTTTTTTTTTTTTTTTTTTTTTTAATATAGGAATGTGATCTATACAGTTCATATTTTTTTATGCCTAATGAGTGCTTGTACAATTTTGCTGTACATTTGAAGCAGCAGCATTGTACTTGTACTTTTTCGGCTTGTAAAATAAGATGAAGTTATCTGCCCAGTTTTATAAGCTGCAAGCGTAAAAGAAATCTCTGCAGGTAAGTGCTGAAGACAGATGGCAATGGGATCCCTTTATGTGAGTATCATAAATAATTAAAACAAATTTATAAATGTATTCTATGTATTTGTAATTAAAAAAAAATGAAAACCAGGGACCGTAGTGCTCCTTTTTTTCCTGTTTTTCCTTTTTTTTTCAATTGGCTCCTTTTTTCCTATTTTTTTCTTTAAATACAGTTTCCCCTCCTAAATTCTTTTAACACATTTGTGCATTGCAACAGACATCCCCATAGAAGAATTTTCTGTCTCAATCTGCAGCACCAGGATCAGAAACCAAAATTTATCTGCGACCCTAACGTTCCCTGAATAAACTACAACCAAAACTTGCTCATTGCAATAAAAACATGCAACCTTTTCGTACTGTGCAGCCATTTTACACAACTTGCATACACAGGGATGTGCCAGCTGAAATTAAATTTTGGAGCAATTTGTGGAGCAAGAAAAAAGACATTTTTGGAGCAATTTGGAGCAAGAAAAACAGATTAGTGGAGCAATTTGGAACAAGAAAAAGTCACTTTTGGAGCATAAAAATCTCAATTTTGAAATACAAAATTTATTTTTGGAGGGAAAGAGAAAAGTCAAAGAATGGCAATCAAAAAAATGAAAATTAAGGAGGTTCTTAAAAACTCTTAGCTTATAAAAAAACCCAGTTTTTTAGTTTTTTTTTTGGGGGGGGGGGGAGTCAAAAGCTTAAGAAATAAATAAAAAATTCAGTTATTTTATACATTGCTATACAAAATATCTATTTTAAATCAAAAATACAATATTTACTAAACTATATTAACTACCATCAGCAGCTAATAAAAAATTTGGTAATGAAAATTTACAAATTTATATAAAATTAAATTTAAAACAGAGGTCAATTTTTACTCTTAAGGCATTGGAGGTTTAAACAAAAGGATGCCAAAGAAAAAATATTCATCTTTAAGATTAATAGAGAAAGATTGAAATTAGAATGCTTAGAATGTGTGATGACTTTTGTAAAAATTCGGGAGATTTACAAACGTTTAAACATATATGGGAAAATTAAAAATGTAGCAGTTTTGCTGAATTTGGAGCAAAAATGTCCAAAATGATCTTTTTGTAGCAGATTGGCACAATTTGGAGCAGCTGGCACATCCCTGCATACACATCGGCAGTAGTGTACACATGAACGAAACATAAAACAGAATGATATTCGCTACTAGAATACCTCACTTGTATGGTCAAGGTGCAGAGTCTTTGTGGGAATGTGTCTCTGTTTTCTATTCGTGGCGACTCCAGTTCCCCTCAGTCTATCACCCCCTTTCCAAAGACTAAACACCTGTGAAGCACTGTTCGCAGTGATATTGGTGGTTGTTACCTTTTGTCTGAAGAAGAGAGGATGCCATACCGTGATAGCCTGAGGGGGGGGGGAGAGAAGTGCATCTGACTGAAACAGAAATATTTTTTTAACCTGCTAGATTGATCTGCTGCACTCGCTGCCCAGTTTCTGCTACCGGGCAGACATCCATAACTTGTATAAAACTAAAAGATACAGCTTACCTTTTGCATTAACTTGAACATTGCACACTTTGGCAAGTTATTTCTACTTGGTGAGGTAGAACACTTCACTGGCAATTAGAGATTTGTTTTTAGAGTATCCAACAAATTTATTTGAGAAGGCAGAGATATGAATATTTCTGTCATTCCCAAAAAATCAGTTAGCATATTGCTCTTAAAACTATACGGCTGAAATCCATAAAAGCACTAATTCAATCCTGTAATTTAGTAATTATTTTCATTCAAAATACAGTAGAACCCCGATGTATCGTTTTCCAAGGGGTGCGTAGTAAAAAACGATGCATGCGGGTTAAAGGCAAAATACGAAGAAAACAATGTTTATGAATACACATGCTGTATACAGTATACCAAATATACTAAATTTTTTAACAAACTGTAAAAGAAACAAATTGAAGTTGTGTGTAGAAAATTAGGGGATACTTATTTTTTAAAATTCACTTTTTACACTGGCTTTTTCATTTTTTAATTACACGAAAAATTTCCAAGATTTACAGTATTTTTCTTATCTTATTACATGTTTTCATGTTTGTATATAAAAGTTAATACAATTTCTATTGCGTCGGATAAACTTGGCACTAGTGTTGGCTCAGTCTCATCATCATGAATATTATTCTCAGCTTCTTCGTCATTATTTTCATTTTTTTTTTCATCACTTTTCTTTTATTTTTAAGATACTGCCCATTGCTTCTATAGCAATCGAGACACAAACATCAATTTCACAACATACACATGCCTGCTAAATGTAAGCAGTCATCATCAACCCAGGAAATCGTACCAGGAAGTAATTAAATTTATATGCCATATTGATCCACTTGACCTTCAATTTCATTTCGGTCAGAAGAAATGTTTTACAACGATGAACGCAGGAAAACGATATTTTGACGAACGATACATGCGGGTTTTGTTAACGTTATTTGAATACAACTTGTGCAGGGACCATAGAAATAAAACTATCAATACTGGAAAATGATGAATGCGGGAACGATAGATCGGGGTTCCCCTGTATTTAAAAATTTATTTTTGATAAAGCAACGTAAACAGGAACAAATAAGTACATAAACTATATATTATAATATATTTTGACTTCCGATTATGTAGAAACGTGAATATCCAGTTAGAGGAGAAAAGGGACAAGCCCATTAGTTTAAGGGGATGGCAATCAGATATACGATTGCAGCTGAATTATGATGCAGTTTTGAAGAAGTAAAGCTGCATTCATACTGGCCGTTCCATTCTGCTTAGACTCCGTGCTGATATTTTTCTTCAATGATAACAATAAGAAAGGAATTCGACATGCTGTATTTCAATATATTATAGATTATCATAGACTACTGTGCGCTGACGTCACCACAATACCATCTCATACACATGAGCAAAAGGAAATGGATTCATGTTTACTGGCAGCTTGCAATATTTTACGTGATCTGCTATCAAACAATGTAAATTCACAAAAAATTCCCTTTTATTATTATAAAGTAGATTTGGCGTAAAGCTAGCTCCATTTCATGTTTTTTAAATATAGGCGATCCTTCATTGAAATAATAGCATTTCTGTTAGATAAAAGCATAAATCACATTTTATACGGGCGAAACTCACCAAGAATGAGAACATAAAAATGGTTTTTAATTAGTAGTTGAAAAAACAGGGTTGGAAAAAAACCCGGTTCATCCGAAAAAACCCAAAAACCCAGGTCTTTTTGGTTTAAACCGGATTTTTTAGTTTAAACCAGGTTTTTTTTTTTTTAATCCTTTTATAATTACCTGTTACATACTTATAAATAAAAGTATTTGTAAAATGTTCAGATAACAATATTCCTTCTGAAAGTAATTAAAACAAAGTAAATAAACAATTGTTGCTATACACTGTGGGCATTGAAATCATTCAATTTTAATATTTTATTTAGAGATACTATTTTTTATATTTAGTATATAATATAATACAATATTAACTATTTACTACATTTTACATGGAATCTTGCACTTAAGATTCATCAGTAATAATGGTGATAAGTTGTTCAAAATGATATTTTTAAGGTTTAAAAATAAGTTGTTAAAACACAAAACCTCTATTTTAGAAATAAATTAAAAATGCAGCCTATAATTTAAGTTTAATTAATAATTTTTAATAAAGATAAAACAATAAGATGTCTATTAGATTGATATAAAAAGTTATTGTTGATAATTTTAAAGGATAATTTTAAAAGATATCAAAACATATTCTATCTGTAGTATTCAGAATTTTAAATTATTCTTTTAAAAAAACCAATTGATTTTTTTGAGAAAAAAAACATTTGGTTTAAACCATGATTTAAACCGTGGTTTAAACCATGCCAACCCTGTGAAAAAGTAATTAAAAATATAAAATTCTAAGTAGCTTATAACAGTCCCAGGAGCAGAATTATATTCAGTGTTCTGCAACATAAGTTTGAACCATTGCAAATGCACTGCAGGCATTTTGTCCAAGTCTGACAAATGCAAAATAGGTATAAAAATTGTGCAAAAAGTGAAGAAAGAAGACATAGCATAAAGGGCATGTCACATTAATTACTCTTAAGAACATATATCTTTTTATATCTTCTTTCTTTTAAAAGATGAAATAAATGTTCTGTGATGTGTGTCGCACTTTTACCCACTTAATGCTTCTGGGATAAGTCTCCAGGGTCCCATCTATTTCTATATCAAAATTCATCATAATCAATTCAGCGGTTTGGGCGTGAAAGCGTCACAGACAAACAAACTCACTTTCGCATTTATAATATTAGTTAGAATTTATGCTATTTTTCAGTATATAATTTTAGGCCAGATATATTTAATAATCGGCTACTTACTGCCAATTATCCGGCATGTTTGCCGGATATCCATTGCATTGCTACTCTACATTGCATTTATATAGTAACAGAGGATACAAATTGTTATGTTTTGTTTTCTATATCATGTTGACTTACAGTTAACACACCATTTTCATCATTTTAATTTTACTGAAAAAGAGCTTTATTTTTAATTTAAAAAATAATTTTAACATATAAACAATTTTTACTTTTTAAAATCAAGAACAGAGAATCCATACAATTACCTATTTGACTTCAGAGAGAAAAATGCTCGAATTCCAACCAAATTACTGAAAATGGCTACCCGTGATTCTAATACTGCCCTGTAATGAGGTGACAGGTGTGCTATTTTTGGGAAAGTCTTGTACTTAATTGCATTTTGAATGGAGGACACCAGGGGTGGCGCCAGCAGGGGAATCGGGGATCACTGGCACCCCTGTCGGGGAGTGTCGTCAGAGAATTTTTTAGAGAATTTGTTGGTTTAGAAAAACGAAGGAAGTTTTGCAACCAGATAAAAAATTCCATTCAAAGTGTTCCGTTCACTTCCATTCTCATTCTGCTTGGAATTATACGATATTCATATACTGAATATTGATTATCTGTAGCTCGGAGTATGTTTCTCGGGATTCGAAGGGACCAGCGAACAAGATCCACATTTCTAGGGTAAGCAGGGTTGCCTGATCTGCTGACAATTGCCTTCGTAACGACCTTTTTAACTACGACTTTGGTGAAAATAACTGGGCTTTCCTGTTAACCAAGAACAGATAATTAATGACCATCTCATCATAATAATTTTTAATATACGAAACCAAAGTAGGAAATTTATCTCTTACTCGAACACTTTTTTGAGAGGCTGTGCAAGTACTGAAAAGTAAAATTTTGGGGTTTTATCGTTTGGCCCCCCTGTCGGGGAAGATGGCCCTCCCGTCGGGGAAAGTCTGGTGCCATCACTGGAGGACACAAGAAAGACTGTGACAGTAATTCAAAGGATGATTCTGAAATTTTTGTTTCTTTTGTAGCAGAATTCATTTATACTGTAAAAAATTGTCTAGTAACTGAGATTACTCTATTAAATTTATATCTCTTTTTGTATTTAACCAATAGGTGAGAAAGTAAACAGAGGAAACTATGTTGTGACGTACGAAAGGTATAGAAGTATCCTTCCATTTATTGAAAAAATCGACTAAAATTATAAAAACATCGCCAGAATTTATTAATTATATTTAAAAATCTCATAATATTTTAAATATCTGACAAAAATATTTTAAAATAATTATTTCTAAAACTACCAACCACAAACTGCAAGTAATACTTTTTTTTTTTTTTTTTTTTGGTAGAACGACCCATGTGTTTATATCATTAAAATTTCAAGAATTTTGAATCACAAAAATGCTACTGGAAAGTAAATTTTAATACTCAATAGACAGTTGAATATGAAACTAAATCCTGCCATGACATACTAAAATAATGTCACTAAATCAAATGCATTAGTTTTAAAATATTGCTTATGTACATGAACTGGAAAAACCTATGAATTAATATGAATCTTTTCTATTTTTTGTACTGTTTATTTAACCCCATTCTTACCAATTTCACCCCACTTAAACCTACTAACAATCAGTTCAATTTTATTATTGTACTGAGTATACCATTTCAAAGATCACTAGGCAATGAAAGTTTAAGGGGAGGGGGAGAAGGGAATTTCACTACAAAAACCGTAAAAATCATCAAAACAACATGTAGTTGAGTGGTATGAAAAACTTCAGATAAAAACAGGTTGAATGATAATTAAAAAGAAAGAATAAACTCATATGAATTAGTAAACACAGACAAAGACTAGGTTTAATTGCTAAATGTGTCTTTAATGCCCAATATTTATACATGTAAAAATATTTTCATAAATAAAATTAAAGTAAACATTTAAAATTTATATCTAAATCCGTAGAAGAGCCAAAAAGTACGAAATTATAGAAAATACAGCAGAGGTGTGTGTGAAGGAAACATCAACAATCAACACCAAATTTTAACATTTTAAACACAATAAACAGTATATCTTTTTTATTAACAGTTTAATGTTACTTACCAAATTTGCAATTTCTAGTATTTTTATAATACATTATAAATATAATTTAAAAAATTGGTTTCTTAAGTAGGCTTAGTAAGAGATTTACCGGGTTGGTTTTGAATAAGCAGCTAATAAAATAACACAATAATATTGTACTAGATAGATTACGAAAAATAAAAACAAAATATGCTGAATTTTAATTAAAAAATCAAGAAACTAAATAAGAATATTAAAATAATAATATAACAGCCGTACACCCAATGAAGCAAAATGTAAACAAAAGTAGACACCACGTGACTTTACGGCTTATGTTCTCAAATGGTGGCGCCATCTAACAGCATAAAAAGAAAGGTTTTCAAACGGTTTTATTTTGCCGTTCTAACTCCCAACCTCTTAAAAGATTATTTTACTAAATATAGACAAAGAATTAAACACGGTCGAGATAGAGCTAACAACTTTGACAAAAACAAAATAGCTTATATTCTTCTGAACATAAATGCAATAAATTATTTTTTGTTTGCTGTTTCGCTAATTAATAAATATAAAAACAAATAATTTCTATAAAAAATAACTTTATAATCTAAAATATTTAATTATTCGTTTCAATTAACTGCATTTTTAATGAAAAATTATTATATGATTATAAAAAAAAATATTTTATGATTATCTGATTAATGATTTTAATCAGATAATCATCATATAATTTCTGCAAAATTGTTCATAATACTCATACTCATTCCAAATATGCTTTTACTTAATTATATATATGCTTAAACAATACCTATATTAAATTTTTTAAATTATTAAACTTAAAATCCACTTTACGATTGCGATAAAGACTAAAGTATTTCAAAAAATATTAATAATCTATATACCGGACGATTCAAATTAGATGATAAGGCGATTATTTTTTTAACCGTAAGTGATCGAAACATACTTTCATAGAAAAGTTTTTCAAATTAAGAGTAGCTTTCAGATTTGGCATTTTTTTACTGGAGGTTGTATACATATTAAAAGACGAAATTTAATTTTTATATGGTCCCTCCTTTCCTACCCTTTATATTTAGAAGAATGTTGCTCTTTGCCTAAGAAAATTAATAAAACAAATCCCGTGTCTTGTAAGTGGAATAGTTTTCGAGATATATCAATTTGAAACTTTTGTCATTTGTTGCCAAGCAATAAGGAGGTGTCTCCAGAGTGAGAAAAATGTAATTACTTTTCAACTGACATTAATTTATGCTAATAATCACCCGATAGACTCAGTTAACTCCTCAAATCCTAATTTAGCTAGAATTTTCCCGTAAAGCATGCAAACATTCATTAAAAAATGATTAATTATTATTTTCAAGTGTGGCTATTACCGATGATTTTATTTCAACAGGGTTTGTTTTTTGCATTATAAAAAATTATAGTTCTTAAAATTTGCCAATGGGGGTGCTGTAGGCTAAAATATTGCAGTCTGAAAATTAATAAATAAATATTATTAGAGCATATCTGCCTTTTTAAAAATATTTTTGTATAAAGCACCCCCCCACCCCCAACCATCAGCAAATTTGGATATTACTGGTTTATCAGATATAACTGGAAAAAGGCATACCGACAGAATACCTGTGATAGCTACTACTCCGAAGGTTGAATAACTATTGGGAATTTCTGAATTCCTTACAGGACCCAGACTTGGAATTGCTTCTGCTGTATAAAACCTCTTACATGATTAGTCATTTTTGGATGCTGCTGAAGCTGTAGTACAGTGGGTGTTGACACATTTTTGTAACAATTTTTATTTTCTCCATGAAGTTAAATATTAATTTGAAAATAAAAATGTGATTGGCATCAAATTGTAATAAGTCTTATTTATCATCTGCAGCATTAAAAATATTTTTTGCTTTAAAATGTCACTGACAAATAAACGATGGATCGAAGGCTATAGTTTTGCACTATCCAAAGAAATACTCTTATTGAGTTATTAAAAAAAGATGTCAAAATCATGGTTTTAATATTTCTACATGTAAAATAAGTGACATAATTAATATGAAAGGAAAGAAACATCAAAGTTTATATTTCACTGGGGAAAGGCAATAAATGCATACCCAACAAAGGTACGTACACCTCTTATTAAATTTAAAGTCACAACTCATGTTTTAAAGGCAAATCCAACTACCCAAAGAACTATCGCAAAATCTTTAAATATCTCTGTAGGAACTGTGAACAAAATTATAAAATCCAATTTAAATTTAACGAAAGCAGAAAAACACGATTTTCATCGCCTAAAGCCGAAACATATTTCTCAGGTAAGACTATGTGTAGATTGTTGTATGAAAATTATTTGGTGGGTGAGAACTGGAAATATGTAGATATAATTGATGAAATTTGGATACATTTATCCGACTGCAATAGAAAAAGATCGATTTACTACCGCAAGAGAGGAGAAAAAGACTTAACAAGTTGATTTAGAGAAAACAAGGAAAGTTTTTCTAAAGGTTTTATGGTTATTACTGGATTTTCTTATAATGGAAAACTTACAATAAGGAAAGCAGAAAAAAATGTCAAAATTAATTCGGATTACTATCAGAAGTATGTTTAAACACCTATTTTTAAAGAAAAAATTCCATCCCTTTATCCAAACAATCTTCACTGTGTTAAGTTCCATATCTCTAAATCTACTGCTCTATTTTTTGATGAAATGAGAAATGAAACTGGAATCAAAGCTATTCCCTTGCATTCCACCCAAGTCCCCTTACGTGTCTATTATGGATTACTGTGCATTTGGATGTTACAAAAATGTGTGAACACCCTCTGTATTTAATACAATGGCCAGTAAGATAGGTCATTTGAATGGCGCTTGCCATTTGCTAGGAAAAAAGCTGAGTCGTGATGTTTTATACTAAACACCACCTCAGGCAGTGTGTTTTCGTCAACCTCGAGCACATCATCTAGGCAGATTTATAGCTGGTTTAAGTCTTGTACCCTTGTACATAACTCTAAAGTCAGTGTTTGGGCTATGTGTACCTCATATGCCCATGTAATAATCAGGGCCTGCTGACAACAGAAAATGGTGTGAATTTTCATAAGCTGACAGCAAATCTACTGTGCTCAGGGCTAAGTCTTATTACTTTTTCACAATAGTACATTGCACTTAACTTTTAAAACTGAGAAATTTTTAAATTATATTTTGGTTAATCTCAAGGCATTTTCTGAAGTTGCCACAACTTATTTGCAACACTGTACGGTACTGCTGAAATTATATACACAAAAAATATTAACAGTTCTTCTATGGAGATGGGGATAACACATATTTTGTGTCCTGCTAAATATAGAAGCACAACATTTCTGCTTCAAGTTAAAAGAAAAAAAACGACAAATAAACTTAAATAGTAAAAAAGAAATGCAAGTTTAGTAGAAGCATGGATTATACTCTGTAAATTAAATCATTCTTATTATTTTTTAGTTGAATGGCGATTTGAGTTCAACCAAACACCATAATTTATTCAGTTAATTACCATACTCAATAAATCAATTTGTGTGCTGTTTTTGCCCCCCCCCCAGAAAAATGTAATTTTTCATGGTATTGATCTGTGTGTTTTTTGTAAATGTTATGGCAATTTTAAATTTATTTTATTCAACAATTATTATCCTCATTAATAAGGAATTAATTAGTTTTTAATCAATGATTACAATAAGCATTACCATCGATCGCATGCTATAAAAAAGTTCGTCCTTAAAACGTTAGAATTTTTTAAGTGCATAACATTATGCGTATTTTTAAATGCTGGTTTTACTGCCATTCAGTTTAATAATAGCAATGTCAAATAACATAATGAATTACCATTTATTAAGTATAATTTAATACTGGAACACATTATTTCCAAATTTCATTTTAGTAAGCTAGCATTTTTTTACAGTGCTCTGTGTTGTTTGTTTGTAAATGCGGTTGAAACTAGGCTAAGGCGACGTCTGGGTTCCCAGATTTAGTTGAACTCTACATCACTAAGTCCTTCTGTCGCCAAGTTTACCCAGCATGCACTGCGGTCCGCTGTATGACCCCTGATTTCAAAATTCGCGGGGGGGGGGGCAGAGATGTAAAAATCGATCTGAAACAAAATTAGCGGGAGATGTAAATTTCATGCGGGAGGGGATTTAATTTTCCGGACTAGTTTTATATTTTCATATGTCTTTCAGACTCTTTCAGATGAAATGTGTTATAGCTTCTTCCACATCATTAGAACCATTTTTCCCGTTACTTAACAACATTTGACGAAGGTTAAGGTTATAGTTTTCCTACCAGTTTTAAAACTCACTTATTAAACAAAAATTAGACGAACTTAGTAACTATAAACTTAATGTCTCCATACGCACCATGAGTAATAGGGAAAAAATTCAGCACACATTTGGATGCAAATCTGATAATTGCTACTCCAGAGAATCCAGACCAATTGAATAGGGGGTGGAGGTGGGACTAGGGAGTAGTCTGGCCTTTTTGTGATTTGGCAAGATGGCGGCCACTTCCACGAGTCAAATCAAAATTTTTTTACGAAATTTTGGACGGCCGATAAATAAAAAATTGGCAAAGCATCTTTCGTCCCCTCCACGCCCTGACAAAATCGACTTCCGCCATTAAACAGTTGGCATGTCCCAACGAATCTATATGCGAGAAACTGAGATAGAAAAAAAAACTTTTTAGACTGAAAAAAAAAAACAACGATAAAGAAATAACTACTAGTTAAATAAACTAATGAGGTTTATCGGTGTGACGTCATTTTTCCACCAACACGTGACCTTTCGGCTGTGTTGATGAGTATACCTGTAAGCTGATTGGCTGAAGTGTGTGTTTTCCATCGACACGTTTCTGAAATAGCCTCGACTAAGTATAAGTTTTTATATGTCAGCACTTTTTAATGGGAATCTGTGAAGAGATATCTTTTTGCAGTCATGTACACTGTACAGATTCCAGAGAGTTATTGAAACATTCGTAGGCAGCACAATACAGAGGCATAATTATTATTTTTTTGATTTCGCGCTTATTACCAGGAGTCCAGCATATAAACCTATGGAGAAATGGTTGTTTGTTTTCCACCGTCACGTGATTTTTATAGCCTCGAACCCAAGGAGGCGATATCCTCCATTGTAAGCATTGGCGTAACAGAGGGGGGGGGCTTAGCCCACCCTAGGACCAGGAGCGGTTCCAGACTGTCAGTTTAGGGGGGTCACGTCGAGGTACGCCTGAAGACTTCTTAATGCCCTGGACCCTTATGCAAATGTAGGCTCCAAAGAGGCGGGTAACTAGGCAGGGCCCGATTATAATCAACAGGGGCCCTGGGAATTGATGAATTTGGGGCCCCCATCTTTGAAATTTGTTCAAATTGTGCCCTGTACACTTTGAAAAACTTAATAACTATTCAACCCACCCACCCCATAGTCATTGTACTTTCATAAATTTCTATCTGTCCTCTCCTACAAAAGATCTTTTTGAAAAAAGAAAAACTATGAGCTTTTTATTGAATTCATTGTATATACATGCATTCAACAAAGGCAATCCATAATAAAATTAATTTATAATAGAAAATTCGTCTTTCTATTTTAGATAATTTTCTGAGAATGTGTCTGGAAATAACATTTGACGGTTAAAATTATTCGGATCATCAGTTATTCAGGTTGAGTCGAGAATGAGGCTAGGCTTCCCTTAAGACCAAGGGCCTGGATCCGGGCCCAGCTTTAGCCTATCCATTAAAACATTTTTTTCACTGATCAAAATGACAATTCATTCAGGCATTCAAAAGAATTATTATATATAGAAATTTTAATTTTAAAATGATGTGACGCTCTAAGAAAAAATGTGGGGAGGCTGATTTTTAAAAATCCTTTAATTTATTCATTCAATTTGTATTTCTTAAAAATTTCATGATTTAATTGTTGATTGTAAAAACAAAGTAATTTTTATTACCATGGCTTAAGGAAAAACTTAGATTTTCGATTTATCATCTTCAATCATTTATGTCTAAACGACTGGAATTTTCTTAAAAGTTTAACCTCTCCGTTTTTCAGTTTTTCGACCACTCAAAAAGACATCTTATGATTTTGATAAAAACAAATTTGTCAAAATTATTCATGTTTTCTATTGATAGAGATTTATGTATATTTCTTTGTTATTACAGCTTAGGAAAGTCTACTTGGGTGATGAAAAGGTTTGTTTTAAGCACTTTGCTTTAATTCCAACGCAGGATCACAACATAAATTTTTGGCTGATTTTTTGGAAAAGAGCAAAACATCGGAAAATAAGTATTTTGTACTAATTGTTATTCTTTTAAAAGACATGCAATTTTTGAACCGCTCCTAAAAGAAGTCAGGGGAGCTGGAGATTCGAAATATGTATATATATATATATATATACACATATATTTATTAATATACATAAAATATACAGTTACTAGACATTAGAGATGAGTTCGGGCTCATTTTTTGAAGCCCGAAGACTTTTAAATTCAAGCCCGAGCAATATTATTTAAGTCGGAGCCCGAGCCCGAAATTTCAGCTAAAGATAAATAAAATTCAATAAAATTCAAAGAAGTAATTATTTGATAGAATACAATAAATTTTGCCGTTTGTGCAAATTAAAGACAAATATAGTTACAAATTTTTAATGCACTTTCTAATTCTTTATATTTATGTTTATGAAATAATGTCGGATCTCATGACTAACTAAGCAATATAAGCCGCCGTTCTGAAAATACCCAAACAGCTTCACGCGCCTTCTAGGTACCCGTGCCGCTATTTTTTTATAAGTACTTTTATTTTCCATATGAATCACTTTTTAAAAATCTGTTTCAAGGAGTATGTTCAATAAAATAGAAATTTTTCACGAGCCCGAGCCCGGTTCGGGCCCGGGCTTAGCCCGTCTCATCTCTACTAGACATACAATCGAATTCATTGGATAAGTTCCTTAATATCTAGTCATATTTCTTAAAAGAAAAACTTCTTACACATAAAACCTTTTTATGGATAAATGAAAAATATGTAATTCGTTTTACAAGTTGTACTGTACATTGAAATAGAGGATAAACTTAGATCAGTTACGAACTTTATAGGGAAAAGAAATTAAATAAAAAAATCTTAAATATCGAAATTTTGAAAAATGTATCCCTTTATGAAAAATTTTCTGGACAATTCCATCTTAAGATTTTTTTCCCCTAAAAGTTCATAAAAGGCACCGTTTGTTTATTTCATTGTGTAGTGCAGCTTCTAAAAAATGATCCTTAATTTTTTTCGAACCTCTTGTGAAATCACTGAAATAAGTTCATGTGTACCAGTGTAACCAAGATCCTGAGGTAGATTTTGTTTCTTCGACATAGGCTTTTAATGCGACTTTAAGTCTTTACAAATATCTTTTCAGAGTAAAATTAGAGATTTGTTGTAACAATAATTGCTATTGCTACGAGATTAGGTTATTGATTAAGGCAAAGCTACACGAGTGGTAGATATCTAAAGGGGAGTATCCTTTAAGTGGAGGACCTTTTAAGGCGTTCTATAGCATAATCACGTTATATATGGAGAAAAACACCCAACATTCTAGACCTTTAGATCGACAGCCACGCGACAGGCCAGACCCCAGACCTCTACACGTTAGCCATCTACCACTTTCAGTGGTCTTAAGCACTCGGCCACTGTTATTGTTTCAAATCAATTGGGACACACATACACAAAAATTTGTTTGAAATACGAAAAAGTAAAAATGTTGTACACATAAACATAAATAATGATAAAAGATTAAAAAATGAACACTGATAAATTACTATAACTGTGGGAAATCATAAGTTGGACACCCCCAATATAAAAAAAAAAGCAATATTATAAAACGTTAATTAGGCATAATAAGCATAAAATCTGAAGTAAGATAGTTCTTTTAAAAAGCAATTTAAAAAAAGACAATGACACCTGTTTAAACTAGACAGCCATGTTACTAAATGGATTTTTCTCAAAATAGATTTTTCCGTAACCACTCAAAACAACCTAATTTTAACTAATTTTATCCAGTATTTTTTTATTTTACTTTTTTTTTCAAATTGTCGGCAGTGTTTTTAATTCTGTTCAAAATTTTTGCATTTGCAAATACTTTTCCATAGGAAAATCTTCTCATAAAATTCTATAACAATAATTGAAATTATTTCAAATCATGAAGAACATTAAAATACCCCCTCCCCCTCCACACCACACGTATAAAAACCACAAATCAAATAAATAAAATTGATTATTGGTATCAAAGATATACCAAACATTAAACAATTTAAAATATTTAACTTGAATATTTCAGTAAGAATCTCTCATGTGAGAAATTAGTTTTTTTATAAACACGCATCACAGAATAAAAAAGAAGTTTCAGAAGAAAGATAAATATTGAAAAATAAGTAATTAATATTAAGCTCCAAATACGCGTTAACATTTCAATTTCTATGAGAATGTTTTGGAGTACATTTAGGACAAATGATGTTTGTTGATCAAGCATTATCAGATAAAATCCATTTAATTTAATTGATTTACATATTAGACTTTTAAACGTTATTTCATATCTAAGCTCACAGATGATTGTGACAATAACATGATTTTAGAGTCATTTTAAAATTTTTAATTTAAAAGTAGAAACTCCTACTTTAAAATTACTTTTCAAAAATCTTAAAGCTATTCAAAAAATTAAAACTAACTTTAAAATTACACATCATGTAATCTATCTTCATGTAATTAAAATATTTATCAAATTATTTTTATTTTAATTAAGTTAATAACAGGGTGTCTACCAAATTTCTGAAAGTCAATTTCCTGACATTTGGGAGGTCCCGGGAAAAAAAATCCTGACCAATGCATTTTATTTTGGGAAATTGCACAATGCCACCTCCCTTGTCTTTACATTTGCATATTTTGTACAACTTCTTGAAATCAATTTTAACTGAAGTATACATAAGGTGACCATACGTCCCGTTTTTAGGTGGCTTGTCCCGTTGTCCCCAAGCACAGCTTCGGGACACCGTCATGTCCCGTTTTTAGAAAATGTCCCCTGCAATGTCCCGTTTTTAGGAAAGAGCAACCCACGGTAACGATTTCACTAAAGGCCGCTCAAAATCTAAAATCATCCAACGGCAGTGTCTGTAAAAAAGAAAACCTGACCTCCCTCCCTCCCGTCTCAAGACGCAAAGGAAACGCCGGGGGGATGTATTGTTTTCATGTTTGTTCTTTTAATGTTCTTTTTTCGTCAACTATTTCAATTTATTTAATTTTTATTTCAAAGACATTTTCCTCTTTTGCTTATTCCTCCCTCTCCCCCGATCTCCACTTTATTTTCCCCTTTCACTCTGGTTTTCTAAGAATTTTTTCCTTCCGAATGACAACTTCGTCTTTTCTGTGTGTCCTTCTGTTGACATTTCTCACTTTCCTACCTTCCTGACTTGTGTTGGAGGGTGTTTTTGAAGTCTAAGAAAGGCGTAACACCCGAGACGTACGTCTTGCACTATTTTTTATAGTACATATGCGTGCTTTATCAAAGTTTTTTTTTCATTTTATTTTGATATTAATATTAACCACAAGCTTTTTTGCGCGTTTTCACTAAAAGATACCCAGACCTGTAAATTTATTCTACCTACACTATTACCTTAAAAACAGTAGATGTTCCGTTTTGAGGAATAAAATAAATACACTATTGACAAAAATTTAGTAGATGTCCCGTTTTGAAGGAAAAAATTAATGGTCACGTTAAGTATACAGGATTAAGCTTTCATCAGTTGCGAAAACAGAAGTAATCGCGCTTACTGATAGAATTAACTAACTGTACTTAGAAATACGGTGTCAAGCCATAAGTTACCAAGTAAGCTAATTTGTCTTTTACTCTCCTGTCACCATGGATGAGCCCCCATTTTCCCCTCCTTATACAAACACATTGCTTGATGCTTTCGCGGTCCGAAAAATGCGTTGCAATTGCTTTCGGTTTCCAGTCTGACAATTGGAGAGAAAGGGTTTTTTTTTTTTTAATTGATTCTTTTGGTGAATTTTCCGGACCCATTATGCAATTTCCCGGTTTTTTTCCAGACTTTCCGGAGCCATTTTCCAGACTTTCCGGAGCGCTAGACACCCTGAATAATAAACTATTGTCTTACGTATAGAGCAGACTCTTATTAATAATACCTTAAAACTGTTTGTTTTTCCATGCCATTGAATAATTACTATAACATAAAAAATATATTTCTTTATTAAAAAAATATTTATCAAAGCAGGAAATTTTATCTGTTTAAAAAGTAAAATTATAGTATATTTAAATATATATTTACCGCATCTTTCTCCATTTAGACCTTTCCAGAGGTACGAGAGCAGTTATTTCACTTTTATAGTTCGCTATAATTAGGTTTTAAAAATATTTGTTCTCTTTCTCTAATCTGAACGTTCCACGCCACAGACCAGTGTGGGGTACTTCGGATCTTCAGAACATGGGGGAGGGGAGGGCTATATTGTTTTTTCCCCATTCCTCCTTGTCCATTGCCCACTACTGCGGGTGGAGCTGCTCGCTTTAAATTATTTGATTGGTGTTTTCTTACAACTTTCGAGTCTTGCAGATGCAGACTCGTTTGTCCCGTTTGTGCTTTGTCTCCAACACATAAGAAAATTCCAGAGACAACTCGTATTTCCAATCAATCTTCGCATTCAAGTTTAGTTCCTTTTATCCAAAATGGGCGACACTGAACCTTTTACTCATTAGTCTGGGTTCAAAATGGAACAATAGTTAATATCTGATACCTTAGAGGCCTAACGGGAGTTCTACACCAGAAAGCAGATGCAAGAAGTGATTGCTTTTCCAAAACAAATTCACATGCTGTTAATTTGTGAAACACATAATGGAACCGAAAATTGGCCTTAGGGGGCAACTCCCTGGTAAATTAATAGCTTTCATGCCGGGAACAGGCATCACTAAGAATTTATAATGGTTCTTGAACCCTTACTATACCCATCTTCGGTGGCGGATCTAGGATTGGGCAAAAGGGGGGGGGCTAACTTAATGGGTATTCCATAATTTGGGTACAGTTATCCAAGCTTGGTGACATTTGGCAAGATTTTTTTACATGTCGCCTGTATATTTTATTTTTCTGCCTGCCTATAGTATTACGTAATTGATTTTCGTGAAACGTGTGCGAATTTCTGATAAAATAAAATATTCGAACCTGCTAGGAACTTGCAATTCATAGGAAAAACAATGTCTGAAAAAATTAATCTAAATCATATCTCTCTTTTCCATAATATCATTGTATTCCTTCTAATTATGCACACCTCTTAAGAAACTGCTTGATAATAATGCATGTACATTTTGTGAGTGCTGTTCCTCTTGAAATAGCTTGTTCTGGGGCTGTACATTTATTTCTACCTGATGATTTGCGCTTTCACTTTCACTAGATAAATTATCATTTTTCGGGATTTTCATTAAATAATCAGCTATATTACGACTCAATGACCGCTTTTTTGAGGCCAAAATATCTGCATAAAATTAAATTCTACACACGAACGGAGCTAGACAAAGAGCAAATGAATCACACTAGAGTTTCACCCGAAAAGAACGCTCAAGTAGTGATAACAATTTCAATGGGTTAAGCTTTTGAAACCTGCTTAGAAAGGACTAAAGTACTTCCAAGAAATTCTTCCACCTTTCCTATATGTTCAAAACGGGTGTACTTTTGTATGAACAGGAAATGTCCGAAAACCAGATAAGTAAAATTAGCCATAGTAATAGTATCCCTGCACTTGCACTGTGTACATCAATCATAAGGTATCCCACATCAAGTACACACCAGTACAGAATCCGAAACGTGGAGCGCACAAGGAGTGCGCAAAGACTGTTTATGTTTAAATTTTATGTACTAATTCTCTGCCGCTGGTCGAAATTCTACCGTAAAGCATCAAATCTTTTAACTTGAGCGTGAATAAAGTTCTATTGTCAAGGAGTATGTCTCAAGATTCCACATCCAATGAAACCTACTAAAATGACCACCTTGGCTAAGAGACCATCTGTCTATAGTGACCCCTTTTGTACAATTTCACTTTACAACCACCACACTTTTCTGTGAAGACATTTTTATAAAAACTCTATCATATTTTGCTAAATGCAAAGGCAACTCCAACGAGCGGGTCACAGTGGTCATCTCCCTCTACCGATTTAGATTTCACACGTTCCTGTACGATTTCACATATTCAGATTGCGTTTTAAACAATTTAAGCTAATCTGAAAAGTCTAGTGACCCCCTCGAAAAATTCAGCCTGGAGCCGTCCTCGGCAAAAGGCTCTTTATGTTCGGAGTTATAAAATCTTAAACCGTCAAATGATTGAACTCTACTTGCTGAGGAGTACCACTGACCATGAATAAAAACTTGCTGCCTCAATAAGTATGCACTTTTTTCGAATGATTGTCCTCGAGATTTATTTACTGTCATCGCAAAAGCAGTAATATTTGGAAACTGAGTTTTTTTAAAGGATATGGTAAAAATAATACCAGAATATTTTATAAGTGGAATTAAAATTCTTTTATTGCCTGAGGTTCCAGTTCAGAACCAGTGCAGTTCAACTCCGCAATCAATAGCATTACGATAGATAAACTTGATGTGCATTCTTGTTCCGTTGACTAATGCTTCCTTTGTATTTAAGTTTCTGATTAGTGTAACGATGCAATCAACTTTCAACTACACAATATGTGGTGGCAAACTATGGTATTTTTCGGTTAGCCAGGCGCAAATACCGCTTTTTTTTCTGCGGAGAGATTACTTCTGAAGCACTGTCGTTCCCGAAAACAAAGCCGGAAATTTTAGTACGTATACAAAATAGCATTTATATACAGAATTCAATATATACAAAAATATCAATATACTAAAAATAAATTTGTATGCTTATTGGTTACATAATTTGATATTGGAAAAAACCTGTGTGGAATTAAATAAAAATACGAAATTAAACTGAACTTCCAAAATATGGAAATGGGATAAACGACTTTATACTGGAAATCGCTTTAGTTTTGTAAGCATTTGGCGCAGATCACAATTATTCCGCAATTTTTCACTCGCTCCCGGCTAACGGAAAAAAAACCCATTAATAGTGAAAGAATTCAAAAACTACTGGATAGTTATTGATTTCATTGTCATCATAGCAAATTATTTTATCGTATCTATGGTGATATGTTCTCTATTCATCAGATATTCGATTAAGTCAGCATTAATAAAAGTTCAATCATCATTTTTAGGTTCTATTATTACGGACTTCAGTATGTTATCTGAGAGTATGTTTTTGGAAATATTTCCATACACTTCATTAATAATATTATTTTCATTCGCTATTCATTGCTGAAGTATTTCTTCAATAATATTTTCGGAGAAAATTTGCTTTAGCATGATGCGTTGCAGGAAATTGTTAAGAAATTGTCGAATTGGCGTGTTTCAGTGAAGAGTGTTCAGTTCGTTTTTCCACAGTTTTAAAACATGAAATTTACAACACTTTGTGCACTTATCGACCCTCTAAAAAAGTCGCCTAGCACAGGGCTAAAGCACATTTTAGTCACGGGCGTTTCACCAAACTGGGGAATAATTTCACTTCTTGCAAATTTTGTTGTAATACTATAACCCTATTGCTGACCCCCCGTTATTTCAAAATTGACACTACAATGGAAAAATCGCCTGATTTGGCACAAAAATACATCGTGCCAAATCCTTCTCTAATTTTTTACGCTGCACTAGCAGACTAGCACATTACACGAAAAATTTAACATTCGCACAACCACCTCCATTTGAACTTTAACTGAGCCGAATTTCGAGCTCATCTCCGTTCGCGCTGCAAAAGGGACACAAAGGTTTTCCTTAGCGTATTTATATATACATAGTTATTTAGCTCCCCTTTTAACGACTTTGAAGGCATGCCCTGATTACCGAATAGGCCCATGAGGCCTGTGCCTATAGTAAAAAAAAAAATGTAGGGCCTCAAAATTGCAATACTTGTTGAATGGAATAGGAGTAGGTGGGATGGGGCCTTGAAATGATAGCAGGCCTATAGTATCAGTCTTAATCAGGCCCTGTAGCATGGGGCGAATGGACATCATCGCTCAAATACTGTTCTTTTCGCTTGCCATTAACCAACTTGCCATAACTCGTTCTGACAATGAGCTATTATTTATTCACTATGTATGGAAAAGGGGAGAACAACTTGATTACTGATCATCCTTAAAAACCAAAATTTTTCAAGGGGGAGATGAAATTTCGAGCGATTCCTTGGGACTCCGAGGTTTTGAAAATACCTGTAGCCTGGGAACGAAAGTGTTGAAAGCCATTGACTGAGGTAAAGTCTAAAAAATCAGAGTAGTAAATAAAAAAAATAAATTAAAATTTCAAAACAACCGATTTTTAGACACGCAGTTTTTAACTAAGCCTGAAAACTCTGCTCTATCTAGTGTAAATTCAGTTTCAATGGGGGGGGGGGGGGGGAGGGGCTATAGCCCCCCCCCCCTGTAGATCCGCCTCTGCCCATCTTAAAAAGATACGCTACTACTAATTAATGGATTGGTGTTTCGTCAATGGAAAACACCTGTTTAGCGCTTAGTTGAACATGCAATTTCCCTTAGAATTTTTTTTGGACATGGACACTGAAAGGAAACATGAGTTTTCGGAGAGAAAAATGTTTTACAGGACACAGGGTTTTTTCTGCTAAAGCGTAGTGTATCATCCCATACATAAATTTTGCAGAACTGCTTGCTTCCATGTATCCCTTTTCAAAGGATAAAACAGTTTTTCCTGTGCAACAAATTTCATATTTAAAAGCTTATAATCATGGAATGTGATGACAGGGTTATGAAGGGTTTTTGTTTAAAAGCCTTCTCGTGGTTACCATAGCTCTTTCGAGTAGACATAGTGCTAAAAATTCTCATTACTTCATTGAATTTCAAAATACATCACAATGATCTGTCTAATGCAGGTCATCACTGAAATGTGCACATGAAACTTCAAGTTAAATAGTCAGCTTCGAACTTTCTAGCACATATTCATTCAAATTTCGTATTAAGAAGTATAGTGGCTAACAATGCCGGAAGCCTCACCATGCCACAGTGGTTATGTCACTGAAAATGGTAGACGGTCGAAGCGTGAAGGCAGGGTGCGAACTGAACATTTTCTCTAGGTGGGGACATTTGAAAGTAAACATTCTCCAGGGGGGGACACTTGAAAAGAAGAAGGAGGGAAGGTGCAAATGCTTCCCTCACATGATATTACTTGACAAATGCAGTCGCCGACACGTGTGGGAACTGACTTATATTCAAACAAAAGTCATAGATTGTTCTATGGAATCACAGATACAGAAGCTTCAAGCTACGTACAATGCACCTGTATTGGAAGCCACCCTTGGGGGTTTTTAGCTTAGAAAAGAGACAAAATTTTAAGGCAGTCGCCTTAGAGTATAGTAACAAACAATACCATACCACCTTCATTTTGACTTCTAGACTTCCCAATCTGAATCCCAAAATCTTCACTCACCAGTTAGATATTTCTTCAGCAGGGGATAAATAGTATCCCTGGCAGGGATCCATTAATATTTCTCTAGCCAGGGATATTGCATTCTTCAGCCGGGGACAATCCCCGGCATCCACCACGTCAATTCGCACCCTGCGTGAAGCTCCCTGGTTTGGGTTCCATCGTACAGCTGTTGATCTAAAGGTCGTAGTAGTATTAGGAGTTTTAGTAGTTTAGGGTCGTAGTAGTAGGAGTTTTAGTAGGTTTTCTCCAGTTGTAACGTGAACACACGTTAGAACCCCTTAGAAAGTCCTCTAACCAAGGCAATCCCCCTAGAGTAACATTGCCATAATCACACACAAACAAACAATGCCAAAAATTTTTTATTGTGTACAAAGTCGCTAATTAATCTGAATTATTTCCTCAACGTTACAAATACTGTAAAAATATTAACACTAAAAGAGCTTTAATAAAGTTTGATTATGATTTTTTTTCTTCTAAATTTTAACGCAGGCTCCCTAGGAGCCCATAGCCCATAGGCAAACATACTCAGCTTGATGTGTAATACGGCCCTGTTTAGGTATGGTCCCCTTCCCTAGTGACCCCCCCCCCCACGCTAGATTTGGATTCCATAAATTACTATTTACAAACATAGGTGCCCCTTAGAGTGCTTTCGAAGATGAGGAAGGCTCTTTAAAGGGTGTGTGGGAGGATTGAAAACGAGTTTAATGCTAATGCACACAATTCACACATTTTTCTATAAACCATTTTTTGATTTTGAAAGTTTTCTTTTATTGTGGGTTTGGCACAACTACCCCATCCACCCTAACCTTAATCAGGCTCGTTGTGACTCCCTCTTCCCTTGCCCTCCATATATGGATGGATATGGATGAATGCACATATTTACAAAACGGCTGCACATTTTTCTGCCAAGGAGTAACGTCTGAGCACATAGAATATTGTGTGCATACTTTTAAGCTATTATAAAATAAATTAGTCCTCTTCAGAGACCAATGGTCTTCTAAAGGGGAATTCTCTTTCAACAGCACATTGTGATATGTATGCAAGGCCTCTGACTTTTGGGCCCTCGTACAAGCTCAACTTGGGCAGTCTTTTTTTTGGGGGGTCATGAACCTCCTCTCTGGAACCGCCACTGTGCAAGCCAATAGATTGATCCAAACATACCCGTTTCTAAAAAGCTACATTTTGAGAATTAAGCTGGATTCATACAGGCCATACTGTATCATTCTAGTTCACCATTGTGAAGCTTCCTTTGATAACACTGCTTAGAAAGGGCGTAGCCAAGAGGGGGGTTAGTAGAGGGGTCATAATCTCCGGGTGAGAAATTTTTTTCTATACAAAATGTATATTCTTCACTACATTATCACACACACGTATACATATATATGAGTTGTAGTAGTTGTAACCCCCCCCATAAAAAATTTCTGGCTATGCTCCTGCTGCTTAGCAGAAGAGAAGGTATAACGCAAGTGATATAGCAATGAGTGGCATCTGTTCCAGCCGGCAAGCTATAAGAATGGAACAGCAAAATGAAGGACTGTACCAGATGGTAATAACACTAGCTACCCCACTGAAAACTGCCCCCATTTAATAGTTGAACCAGTGAGATTTACAGTAAAAATGCAATTTGTTCAATTGTCATTGGCTAATTCTTGTGGCACAAAGAAAGAAGGAAGAAGGACTGAAATGATAGGGTTGGGATTTAGGAGTAAACCAGCTAGCTTTATTTTTCTAAATAATCAAATGAACTGGATCGAATAAAATGCATTAGATTTTACCTAATGGCAAAACCTCCTATTTAGGCCTGATATTTCCCTGAGATGTCAAGCTGAGTCAAATCTAGCTTCAAAATTCTTTGAGTCAACAGCCAATGGTGCCATCAATTAGTGCGCTACGAGTAAGGCTTTCAGTCCACTGAGATGATTACTGTTCTCTCTTAGTCCATGCCTTGCAACCTGTTCCAGAATATCTGTTTGCCAGATATTCCACAATGCAAACTCTCTTGCCATGAATCTTCACTGCAAAGACTTTTGAGACATCATTGTGGAATAGAGTTGCCAGAATGAAAGCACCTTTACATCCTTCCACCTCTCAACATTACGAGATTTCTTGTAAGTTAGCCTTCTATGCCAGATTGAGATCCTTACATTGTGTTCACTTAAATAAACTTGAGTCGACAACAGTTACTCGATCATTTGAAGAAACTAATATCGCATTTTGCGGGGTGCACTTTATGGAATGATCTCAGACTAATGTGTAGAAAAATCAGTTAAATTTTGTAACTAGGTTTTTTATAGATAGATCTGTTTCCTCTGAAAACTGCACCATCCATATTTAATCAATTTTCCCATTACTATCATAAATTTGATTCAAATTTCCAGCCTATTTTCCATGCAATTACTAACTGGGAACATTAAGAAAAGTTGGGGATTCCTAGTTAGTGATCCTTCCAAGATTTTAGTTAAGGAAGTGCCTTGAAATAAAGTTGAACTTGGCTATAGTAACAGCTCTCATAAAGTATTATCGACTGCTTAACAACTCAACCATAGAGCAGCAGCTCGATTATTATAGCATCTTAAAATATCATGGTTCTTTCAATGGTGTTATGTACCCAACTTGAACAGTATATGTAGTGTCTATGAGTAATTGTTTAACATCCATTTTCTTGTTTTGTGTGTGTGAACTTTCAAAATAATTTTTGGACAACTTAAAATAACTTAGACCTTTAAATACCTCTAATAAAAAAACCTAAACCTTAAAATACCTTTAATAAGTTAATGAATTAAATTTATTTTAATTGATTCACTTTTTGTTTTTAAAAAATGCTCACTTTTATTTCTATAGCTTTAGAGGGGGGGGGAGGGGTATTAGCCCTAATAGTCCTCTCTGTAAGTGCTCTCTATGTCCCTAGTCATCTTTTAAATTTATTTGAAGATTTGAAACTTTCTGAATCAGCTTGCATGCCTTTAACTTATTATTTAAAATTATAATTTATAAAAAAAAATATAATTTATTACACCTTTATGCAAAGCTTCAATACCCAGGTTAGTATGAAGAATGTACTTTAGTTCAGTGCACGTCAGAACTCCATACTAAAACTTCAAGGAAGAATAGGATGCAATAGGATTCACATTTTCTGTGTGAATAAAATCACACAGGATTATACAAGAATGCATTAATAACAAGTACTGTTTTCATGCAGTCATTAATAAAAATGTGACAGTGACCTATGTGAGGCTTGCTTGAATTCCTTTGATGTTAAGAGTATTTTGACTGACACTGCATGCACATCTCTCTCTTTACTTCAAAACATTCTATTACAAAGTCGAAGGCTTTGTAACAGATAGGGCTTATAAAATTAAACCCATTAGAAATCACCCAACAACTTGAATACTTTTCATCGTGTTCATGCTCAACAGCCAATTTTCCCCACTAAAATACTTACAAGAGGTTTATTTGTGTCATTCCACTGGTTACTAATTTTGTGAACATTTTCTATTTACTGCACATTGTCAAAATAGAGGGACAAAAATATCTACATGAAGTATTTAATTGTTTTAATAACAATTTTAATTCTAAAGATCTGAACTATGTCATCCTATGTACTTTAAATATTAAAATGAGATGTAATTGTGCATTACCTTTTAAGTAAATATATTTAGGGAGGAGCATTTTCCAAACAAAATCTCAATTAACTTCATTTGAAAAAATCATTGACATGCATATGATGCAGGAGGTTCCTATAGCAAGGCAGTTTTATTTTAATGTACTGTACTTTGAATCAAGTGGTAACAGCATTATAAAAAAAAAAAAAAAAAAAAAAAAAAAAACTGAAACACTTACATATTTTAAATAAGCACTAAAGTGCTATATATTATAAGTGTATTATAATCCATGGGTCGTCCCTGTTTTTATTCCTTATTCTATTAAGTTGGAAAGTCTATCATAATTCATGAGTGTGTCATGTTTGTCTTTCTTGTTCCATAAAACCCATCTTTGAAATCGAAATCTATCTTAAAATTGCCTACTAAAACTAACTATGGTCAAGAATATTTCAACTATACTTCACTATTTTAAATACTGTTTGGAATGGGCATCATAATCCATGAGTGTGCTGTGTTGGTCTTTCTTGTTCCACAAACACTTCTTCAAAATTGAAATGTACATTAAAATGGCCTACCAAAACTGCTTAACAATCTTTGTCAGGCATATTCTAACTATACTTCACCTTTATAAATACCATTTGAAAAGTGTATCATAATCCATGAGGGTACATATTTGTCTTCCCTGTTCCATAAAACACTTCTTCAGAATTGAAATCTATATTAAAATCGTCTACTAAAGTATTTTACAATCTTCACCAGGCATATTTTAACTATACGTTTCCTTTGTAATAAACTGTCACGTTTGCCAGTGAAACATGCCTCGGCATGACAAATGATGTAGACAAGTTATTTTGAATCTTAACAAACCTGCTTGATTTTAATAGCACTGTAGTACTAAAAAAAATAGAACATAAGTGCTTGCATTATTATTATCTTTTTATATAGTTTTGATAGTTGTAATGAAGTGAGTTTAAGATTGTGCCGTTTTATTTGTAAATAGTTATGTAAATAAATAGTCAAAATTATGTAAATAAATGTTAAATAATGCAACTTGGTTAAGTAGTTTTTGAAATAATGTTATTCTTTAAATTTTCATAAATGATAATTTTTAAAAAAGGGGGCAAATAGAAAACTAACTAACTCAACTAAACATTCCAGTGTCAGACCTGAAAAGTGTTAAAGATTTTGAAAGTATGAGCTCACTCAACAACAGAAATGAATTAAGTTTAAATCTTTCTTTCAAACATTTGTAGAAATCATAAAAAAAATTAAATAAAACTAACAATTTATTGAACTTAAATATACAAAGAATGTAATAAAATTACAAAATTATTTCATAGACAGAAAAAGTAAGAATAACAGGATGAAGTTATTTTAATAAGGACCATTTAAGTTGCTCTTTGGCTGACTGAAGAACCTAAAATTAAGAAATGTAATATATTATATTACTAAAAGAAATATTCACTTTACAAAGTATGGTTTCGTAAGAAGTTATCTTGCAGTAAACATGTTGAAAGTTATCAGTAAAATGAAAAAAGTTTATTTATTTATGCATGCAAGATTACTCAAAACTGAGAATCTATATTATGCAGTATTTTATATTTTACTTTCTAAATCTTATCTTTTGATATTTACTTGATGATTTTAAGTACTATTTATTTCCAAACCTTAATTATTTTGTTTCGTCACATTAAAAAAAAAAAAAAAAAAAAAGCTTTACATTTCTCTCACAGGCTGTAGAAATAAGTTTTCAAAATGATACAAATAATCAACTTAATTAAAATCAATACTAAATTCCTCCGGAAATATATTTCGGCTGCAAGTTCACAGCCATCCTCAGTCCTTTCCTTCCCTCATGGGAATGGCGTGGCTGCTTGCCTCTTCCTCTCCTCCTCCGCTCTTTCGGCGCAGGACGTCACTCCAGGTTTCATCGATGGTTGCATGGGTATCGTTGATGCTGCCCTCTGTTGACATTATTTCCAAAGATTCGCGTAAGTAAGTGAGTCCTCTAAGCAGGGGCGTAGCCAGAAATTTTTCATGGGGGGGGGGGGGTTATGACTACTGAAACTCACATATATGCATAAATGTGTGTGATAAGGGAGTGAAGAATATATATTTTGTATGGCAAAAAATTCCTCATGGGGGGGGGGGGTTATGACCCCCTAACCCCCCCCTTGGCTACGCCCCTGCCTCTAAGTAATACCGCAATAGTTAATTTTAAGTCAAATACTCCATTTAATTATAAAATAGCCGCAATTAGATCCTACATTGATCACGCGTTAACAATTTGTTCAAACGAAAATCTCTTACAAGAAGAACTCCAATTTATCATGAAACAGTGCCATGAAGCAAATTACCCACAACATATTTTCAATAAACTAGTGAAAGAAAGAAAAAAGAAACCCAATAAAATCAGCAATAGACAAAAACCAAAACTAAAATTCACTACTGCTATTCCCTTCTGCAGAGGAGCAGCTAATAAAACATCACACTCCGCTCTAAAGAAAAATATCAGGATCCCTATTAAACCAAATAAAACCATTTTCCAAAGTATTAGATCAGAAAAAGACCAGATAAAACCCACAGACACAGCAGGAATTTATAAAATTAACATAAAAAATAACGAAAACAAAATAACTGGTTGCTACATTGAGGTAACTAAAAGAAAAATAAAAGATCACCAAACCGAACATATTAATGACATCAAATTTAATAGACAATCTACAGCCTTGCGTTAAATAACCCTATCACAATAATTTTCAAGGAATTCAAAAAATAGCCAACTTTAATAACTATACCTAGGCTTACTTACGCGAATCTTTGGAAATAATGTCAACAGAGGGCAGCATCAACGATATTACCCATGCAACCATCGACGAAACCTGGAGTGACGTCATGCGCCGAAAGAGCGGAGGAGGAGAGGAAGAGGCAAGCAGCCACACACCATTCCCACGAGGGAAGAAAAGGACTGAGGATGGCTGTGAAATTGCGGCCGAAATATATTTCCGGAGAAATTTGGTATTGATTTTAATTAAGTTAACTATGGAAATCCTCCGTATTACTTTTTAACCTTTTAAGATGCAAATAGTCTTATATGATATTCTCTAATAACTTAATTTAAAGCCTCTAAAGATAGCTAAATATGAACAAAGATCATAAATATAACTGAATGGAGATAAAAGAACAGTAATAAAAGTAGCATCTTTTTTATTACTGTTCTGTTCAAAGTTTTTAAATTAAAAAAATGCAATTTATTTGATTAGGAAGTGTTGTGCATTGGAATGAATGTTGCCGAAATTGTTTCAATATATTTAAAATGATGTACATTGAAAAATAAATTGCCGAGGGGATACTGAAAACACAAGCAGCAGATGCTGCTTCTAATTAAGTTGATCTTACAATTATTACCACCAAGAAGAGTGGTAAATCCAGGGGACATGCTGGGGGTGTTAAGCCCTGCTTCCCCCCCTCAATACAAAACATTTCTTACAGTAACATTTTGCTTCACTATACACTTTAGGTCAAATTAGCTTTTTTTTTCCCCTTTGAAATAAGCCTCTTTCAAAGAAAATTTCTCTGTCTGTCACTAACTATGAACTTGTTCAAAATCATTCCATCTTATCTGGATTGCTAATTTTTTTTAATTACACTAATAATTTTAATTTGAAGTAACACAAATTACTTGGGCAACTGTTTGTTCTCCTAATGGAATGTCATCAGATCTAACAGCTACTCTTTGTACAACAGATGTAGAGTCTGCTTCTAAAACAATCCTGAAAGAAAATACATTATAATTTGTTATTAAATTTCATTTAAAAATGTTCTATCAATTTGAAAGATTTATAAGAGATGAATTACAACAACATACCTAAAATTATTTATAAATGTGGGTTCTATTTATAAGAGATTTGGTATACTATCACAAAATAATTGTTATAGTATTTCTTTTATCTGCCGAATTCTTTAATTTCTTGAGGGAAAAATAAGCGCTGGCACAAATTATTAAAGTAAATTGCATTCAAAGAAAACAATTTTGTTAGTTAATAAGAATTTATTTCACAGTGGGGTAATTTTGACCATAAAATGATCAAGCATTAGTCAACTTTTTTTCAGCTTTAATCTGTGTTGTTGTAGTCATGCTATAACCATAAATTCAGTGAGCGTTAGTTAAGCTTTGAGAAAATTTAACTCTCTAAGCATCTAGGAAATAGCAAATAATGTAAAGTTGTTTCCATGAAAAAACATTTCATAGTGCTTAAAATTATAAACAAGGACATAGTACTTAAAATTATAAACAAAAATGATAGGTCTTGAATTGCTGACGAACTTTAAAATTGAAACATTTTATGATACCTGTGTGTTTTAAATAATATAAATTGTAGATGGATTGATATGAAAACTGGAATTAAGTGGACTGAAGGTGGTGAGGCAAGAGTATTGACGATGGCATGGTACTAGAAATATATTTACACCAATATGGAAAAATAAGATTTTCTGAAGCAAGCACAGGGGATGGAAACCTCTAGAGGATCATAAGTCAACAGAATTTTTTGAATAAAGTCCAACCAGTTACGCCAATGGGCCTGAGATGGAAGTTTTTTACTTTTTTAAAGATCCTATTCTTGATACATTTGAAGAAAGATATTTAAAGTTTTAGACAGCTACATTAATGAGAGAGGAAGACCAAACTACTAATATTATCAAAGGCTTTTGAAGTGTTAATAAGTTTAAGACACACACACATAAATAGTGATCGATCTAGGATTTTTTCAGAAGAGTAGAAATACTCTTTAACCTTTTTAGAAAGAGTATCTTCCTTTCCAAAGGAGTAATTAAAGCAACGAACAATTATGCTAAATATTCAAATACATAATTAAATTGCATTTGACACATAAATAATAAATGATTATACGTCTAGGTACATAAATGTCAGTTCAACAAAAACTAGTGCAATAATTGGATTTTTTAAATTTAAAATCAGCAAATCATAATTATTTATAAAAATATACCTAATTTTATATGGAAAAGCAATGCGTAAAAATACACATTCCGAAATTTTTAAGGCGTATTCTGAATTTCTAAAGTGTGAAATACGCATCTAGAGGCGTTATCGCGATCACTGCACAAAAAAAAAAAAAAAAAAATTATACAATATAAGATTCATGACTTCAATGAACAGAATGAACAGCTTCAATGAATAGCTCAATGAAAAGAGTCAAGATTTGATATTGAAATTTTCATTAGCTGGAGCAAAATTATCTTTAAATTACTGTAAAATGTGTAACACACATTTCTAAAAGAACTCTCTTTAGAAAGGTAATCTACTTACAAATAAGGTTTAGTTAACTTGTACAATGGACATAAAAGAACTCTCTTTAGAAAGGTAATCTACTTACAAATAAGGTTTAGTTAACTTGTACAATGGACATAAAACACTTTTCTGTTCAGTTGAATTTAAAAAATATCTTATTTAAAAAGAAATAAAAACTACATTTATTTCTACTTAAAAGACAAAAGAAAGCAGATCTCTTTTCATTAAATCTAACACAAATCCATATCCTTTTTAAATCACAGAATTAGAGTGATGATTTTTTTAACTTGGCATACAAAATTTCAGGTGCTTGAGAAATTTGTAAAAACAAATCAAAATAGGCATTCGTGACATTGTAAATGTGTTAATATTTAATTGCATTACTTGAAAATACAGTTGATCCTGTATAAGAGTTGTGGTTGTAAAGTGAAATTGAATAAAAGTGGACTATTGACAGATGATCTCTTTATTAAGGTGGTCACTTTGCCAGGTTTCACTGCATAAAACTCATGTATGTTCCTATTTATAAATTTTTTAAATAGGATTTTATAACTTATAAGAAAGAAGTTTAAAATCCAAAAATTTAAGCTTGCCATTTAATACACTGCCAGACATTGAAAATGCAACAACCATAAAGAGTGGCCAGAAAGTGTTGAAACTCGGCAAACAGAGAGAGATAGCAATGAACAATAAGTGATCTTTATTTCAAAATGACATGCATAATACAGAGGGAGAGCAGCATCATCCTAGTAGGTTGTCGGACCACCATGGACGGCAATACACGAAGCAACACGTCTAGGTACCGAGTCAATGAGAGTACAGATGGCATCCTGAAGGAATATTTCTCTATTCCCTTTCAACCATTTGCCACAGTTCATCTTCTGAACGGGCTAGTGACAGGGTCTGCAAATGGCGTCCAATCACATGCCAAATATGTTCGATTGGCGACAGATGAGAAGAGTACGGTGGCCAGGGAAGCATCTGTACACCTTGCAGAACATGTTGGCTGATGCGAGAAGTGTGTGGTCGAGCATTATCCTGCTGATACAGGGCGTTGGGAACCGTAGGAAGGTAGAGGAGTGTCACCGGCCGCAGCACATCATCCACATATCATTAAGCGGTCATAGTGCCTCAAATACGAACTGGAGGTGACCTGGAGTCATATGCAATTGCTCCCCAAACCATGATGCCACATTGTCACGCGGTGGGATGTTCCACAATTGCTGCCAGATTGGACCTGTTTCCACGTTGATGCCACATTCGTACGTGGCGACTATCACTGGAGAAATAGAAGCGTGACTCATCTGAGAACACGACCTTGTGCCATTCTGTCTTCCACGTCGCTCTAGCCTGGCACAATTGCAGTCGTTGACGTCTATGTTGTGGAGCCAATGGCAGTCTTCTTAACGGACGCCATGAGTGCAGGCCACTAGTACCCAATTGATGGGAAATGTTTCTGGTCAATATAGGAACATCCAAGGTTTCTTGAACGTGTTGCAGAATGGAGGTTGAAGTAGCTAGAGGGGCTGCCACCACTTTTAGGTGGATGCGTCGATCCATGCATACTGACGTCACTCTGTCTGCACTGGCACCCCTTAAATGTGTCACATTTCCTTGTTCCAACCATCTTCGCCACAGCCAGTGTATAGTGGACAGATCCAGATGTGTGTCTTCCAAGATTTGCCGAATGGACCAACCAGCCCTTCTCAGTCCGATCACCACACCCCTCGTAAAATCGTTGGTCTGTTGGAACTTCCTCCGTTGATGGCGGCCTGGCATTCTCTGGTTACACTTGTCCTCTGAGACAAGAATAAAATTTCTATGACAATTTCTCTAGCAGCAATACTTTTACAAAAATTGTCCGTTCTACCGGTTCCTTCCCATATATCTTTTCCATGTGCATTGGTGAGTTGCAAATTTTACATCATTAGCATAACTCGGCAAGGTGCATTTACCCTGAAATTTGCATAATTTTCTGACCACTTCTTCTTGGTGTTGCATTTTCAATGCCACGCAATGTATATAAAGTTGAATTGTAAATGCTACTTAATTAAACACTATATACTAATATACCTATTTTTTGCATAACAAGCATTTTCGGACACACACATGGCTATCATCAGGTGTCTGTGTTTCTTTGCTTTTCATTCTTTAATTCTTTTTAGCCACACCCACCAACTCTCCTCGATGTGCATGTGAGTCGCATCCTTGACTGCAGTGACATCATTCATTATCTCTATTGCTTCTCTCTTTAGACCATAGTTTTTATTTTTGTAGTTTGCCAATTTTCGAATATTATCAAAATCAATGGTGAGGGGGTAGTTTGAGCTAATCTTGAGAGGGCAGTACTTAGTTTACTAAAATGTAAATCATTAATGGGTTCTTTCCCCCCCCCCCCTTTAATTTTCTTTTTAGTCACACCAATATAGCTTCCAGAACTATTATTTTTTTCAAATTTAAGATTAATTTTGTATATGCCGGCAGTTTCTTCTTGGTTTATTTATCAGTTCTAATACTATTGAAAATGTTTTCATTTGGCTTGATGGGGATATGGATTCCTTTCTTGGCAACTACATTTGCTATTCTGCCGTATAGGATTGCTTTAGTGAAAGTTTGTGTTCTGTGCACTGGTTATTAGAATTTTTGAATTAAAAGAAATGAATAACAAAATTAATCAATCTATCTCTGAATTGTATAATAATGAAGCAATAGCTCACACCCTTAACAGTACCATAAACCTACTTCTTACAAACTCACATTTTCAATTTAACAGTAATTTTTATAAACAAAAACAAGGAGTTCCAATGGGATCTTCCATTTTGGGTATTATAGTAGAATGGAAAATGAGGAAAATCAAAGAATAGATAAAATTGAATAAAGCCATAAAAATCTGGTGCAGATATGTGGATGATGCTTTTGCTGTTGTTGAAAACAAAAATTCACAAAACCTACTTAAAGAGGTAAATGAAATTGACAATAACATTCAATTCACCTTTGAAAGAGAAAATAATACAATTAATTACCCAGGTATAAAAATAATTTGAGATGAAGAAATAAAATAAATACCAGTATTTATCAAAAACCCACAAACAATAACCAACTTGTTAATTTCAACTCCAATACCCCCTTTAAATTTAAAACTGCAGCTATTCATTCATACATTAATAGAGCTACAAAAATCTGTTCTAACGAAACTCTCTAAAAAGAAGAACTCAACTTCATTAAACATCAATGTGAAATAGCAAATTATCCTAAAGATCCATAAATAAAATTTTTAAAAAAAGAATTAAAAAATTGAATCTAATAACCAGTGCACAAAAAATGAAACTTTCACTAAAGCAATCCCATACTGCAGAGGAATAGCCACTAAAATAGTAAATATAGCTGTCAAAAAATGAATCCATATACACATGAATTCCAGATAAAAGCATTTTCAATAGTATTAGAACTGACAAATACAACAAAAAGAAACTACCGGCATCTACAAAATTAATCTTAAATTTGAAGAAAACAATAGTTCTGGAAACTATATTGGTGTGACTAAAAGGAAAATTAAAGAAAGAAAGAAAGAACACTTTAACGATTTACGTAGTAAACCAAGTACTGCCCTCTCAACTCACCATTGATTTTGATAATATTTTAAAAATAGCAGACTGCAATAATAAAAGCTACGGTCTAAAGAGAGAGCAATAGAAATAATGAATGACGTCACTGCAGTTAATGACATGACTCCCACGAACATTGATGAAAGTTGGTGGGTGTGGCTAAAAAGTATTGGAGAAGCAAAGAAACAGGAAGACACCTGATGATGGTCATGTGCACAGACGAAAGTGCTTGTTAAGCAAAAAATACGCATATTAGTATATAGTGTTTAATTAAGTAGCACTTTCAATTCAACTTTATATATTAAATGACTATTTTTTGGATTTTAAACTTCTTTCTTTTAAGTTATAAAATCTTTTTTAAAAAACTCATAAATAGGAACATACACGAGTTTTATGCAGTGAAACCTGGAAAAGTGACCATCTTAATAAAGAGATCATCTTATCAGAGATCAGAGGCAAAAAATAGGTATATTGGTATATAGTGTTTAGTCATTTAATAATGGGTTATTATCCTAGTGTTTCTATAAATATTATTTTGAAATAATGACTTATATTCTATTCTTTTTTGGACTCATGGCACAAAGTTTAAAATTTCTTTTCAGTACTGGAGAGGTCATTTTTTAGTTCTTTGTAAATTATACATTGTTTGCTAAAAACATATATATATATATATATATATATATATATATATATATATAAATTTTTACATGGTGATTTCAAGTATTGAAGAAAGAGATATGGTAGTCACCGAACATTCCAAACTTGAGGTACTGTCTTATTTTGTAGCTGAGTCTTAAAGACAAATGTTACTATGAAAAATAATGGATAACATTGACTAAAGTAAAAGGATATCTTTCCTTTGCCTGTGTGGCAATTTCAACTTAAGTAACCCTTTTGTTTTACTTCCCCCCCATCCCTTCACACTGTACATTAAGATACTAACAGGGAGCATACTACTAGTTATTAGAACGCAACCCCCTTTTGTTTCATTTTCCCCCTTCTCCAGATTGTGTATTAAGATACCAATGGAAACAATACCAGTTAAGACACTCTAAAGGAGGAGGATGCAAAATCCAAAACTAACTTACCCTCCATCACAAATTTCATCAATAGCTAACAAAATGACATCCAGGTTTTCAAGTAGTGTGCGCTTTTCCACATTTTTTCTTAAAATCTGATTGACAGCATCATACAGGCAATTCAATACACTCACCAAAATAAGCTGAAAAGTAAGAAAAGCAATGAGATTTATATGAAAACCTAATATTTATTAAACAAAAGAAAGCAATCAAAATTTAAACAGCTTCTTCCTTTAACTAATACTCAGGTTAACAGAAAAACAAATGTTTTGCAAGCAAAAAAAAAAAAAAAAAAAAAAAAAAAAGGTAATGTATTAAAAACATGTAGTTTAAATACAAAGATACACATAATATGAATATTGTTTTAAATTTGTTTATTTTTTAATTTTTTGACAGCAATATAAAAAATTTACAATGCTCTCCTTTTTCCTTTCTCTACTGAATGTGATGATGCATCTTTTATACATTTTTTTTTGTAAGTTTTTTTATTTACAAATTTTTGGCTTTAAGTATCAACCCATTTTATTGTATTCTAATGATAAATATTTTGTTTATACAACATGAAGTATTTCTTGTATTCATTTAAATGTTTCTTATGATAATTTTCAGTTTGAAATGTATTTCAGGAAAAAAGTTTATTCTCTTGCATTTCTTATAAATATTTATATATTCTTATAAAAATGCATAGAATAAAAAAAATATGTTTTTTTTTAAAGAGCTATGCAAATTTAAGGACTATAGACATACCTTAACACATACAGCCTTAGAAACCAAAAAATATCAGGGTCGAAATTTGTCTAGTACTTTCAAAAATTAAGGATTCTCATTAGGACTTGGCATTTAATAGTGGAAAAAAAAATCTGAGATGGGAGGCTGAGTGTAAGAGATTTATAAAATTATGTTAGCCAAGATCTTTAAAATATAGTAGAAACAATTACAATACCTAGAAATGCATTAAAGCATATTTTGTATACATAACATTACAGGGCCATCTTCAGTTGTACTGGTTATATTTTAATGGATTTCTGGGTATTTTATTTACTTTTACTATGGATTATAATTCGTAATTTTTAATCACCTTTAATTTTTAAAAATATATTGTTAATTAATAATTTTCTTTTCAAATTTACAAGCTTTTGAATTTTCATATCCTTACAAGACCAAGCTGTCCTACAATCCTGAGTTAGAAATTTAAACACATTTTTTACTTTTTAGAAAGTTAAATTCAACCAATTACCTTAAAATAAATCTACTCACACAAGATTATTCTCAGTAAAAATTAGTTTTAAGTACTTCACTGCATTACCACCAAGAAATTTAATAATTAAAATTTATGAGAAATAAAATTAAAATTTGAAAGTAACTCATCTTAAACAGTTATAATTAATTTGCCCTTAAAATTTTTAAATGGCCCCTAGCTAAAAAAGTTAAAGGTCATTTTGGTCAGCATCAATTTGATATGTTTGAAAATGCTGTTTAGATAAATAAAAATTACGCATAAAATACATCCAAGAAATAATAAGCTACATAACCTATATGGAGTAATATGCTCTGGCTTGTTATTTACGCAATGCTTATATTTTGTTAGGTAATCATTTAATTTGAAAATTTAAAACAAGTTTTAAAATCTACTCACACAGAAAATTGGCATAGCCTGGTTTACAGCATAATTTGAATGGAAAAATATTTTGTTTTTAAATTTTTGTCTAATTTTATAAGGTTCTAAGTTTTATTTTAGATGAATATTAATCTGAATTACTAGAACTATTGATCAGAACTACAACTTACTTCATTTTCATGGCAACTTCCCATAACATAAAAAAACAAATCAACATTACTCCTGTAAACCACAGTTAATCCATCTAACATAATGACTTCAGCTAAAAATTAAAGAAAGAATTTGCATGTAAAACTTAACTGATAAACTATAAAACTTTATAAAGAATTAACATTTCACATTTCAGATGAATATTTAGAATTTCATATAACCTGCACAAATAGGCAGTCAAAAACTAAATTTTTTATTTATACAAGATTTAACTACAGTTGCATTTAAACTACTTTGTAAATTTAATTTTATTATAATAACATCTTTTATGCATTTTCAATTCCTAAAAGCTAAGATCTTGTACACTTCTAACTCTTCATCCCATCTTGACTTCTTGGAAGGTTTCCCCTTTATTAAGCAAGTGTCTTGGGGAACGACAGTTCCTCCATTCCTTTTATTCATTCTACTTAAAAATAGTTGTTATAAGTCTGTTTACTTTCTTCTTGTCACTTTAGCTTTTCTTTCTTTCTTCTTTTTTATTTGGTGTGTGTGTGTGTGTGTGTGTGTATGTATGTATAGAAGTGTTTTATTGTTTATATAATATCTAAATAATAAACGTCCTGTTTCTAATGCTTCCAGAATCGACTCATTGCTGCCGCAGAGTTGCCAACCTGGCAAAGTGAAAAATCAGGAGACTTGTTTTAGATTAAAAAACTAAATTTTAAAAGATCAGGGTTATATCAGCTTAAACTAAATTTTGGAGGGAGAGAGAAAAAAACATCTTTGGTGCTGTTTGTTGCCAGATATAGTTATTTTTGGAACACACAAAAAAAAAAAAAAAAAATCAATTTTGGGTCATGTCTTCTATTAGGTAGTCAGTAGCTTGTAAAAAATTTAGCAACATGAAAAATGTTAAGTTGGAAAGTTAAAAATTGTGGTCAATGTTTTACTCTTAAGTCATTGGAGGTTTAAACAAAACAATATCAAACGAAAAACAATCATTTTTAAGAGTGATGGAAAAAGATAGAAATTTCAATGCTTTAGAACATGAAGCTGCACCTCTTTCACTATTATACATTTGTCAGCAAAGTCCAAACTTTATGATGTCACACATGCATGCGTGGGTTCCTGGAACTAGTTTGATTGCAGGAAAGGGGAAAATGCTGAGAAGGGTTCTTTGCCACGACAAAACTTATAAAAAGATTTCAAATTCAAAAAATTGCATTATTCATGTGATAAATGATAAAAATCAGGAGAAAATGAGCAAATAATCAAAAATCAGGAGAAATGTATCGTAAATCAGGTTGGCAGGAGATCAATGAAAAATCAGGAGTCTCCTGCCTAAATCAGGAGAGTTGGCAACTCTGCTGCCGACAATCTGCTGCATTTTGAAATTTTAATAAAAATGACATTTTTATCTCTAACTAAAAGCAAAAACATTTTATGCAGATCGAAAGCTCTCTAAAAAATTAACCTTTTTTTTAACTTGCAGCTATTTTCATCTCTAAATATCTAGCGAGATATAATGCCTTGAAAAAGTAAACAGAGAAGCGAAACAAACAATTCATTCCTTGATTCTTTGAAAAAAAAAAAAATCACGGAACATAATCTCTTGCATAGATCGATTAGACGACGTCATCCACAGTTCTGAAATCCTGCTAGAACTAGAAAACAAGTTTCCTACAGAGAAAGCACAACAGATTGTTTGGTGGCGACATCTATGAATTATATCGTTAACTAAATCATTAAAAATGTCAATTTTACTGCCTTTTCCTTAAAATTAATAATACAAAAATTATATGAATCATTCAATAAAACTGCAAAAATTTAGTATTCAAAAGGATTAAATAATTTTACAATTGTGAAAATGATTTCGAGGCCATATTTTAACTAACCAAATTTATTAATTTACTATAGTAAAAAAACTATATAAAACCATTCATTATAATTTATAGTTTACTAATTTTTCACCAATTTTATTTACTAGTTGACCTGTGCGAAAATTTTGCACAATATCGTATTTAATACTACAACTGTAAATATTATAGTGTGAAAATGAATAAATGTGTCTATAAGTACATAATATTCTGTTAAATATTTTCACGGGTCAGTTAGGTGTTTGATTGGGAATCATTACCAACAGGTGGCGCTGTTTTCGTCAAAAGTAGAAATTATAAGCTTTAACTGGGTATTTTATATATATTTTTTGGTCACGTATTTAATAAGATCTAGCCGTGCCCATTTCAATTCAAGCCGCCCTTTCGGGGCGCCAGAAAAATGTCGGCAAACCTTCAAGAAAATGGCATAGAAGAAAATATTCTGCTGGCAACTGATGAATACAACTCACTGAATTATCAAAATGAGACGGCTCGATTGAAAAGACAAAATAAGAAGTTCTTTTATCCTCATTTAAATATTTATTTTACAAACTATTTACAAAAATACCTGTATTTCTAGTTACCTTCAATCATCCATCCAATCTATACAAAAAAAAAAAAAAAAAAAAAAAAACATAACAATTCCGAGCTGCTCTATTTTTCTTACATTTTTTATCTGTCATTGCCACTCATTTTTAAAGAAAGTATATTCAATTCATCTGACTCCATGGCAACCTGGAATCATAGAGTCTGTTACATTTTTTTGGGTCACGTATTTAATGAGATCTAGCCGCGCCAGAAAAAAAACCCTTTGAGAAATAATATATATGATTAAAAAAAAAAAAAAAATTATTAACAAAAAGATTTTTCCCAAATTTTTGTATATTTTTCGTGAAAAGTAGAAATTATAAGCTTTAAATGGGTATTTTAATATTTTTTTTGGTCAAGTATTTAATGACATCTAACCACGCCAGAAAAAAACACCTTTGAGAAATAATACATATGATGATTTAAGTACAAATGCATGTTCAAGCAAAAGTTTTATTGTTACAAAGAAAAATATTTTTAAAGAAACAATACATTGCAGGTATAGTGATAAATATCTCGGTAGGTTATTTTTCTTTTCAATGGTAATCTGCCCAGCCGCCCCTCAAAGAGATTTTGCTACTAACAATTGTGTTTATTAAAGTATCGATTTTAAACAAAAAAGGTAGCTATAGAATTATTTTAGTATGTTGCAAATTTCGGTTGCGAAGTGGCCCGTGTGCCGTAGGTTGCACAAGCCAGTCGCGAAGTGGCATGTGTGCTCTAGGTTGCACATTTTGGCTGCGAAGCGGCCAAAACTGGTCGCCGAAGGCAGCTAGTACATATATAATAAAAGTGCTGTTGTTCTTTCTTTGCTATAAAAAATTTATCAGCGTTAATTTTTCCCCCATGTTCTTTTTTTTTTTTTAATGTATTTATTATTTTATATTTCTACACTTTCATTCTTTTTGCTATCTTATTTTTTATTTATTTTAACATACTATCCTGTTTTTCCTATTTTCTTACCCTCCCCCCCCCCTCTTCAATTCTTCTGGTTTCTTACTTTTACCTCTTCCAAATGGCAACTTTCCATTTTAACCACTCTACTCGTGTACATGATTGAACTTTTTTGCAAACATTGTAGGGTGGACCTTTCTCTACCACCAGAAACATTTGCATTGCAGATAACAGCATTTTAGGAAGTTTTTAATTATTTTCACATCTCTCATGTTATAAAATATGCAATTAAAATTTCTTAAGGTGCCATTTTGAGCTTTAAAAAGAAAATTTTTGATAAGAGTATATGCAGATATAATAACAAAACGCTCAAGGTTGTGGAGTGATTTTTTAAAATGAAATTTTGATAATTTAAAACTTTGTTAAGACACTAATAAAATTTAACAATTATATTTAAAAAAATTGTGTAAAACTAACAAAGCAATTTCAGAAATGGTAAAAAAAAAAACAGAACACAGAATTTTTTCAACTGCTAAAAAGAGTTTAGATAACATTTTTTTGGGGGGGTGTTGTATCGAAAATGGTTAAAATTAAAGTAGTTTTAAAAAGTTTTCTTATCTGAGGCAAATCACACTGAGTGATTTCATTATATATGTAAGTGCTAATATGAAAACCCTAATAAATACTTACCATTTGCTCTATGGGTCTTTTTATATAAATTCTTTTCAAATGCTTTTTGTTCTTTAGCAGTAGGAAATGTTTTACCATAGTACTATAATAGAATGAAAATTCATCTTTTAAAGAAGAAATTAATAATTTATTTAAAATAACAATAAAATATCCACTGGATTCCCATAAATCTATTTGAATATACTCAAATTATTTTTGGATTAAAGTAAAAGTACATATAAAATTAAAACATAAAATGCAATATTGAATTGAAACCAGACTTTATAAATTACAACCTAGTGAAATTGCTTAAAAAATGGTAAGTTACAACATTCATGTAAATAATGATTTTCCAAAATTTGATTTAATTAAAATTATGAATTTTATTAATGATTAATCAATCTTTTAAAAAGTAAATTAAAGAAAAAACTATCGAATACAGTTTTAAATGTATTTTTTAATTAATATTAATAAAATAAAAGTACTCTATACTTTGAAGCCAAATTGCTATAATAAACACAACATTTTATTGATTCTTGAAACTGATTATAGACAACAGAGTTGAGTACAATTAAAACAAAAGACAACATAGAATTCTTTTTTTTTTTTTTTGGTGTGTGTTTGTGGATGGGGTGGTGGTGTCTATATTAAACAGATGCCATTCATTCTTTAAGCCTGGAATCCACATGGGTGTAATATGCGACGGAAAACAGAAAACAAACAGAAAATCGAGGAACTTCCGGTTTTTCAATTTCTGTTAAGCAGAATCACGGGCAGAAAACGGAGTTGAAAATGTTGAACTTTTCTGTTTCCGCCATGTGCCAGCCAATAGGAATTCGCCTAGATCCAGAAAGGCGGTCCATCCAAAAAATAAGATGTCATATCCGATGCTGAAGTACTTGTATATCAGAGATTGGAATGTACTATTCTTATTGTGTAACAAATTTGTATTCAATAAAAAGGTAAAATCAGAAAAAAGGACATTTTCTTAAAAACCTTTTGTATTTAAAATATTATTCTTCATCTACAGTTCGAGGACCTTCATTCAATTAATGCTGTGAAAATTCCATATTTCTCTCTTACTGGGAAAATGTTTTAAACTTAGAAACTATATTTAATTTTTAAATTTTATGTGTTCTAATCAAAGTTATCCTATTCATAAAGTGAAAGATTATTTTAGCAAGATATTATTTTTTATTCATGTATTTTTTCGCACTTTTCAATCATCATGTATACGGACAACAAACGATTAAAAGGGAGATGATAGATGGCACCTGCATCATAGTATATGCTAAGGTGTATTATGCTAAAGGGGAGTTAAGCACTGACAGAAAATAATCCTGACAGGAATTTTGTTTTCCGAGAAAATTCAGCTTTCCACAGACATGGATTCCAGGCCTTGCTTTTTTGTCATACTGAGCTCCAATGTCCTTTTGTCCCTTTCCTTATTTTAAATACAATGATTTCTTACAACTTCAGTTATGTGATAAGCATATAAATGTTTCCTAAGAGGTGACGTATCTGTTGTTAGCGGTTTCAAGAAAAAAATATCCAGAAAGCAGGCACGTATCCAGGAAAACAATTTGGGGGGGAGGGGTCCAAACGGTAAAAAAGGCTGAATTTTTCACAAAAAGACTATATCATTATCATTTTAGTAACAAAAATGAAAATTTCGGGAGGATGGGAGGGTCCGGACCCCCTAAATACAGCCTTGCCAGAAAGACCTAGCACTCTGATCAGAAGTCTATTATACATCCCTACAGAAAATTATATCACCAGTAGCTGAAAAAAATTCAGCAAACACCTATTACAAATATCATGCAACTTGCATGGTTTAATCAAAAGACAACATAGGTGTTCAAAACTGTAGGCAGAATTATCTTCATAATTCCATAATTTCTCTTAATTTACTAAACAGTACTAAGCTAACCAAAGGTTTAAAATTGATAAAAGTATTTTGAAAAGGAGCTAAGTATTAAAAATAAGAAAGCTAGTTTCAGTCAACTTTAAGTTAAAGATTTTATACGAAAAGATGCATGAAAAATGGATTAAATGTATTCAAATAGTTAATATATTTTTAGGTTTTAATTTTAAGAATTCAAAACATAAAGTGCTTACTATGCTCAGAGCTATTCAGTGACAAATGTTTTTTTCCCCCACATATTACATCTAATAAAATTTAGGATACTCAAATCAAATAACAAAATCAACTTCAACACTTGTGGCATTTCTAATCATTGAAAATATAGTAATTACCATCCAAAGTAAAAGTAAATACAAGTTTTATTTTTCTAAGAAAAATTATTTTTCATTTCTTTGATATTTCATTCTTTGATTAATGATAAGCATTTTAAAACAAAATATCTGTTTTCATGTCTACTAACTTTAGCAAGTATTCTGTTTCCATCATTATCCAGTATTGCTATTGCTTCAACAGAGTACAAAGTAGGTTCCTAAAAAATAAAAAAGAGCAATGAATGAGCTATCAACAAAAAATAAACAGAGAAAAGTAATTAATTTTAATTATTTTTAAAGGTGACCTAACTGTTAATTTTCTACATATAATTATCATGAATAAGAAAGATGATACTTATGTATTTTAAAGTAAACCTTTTTCTAAAAATATTTTTTCCAAACAGTGCGATTTCATGCCAAGATAGTTTTCAAAGGTTTAGCACCAGAAAGTACCCCCCCCCCCCCCCCGTATTGGGCTATTTCAAAGGACTCAGAAGTGATATCTGCTGTAAAGAGTTAGAAAATGAATTTCTCCATTAAAAAAAGTGTTTTTATCATTTATAGTTCTGCTACAGGAACACTCAAAAGATTTCCAATACATTATGGTCAATGGCAATTTTAGGGGCATTCATCCATTTCAAGCACAATACCGTCCTACCACATAAGTTAGGTAATGGTCCGACCACGGTCACGTGCCTCCCTCAAGAACTATGCCAAAAGTCGCCAAGCTTGGCAACTTTTGGTGCACGTGTGTGCATATTTAACTCTCAAATCTCAAAAACTATTATGAAATTTCATATATAAGATTGTTGTAACATCTAGTTGTGCATCTCGATTTTGGTTCCAATCTACTGAGGAGTTTATTTACAGGACCACCGAAAAGAATTTCAGTACTTTAATGTCTATGGACATCTTCAATATAATACAATTGTAGACAGTCATTGTTTGGTACATGCCCAAAATCTCTCCGTCTGTCCTCGACCTTGGCGAGTTTTGGCGAAATATCGCCAAATTTTGTGATAGTCAGTTATTTAGTCCATGCCTAAAGTATCGCCATTTGTCATCGTTTTTGGCAAGTTTTGGCAAAATATTGCCAAATTTGGCGATAATCTGTCATTGTTGGTCCATGCTTAAAATCTCGCCAAATGTCGTCGACAATGATGAGTTTCGCCAAAATATCGCCAAAAATTATTTCATATTTTGTATAACTCTAAAACTTTACCCCGTAGAATTTTGAACTTTTGTATTTAAAACTATATTATAATATCTAACTGTTTTTAATTTTTTTTTTCAGCAATCGACTGGGAATTTATTTACATTGTGAGCCAAATGACTTTAAATACATTAAGGTGTATGCAGTGGCGGATCCAGAAAAAAATTCTGGAGGGGGCACAAAACATTTTTTGTCGCATTTTTTTTATAAAATCGCGTGAGTTTACAAAATAACTGAATTTTCTGTAGTGTAAATTTAGTTCATCTGGGAGGGGCACGTGCCTCTGTGCCCCCAGTCTGGATCCATCAATGGGTGTATGGATGCATTCAATTCATTGAAAGTCTGTGGTCAATGACTACTTTGGCTATCCCCAAAATCTCACAAACTATCTCAAGTTTGTCGGCTTTTGGTGAAATATCGCCAAATAAAGTGTCAGAAGGAAATCTTTCAAATTGAACTCAGTTTGGCGATATCGAAATATTTGGCTAGAAATCGCTATACATTATTATTATTGATATTTTATCTCTTTCAAACAAATAAGTTTAGAGAGGAAGTGCATAAAAAACATTTTTGATTTAATAGACGTGCAAGGAAGTCATGTGTTGGACACATCAGATTTTTTAAAAAATAAAATCCAAACACATTTTTTTTTTTTTTTTTAAACACTGGTGATTTCACTCAAAGTATGAGGTATTGCCAAGCTTGAATAAAGGATATTGCAACCATACATAAAGGAGGGGTTCCCCTATTGAAATTATTAGGTTTAACCTGTTTAGTCACTTTTTTAAGGCAGAGCAACAGATATTCTAAGACCAACGTGCATGGTATACAATTCTAACACCACCAAGGCAAAGATTTTCTTAAATAATCATGCATAGGCTATGCTGCTGCTTTACATTTTTGGTGTGTTTATCTTTGTGGCTTTCTTTGGCAGAATTGTTGAGCAATTAATGGCAGCCACATTATCGTGAGGGGTTATAACCAGTGTTGCCAACTCTGCCAGAGAAAATGTAGCTAGAAATGGCTAAAAATGATTTCCAGTTGAGAGAAAAATAAATTACTCATAACTGATTCCAATAACGAAATAAAATTTTGTTTTTGCTTCGTTTTAGTGGAATGTCTGTTCTAAAAGGAATGAAGCTAATGTATTATCCCAGCAGTCCACCAAGATGAGCAATTTTTTGCCAAGATAAATACCGGACACATGAAATTATCGATGGTTTGGAATACAATTGGCAACAGTTTTCCAGCATATATGACAAAAAAAAAAAAAAAATACTGCATGATGTTCTTTTCTGTTTTTGTTAGCATAATTTATGTGCAATTTTAATTTCTTTCTTAAAATTAATTAAGATTGCTTAGTTGGTCATGCAAAATGGTTGGCGATAGTCTGCCAAGCCCCAGCGACTATAATCATGTTTACATGGGGACCATACCACCTCCCAGGAAATTACCAACTTTCCTATACAGTTTTGTCTGCCTGGCATAATACGAGAGCCTCTATTATTGTGTCATAATAATGATGGAAGTTATATAGGTTCAAAGTTTCTGAAGAGTATTAAAACATTATGTCACAATGAAACAAATGTAGAAACTTTTTGGAAGCGTTTTGGATCTTCATTTTTCTTGTGCCGCTAAATAGTACTAGCAAATTTATTATAGAAAACTATGAACTGTAACTCGATTTAGTCATTACCAGAGTAATACATACTACTGAAAGAATACACAGTAAAATGTCTCCACACGTTCAGCAAGAGATCGGGGGTACACTACGATTTGATACAAAATAGATTAGTTTAGCACCAGTTTCAATTTTTACAGTTTGATAGTAGAATCATTGAGAAACATTGGTTAAGCGGTGCGTTAACTAAAAGAAAAATGCAGTTTTAAACAAGGTAATTTTTAAAGTTAAGCTTTATTTTTAAAATAAAGCTAAAGAACTAATTATTTCTAGAGTGCAAGCCGGCGATAAATATTGCTTAAATTAAGTGCATTATATACATGCTATTCTAGTCTAAGATGGTGAGAAAATAAAAAATGAAAACCATTAGCCCAGATTCCATTTTGCAGTAGAGATGGAATAAATAAAACGCTTTAAAAACAAGAAATGTTGTTATGAAAACGTAAACAGTGTCGTGTCACGACTGTGATTGTTCGTTCGTTATATTTTCCATTCCAGACTAGTTCCAGCTTTGCATGAAAGTCGCAACGAATACAACTTTTGAATGCAGTATATTGCATTTTTATTTACCTGAAGTTGTCATAATAAAAATAAATATATACAGCGGAAAATCCACTGACTTACTACCAAATTTATTAAACGAAAGCATTCCCAAAACATCACATCCAATATATTTTTATGTTGCTGAATTGGAAAAAAAACAGGAAAAACGAACCTAATAACAATGCCCAATAAAAATGAAGTGAAATGAACGCATGCGGTAGCAGCGGCTTTATGTTAACTGGTTAGCCAGTTGTATTTTATGTAATAGTAGTATGTAATTTATAAATATTGGTGTTGTTTTTTGTGCTTCGTAACTATTTTATCTCAAAACATGTCTGGGATGACTTGTTATCGTAAAAAGGATGGAGGTCCTAATGTAAAGTTTTATGAATCTCCTGAAACCATAGCCCAATTTGATACAGTTCGACAATGGCTTCAAAAGAACTGCAAAAAGGTAATCGATTAGTTTTGTTTCTTTTATACCCGATTCCTTTTAATAATCATCCTTCATTTTATATTCCACTTTGAATTAGTTTTACGTTTATCCTTGCAACTATGATCTGACACAACATATAACGTATACTCATGTAAAATTTTAATGCAGATTTTGGGACTGTAAGTTTGTTTTATGCCTAAACTTCTGTTCTAAGATATTTAATGTGTGTCAGAAACGTAGCATAAGAATGTTGCTTCATTTATTGCGTTTTTAAGTTCCTTTTCAAACTGTTAAGTAACTAAACACCTGTTTAAAATTGTGTGATTTTATGAACTTGGAAAAAAATGCATACATTCCTTTGTGACAGTTTAGTTTTTTGTTTAATGAGGAAGGGAGAGAACAATCATTTAATATATTTCATTTTCTGCCAGAAAAAAGTGATAAATATTCAAATCTCCATTTATAATTACAAATAAATGTATGATTTTGCCTTATTTCACCTACTTCACCCCCAGATATATGCTTAATATCACGTTTAAGAATTCATAGTAAAATAAAAATTTTCTGATTAACATTTGCATAAAATATTTTATTATTTATTTATTTTGACAGTTCTCTACTTGTGTCACTATTATGTTCTTACAAGCAATGCCCATACAACCAATGAAAACAGACATTTTAAAAACTGCCATGCTGTGATTTAACCTACAATTTCAACTAATACATCAGTTTACTAATGCTGTTCACCATCAAATTAAGGGTAGCAGAAATTAATCACTCAAGGCCATATCCAAAATACTATGCATATTCAATGCTTTATGATACTTATTTATTACTAATGTTTCTAAAAGGGCTGAACTCAGCAATTCGCAATAGTAATTGAGTTATTCTAATAAAATGTCAGATTTTCCTTTTTTCACTATTTTTAAAGTTAATTTGTGACATATTTCAGAAAGCTGAAACTTTGTTTTTCTTGAACTAAAATGTTTCTGAAAAGTCTGTAAATTTTTAACTTTGATTATACTAGAGATTATTACATTATCCAAATTGAAGGCTTCCTTTTTTCCCCCTTTCTTTTCTTAATGTAATTAAAATTCTATAAATTTTAGTATTTACCTACTGTTTATCTTCTTTTTTTTTTTTTTTTTTAAATAAAAGTTGCTAAATTAAAACTTTTGAAGGCCATTCCATGTTTCGGGTGTGACATTTGGAAAACACTTTTTTCTAATTAATCAGGATTTTTAAATATATTTATTTTAAATAGCCAAATAATTCTTAAAAATAATATACACTTTACCTTATTCTTTTATGTAGAAACCTAGGGTTAGGTGGGGTAAAATGAACAGTCTACAAAAAGCAGACAATAAATGTCAAATGCATTGGTTTATTGGCATACTGATTTTTGCTTAGCTCATTTATATTACAAGCAATATTTTTAAACTAATTTATTTGATTTGGTAATATTCTTTTAATATGTAATGGCAGCACTTACAGTTTCATGTTTGACTCTATATATACAAGGTTAAAATTTACTTTGCTGTAGCATTTTTGTGATTTAAAGTTCTTGAAATTTTGATGATACAAAGCCAACTGTCATTCTTGAGGAATACATTTCTGTATCAAAATAATTTGTATTCGTATTATTTTTTATTTTGGAGTAATTCAAAGAAAGTGGGGTAAACGATCATACTTCTAGGCTTGCACTTAAAGAACACATGTATCATTTTAGATTTCTTTTTTTCATCTGTAATATATTTTATAAGGTATTAATAGTAATAACATGAATAAATAAATAGATTCCGTTATTCTACTTTTATTTTTACCTGGAAATAAGAAAAAATAACCCAAAATTTACGATACTGGAATCATAAATTTATAAATAAATGCTAACAGAGGATGTGTTTGCTGCACATTTTGAAGAAAAGCATGAAATTGAAGGCCATGAAGTAAAGAAAACGGAATTTAGTACTGCGACCTCTAGCATGGTTTTCTTGATATTTTGTGCATGGATATTCTTGATTGCATGGATATTCTTGATATTTTGTGAAGAAAAATCCCAATTCTTATTTAAAAAGAGTTGAAAGAAGAGTTCAAAATGGCATACTGTAATGCCTCTTTCGGACAAAATATCTGCTGGCTCTTAAGTGCTGTGGTAAAAGTTTTATTAAGCATTTTTGGGCAGATCTTGTCTGCAGAAAAGGAGCTATTTACAATTTAATACTTTGCAATCTTCATTTGAAAAAATGCACATTGACAGAAAATGACGATGTCGAGGAAGCTCAAACTGAACAGATAATTCAAATACTGGATGAGCCAAATTTAGATAGTAGAGGACATTATAAATTCTGATAGCTAAATTAAAATTCCATGTAAAACTGTTTAATAGAATATTTGTTATCTATTTTCCAGTTGATCTTATTCATATAATATCATTTTCTATGAGTGTGTTTCATTTTTTTCATGTATAATCATTTTACCCCACACCATGGGGTAAAATGATCATAATAACAAGCCAAAAAGAAGTAATGATCAAACAGTTTTAATGTTTGTAAAAGAAAAAAACAAAAATTTGTAGTTACTGTCAGATAGTCCAATGTAAAATATTTGTCAAAAAATTTGAAATATGTTGTATCATTTTAGATTTGTAGCTTAGTAAAGTTGAAAATAGCTAAATTTATGGTCATTTTACCCCACCTGACCCTATCATTTTGATATGTTATTTTTTAAAAAGCTGTTATATCAAAATAATAGGTTCCTGCTTAAAAGAATAAGGTAGAATGTATATTATTTTAAAGAAATTTTGTCTGGATTTTTAATTAAAAAATCCTTAATTAATTAGAAAACAATGTTTCAAAAATGTCATACACGTAACACGGGATGGCCCTTGACAGTACTTACTATTATCCCAGTGGTCATTCCTGCCAAACTATTTTTTTCATTAAATGTGCTGGCAAACTGTTGCCAATCGCATTCCAAACCAATAATAATTTCATGCATCTGACATTTATCTTGGTAAAAAATTGCTCATCTTGGCAGAGCGCCGGAATAAAACATTAAGTACTCTTTTCACATACATATTTATTATTCTTAATGTGACTTTATAGTAACTGTGATTTTTTTTTCTTTTTTAATTTGTTTTGTATCATTTTATTCTGTATTTTGCATACAATTTCCTCTTCTTTAAAATTTGCCTCTTTCATTCCTGTAAATATTTACTATTTTAAATGCATGCATAGAAATGACAGTATCTGAAAGTTTTCTTTTAATTTTTTGAGTGGATAGACCACTAAAAGCTCTTAAATTGAGATTTAAAAAAAAAATAACCACTACTGATCTATAAAACTACTCAATAATTAATATCGGTATCTGAATAATTGACTATTTTTGTACTGTTAGTGTGAAGTGAAATGCTTTGAATTATCTTTGTTAATTTGTGTTTATTATTAAGAAAATGGTTTTATTTTTTGAAAAATACACTTGAACTTTTTCATTTATAGTTTTAAAAAATGGATTGAATCTAAAATCAGTTATTTTGACTGAGACAGTACGAGCCCCTTGTAAAAGCAGCCACAGTTGCTGGAGCATAGTGGTTGCCATGCCCCAGCAGCTGTCACCAACCATTTTGCACAAGCAACAAGGCAAAGTAAAATAATTTTAGTAAATTAAAATTGCATGTATATTACACTAACTAAAACAGATAAAAACATCAAATACATTAAAAAATAATTCAAAAATCTTCAATCACCAGCCCAAATTTAACCCAAAAAAATGTGTGCAGATTCAGCAACTTCCTAAACCGCTAATTTAAAATGATCAAACTTCAGTGGATTAAGCAATCTAGCTGTACAGCGAAGGTAAACCGGGCAAACGCTGGTCTGTTTTTAACTCAAAAAAACTACATTGGATTAAGCAACCTAGTTCTACAGCTAATGTAAACTGGGCAAACACTGGCCTGTTTTTAACTCCCAAAAACTACGGTGGATTAAGCAACCTATACTCAAGGCAAACATAACCTGATAGCAGAGGAGAAAGCTAGAGGTGCAATTTCATTACTCTCCGCATGTATCACTTTGAGACTCGAATCTCTTTCCAATTAATTTGGCTGTCAACATACAAAGCAGCCCAATCACAAGGCAAATTCGCAGTACTAAATTCCCGCAAGCACTAAAGAGGTCTATCATTCATCAAGCATCTGAGAAAAGGCATTACACCCATTTTCTGACTTAATTTCTTAATCCTTTTAATTATTGCATTCAAGTAACACAAATATGCAACTATTTTATAACATACTCTTTATTTCAGCACTTAATACATGAAAATGCCTTAGTTTTGTAATAAGCTGGGCAAACAGAAAGATCTATTTGTGAGCGGTGTAATCACACAGTCCATAGCTTTACCTCCACTATCCAATTAGGTTTGCCCTGAGTATAGTTGTACAGCCAATGTAAAGTGGGCAAACACTGGTCCGTTTTAACTCAAAAAACTTCGGATTAAACAACCTAGCTGTACACATAATTTAAAGTCAGCATGATTAGAATCACACAAAAATAGCTTTAACAAAAGCATAGAAAAAAAGTTATCACTTTAAAAGCGATAAAAAAAATCTCAAAGAAATCAAAAATTCATTAAAAAAAAGCACTTACCTTTATTGTTTACTTCACCATTTCCACAAAGGTCCCTTAAGCCATCTTCTCTCACTGGCTTAACGCACATAACCGCCTGCTTAACGTAACATCAACACACCAAAAACCAACATGCTTTCTTTTATTTTCTTTTATATTTGTACCACATTTCTAAGAAATACACACACACACACTTCCTTTTGCTACAATAATGTATTTCATTCCTTTCTATCCATAACATGACAAAATTTCAAATTCAACAAAATATCTATTTTACCGAACAACCGTGAAATGAAATGCACGTGTCTTTATGGTTACCAGTCAAAACGTCCCTGGGGTCATTCCATGTCAAATCAACACACTGATTCAGACTTGATGTCTCAGATTTTCCTGATTTTTGGTATTCAGTAATATATCATTGAGTTATGAAAAGATACCAAATTTGAGTTCTGTAGCACAATTATTTTTGAAGTTATTAATTTTTAAAGATTTCAATTTTTATGAAAAAAAATCATATTTTGGCACTTTCAGATGCCTATAGGCTGGCAACCAGTGATAGTATAAAGCTGAAAGTGGTCTCATTTTAAAGCTGTTGAATGGGGCTTTAATATGATATGCCACAAGATAGGGGTTACAATTTTAAAAAATTGAAAATTTTAATTTTAAAATTTAAATTTCTCAAAAAGTGACAATTTTAAAAATTCCAAAATATTATCAAATATAGTTTGTAATGTCTTAATACATACCGCAAAATTCTATCATGGGATCAGGAGATACTGGGCTTCAGAAATAACGTGTTGTGAAAAATACCAGAATTAGTATCGTTTCAGAAAATTTTGAATATTTCATTGAATGAAACAAGCAACAGAATGAAACAAGTGCACAGTAATGATACTGTATCAGATACTGTTCTCATTTCTAATTTTTTATTTGATATTAAACTGACATTGTTATTTTAAAATTATTTACTAGTTAGGGTAAATGTGAGCATTTTTCTGTTAAAAAATGGCCTAAGTAATTGTAATTGTTGATATTATGAAAAAAACTTTGAGAGCAATGTCTGTGAATATGTGGGGTTGCGAACAGTGAACCGTGAATGGGTGAGGGTATACTGTAGAAAGTGGAACTGGTCTGACATGACTACCTTTGGGAAGAACAAAACTTGTCACCTTGTAAAGGTTGTCACTTAACAAACTCTGAAAAGTGTGGTGATTGTAAAGTGAAATTGTGTAAAAGTGGTCACTAATCACAGGTGGTCTTGGTAAACTAGGTGATCACTTTATGAAGTTTCTCTCCAAAAGTACTGAATATTGTTTGTGAATTTGTAACTGTTATTGACTGCATATTTTTAAAAAATTTGTTTTGTATCTTAAAATGCTTCATACCTTTTAGTACATTCAAGCTGATCCACCAACTGCCAAGGGTTTGGCAGCTTTAGTAAACCAACTAGTACAGTTTCAGGAAGAAGCATTTGGCCGAAATGTCAGTAAACCCCCATTAACAAGGCTGCCTGTAAGTATCTTAGTATATTTATGTAGACGTATGCAGTAGAACCCCAATTATTCACGGCATGTACGATTCGCGAGTGCTTGCGCGAAATTTTTAAAGATTATGAACGACCCCCCCCCCCCCAAAAAAAAAGCTAATAAGGAAAATAAAATACGCCCTACATTTCAAAGGTCAAAAATTCTTGACCTCAACAACCAGCAACCAAGTTTATGCATCCACTCTTACAGCTCAGTGGTCTCAAAATCAAATAGCGAATAAGCATTCATTTCTTGCCCTCGTTAGTTATTGGTTGTTATTTGAAAACTATAACTAAACTATCAATTGTTAATTGGAAGTCCAACAACTGTTTGTTTTAGTTCTAAAGGGTCAATTAACTCTGCTGAACTAAATTAGTTTTGGCTGAACAGAAAACTAAAACTAATTTGTTAAGCCTAGTTTGTTGGAGAACTATTATTTTTTAGTTGATTGGTTAGCCAGACATACATTTTAGTTAATGATGCACAACTCTGGCTTCAATATTTAGAGAAACAAGACGACGATGCACATCTGGCAGAATGCTAATATTAGAGAAAGTACGATTTAGAATAAAGAATGGTGTTCTTTATTCTACTATTATTAAGTAAATAGTACATATATTAAGAAAATATCTAATAATCTATATATATTAAGCAAAAATGAATGATTGATTTTTAAAAAACTTTTAAAGTTTTTTAAAAACTTTCTCCTAGCAGTTCAGTATTGTTTTTTGTTTACTATTAATATTAGTGATCGACGATTTTAGGTTATCCGCGATTTTCATTATCCTCAGCACCCTTGCTCCCCGATTGCACAGATAATTAGGGCTTTACTGTATATATGCTTATTAAAAAAATTTTTTAATGATTGTAAAGTTTTAGAATTTAAAAAAAAAAAAAGTATTTTTTCCTCAAAAAATATAGTTTTTTACTTTCTTTTGATTGGATCAAGTGGGGGGAAATGGTGGGAAAATCATGCTTTTTTTTTTAATAAAAGGTCCTAAAGGTCAAGCTGTTAACTTTATATTAATTAAACTATTGATGTATATTACATACATATGATTGATATAGATTGAAAATATAGCATTATTTTTCCATATTATCAAAATACTTTTTCATGATATCGTTTTTAATAGGCAAGTTTTGATACCACCATTTCTCCCCACTGTCAGGAAAAATGGGGGGGGGGGCGTGTAGTACAAATATAACTGTATATTTTTATTAAAAATTATGTTACTGTTACGAATAAAATAAAAAGTACTCAATGTTATCTATCCTTAAAAATATTGAAAGAAATGATGCACAGAAAATTATTTTCCAAAATATTTAGCTGAAGAAATAATGTTCGTGTGAATCTCAAATTTCGTTTTTTCACTCAGTATGTGGCAAATATTACTTGCTTCCACCAAATTAATTTCTGACTATAAACAGTAAATTAAAATATCAATTTGATTATAACAGGCAGTATGTTTAGAACAAAAACAAGAAAGTTTGCACCCATTAATGTTGTTATACAATCCTAAAACTTCATAGGAATATTTGTAATGTTCGTAAATGTGCCTCCATAGAAAGAAAATAATAAAATGTCTAAATTTTTATGCTGGAAAAAGGTATTTTTCAGTATACCCCCATATCATCATGTACATGTGTATATATATATAATATATATATATTTTAATTATACTTTGAAAAATAATTTTCAGTATGTCTTTTTCTTCACATTGCATTTTATTGTAAAATATGCTTCTAAGATATTGACTGCATTGCATTATGAAAGTATGTGCCTCCTATTTATATTTATTTATATTTATTTTCAGATGAAATGTTTTCTCGACTTCAGACCTGGTGGATCTCTGTGTCACATTCTTGCATCTGTATACAAATTTAAAAGTGAACAAGGATGGTATTGTATTTATTTATTGAAATAGTTTGCTTTAAATTTCTAAGAAATGGTTAATTTATAAAGTATATATTAGGTTGTAACGAAAGTTTCCCGCCACCGCAAACTTCGTCAGCACACAGTTCTCGTTGGCGTATTTGCTCATATTTTGTCAAATGATTTTTGGCATTTGAAAGAAAGAGGTTTACTTTATAACACTGTGTTGTGAAATCTGTAAAAAATATAGTTATCATTAAGTATAAGGTGTCTCAAATAGAACTATCACTCTAGAGGATTAGAACCATCATTTACTTCCAGTTGTGTTGCAAAAAGTCAGCTACATAATATCAACGAATTATGAGTACAGCTTTAAGTACTATTGTTGTATCATGTGACACTGTGCAGGTTTGGTACCGAAAGTTCAAAAACAGTTATCTAAGGAGTTAGAAGTTAGTATTTCAGATAGATATGGCGGAAAACTTTCGTTGCAACCTGATACATTCGAACCCCACTATAGTGAACCCCTGCAGACCCAATAAACAGTTCACTATAACCAGAGGTTCACTATATCCAAACTTGTTAAAATATTGATTTTTTCTTAGAATTTGATGCCAGTTTTGTTAGAAACATTTACTGGTATAACACATGACTTACTAATAAATAAATTAACTAATAAATTATAAATTATTACTAAATTTGAACATTGAATTGTACTGAACATTACAAATATTCCTATGGTTGTCTATTAATTATTAAATAGACAACCATAAAAAATTAAAAAGAATAAGTATTCGCTTTTATTTTTACACTCCGTGGAAATAATTCGTCAATTTTGATTGTATACATTTTGATTTTAAGTAAAGTTCATCAATTTTCTTATCAACGATTAAGAAACAGTCCGTAGTTTTTTTGTCTACATTTTCCTTAGAAAAAAATGCATTTAGAATATTTGCAGCAGCTTTTGCTTCAGTGATCGAGGGTGCTGACATTACACTTTCTTCGCCTGAAGATAAGGCAGCTTCATCGTCATCAGTATTTTTTTGCATTACTTCGGATACGATGTCGTCATCAGTAGGAATATCTGAAGTTCATACCTCATTATCACATGATGCAACAGGGTGTCGACAGATCAGGGAAATCATGGAAAAATCAGGGTACTTTATCAATCTGGAAAAATCATGGAAATATCAGGGAATTTTGTAAAAATATTAAAAAATCCGGGAACTTTCGTCTTTGCCTAGTGAACTAGATCGTTTATAGTAGTTGTCAATCTGCGTCTGACTCGCGGTCCTGTTCTGGATCATACGGTACTCAACTCATGCAGGCATTTTAGGAATCCGAAAACAGAATACATACGAGAACATAGAAATATGAATCCGAGACTCAAGTGATGTAGGTACCATCACTATACGAATCCAAAAAAAGCGCATGCATTCGGACTCGTTCTAAGATACGGATCATACTAGAAGGGGATGGGACATTCCTCTAACATGGGGCTAAGGTCCCCGCAAGACGGTCTCTGCTTATTATTTTGCTTTGCACCAACTGAAGTCGTCTACATGGCATTTCCACAAAGAACAAGGCATTTAAAATTTATTTTGTGAATTTAAAGTGTTCATTTTAAAAATATTCATTGAATTTTTGAAATCTTACACCGTGCATTTATGTTTTTCGGGTTATTATGTAATTGTTCCGATTTCACTCTTATTTAAATTTATCTTTATTTTGAAGGTCATTACATTTGAAATGTGTGTCATAGAATAATATGTTTCCTGTTTATTTTAATGTTTTGCAAAAATTTAAAATACCAGCACTTCGAATTGTCATTTTTAGTTTGCATTTCCAGATATTTTTTGGTGCTTATTACAGGAATGCGGGTGAATGGGGAATTCTAAGAATTGAATAAAAAAGAAAAATAAATTATCGGTAAATAAGACGATTTAACAGTTCCTCTTGAATTGTGTAGGTGTCAAATAACTGATCAAATCTGTAGAAAAATAAAAATAAATAAAGCTCTCGAAATGAAAACAAGAACTCAATTATTTTTAAACTAATAGTACAGTAGGGGACCCCGAATCCAGAAGACCCAAAATCCAGAACTTTTTCTATTTACCAAGTAAATATTTATTTTTATAAAAAAAAAAAAAAAAAAAAGGCAGCTTTTTAAAAATTTATTTCACTTTTATTATATCAGTATTACTTTAATTTTAGATCTTGGGAAATCTTTAGTATTATCGGCTTCTCGTTATGTAAAAATATTCTATGCTATTATATAAGTTTTAAAGAGGAGGAAAAGAATGTTATCCTCTACACACACATGCACTGCTTCAAGTGCTGATTCATTAATTCTCGGCTGGCGCTCCTCTGGCCGTTAAATGTAAAGGTCTGTTTATGCATTTGGTCTGTTTATGCTTTTGTTTTTTTCTTTCTTCCTGTGTTGATAGTTTGGGGCACAAGTTTGGGTTGCATAATAAATCGCTAGGCCGAAGATCGAAAGGGTGGGGAGAGAGAGAATCTGAAAATGGCGCAACTGCTGTATCAGACCTACCTTGGCCCGCCAAATCGCGGTTTGCGGCGGGTTATGTCGATTGTGTGATGACAAAACTAGATGAAACTGTGATTTCATTATAGTTTTGCATATATAACCATGGGTGCCGGCAGAATATTTCCCAGGGGGTGGCAAAGACTACTCAAGGGGGGGGGGCAAAGACTACTTCTACGTATGGTTACCATGTTGGAAAGAGCAAAAAAGCAAGGGAAAATACTGCATGCAAAAATTCAGGGGGGGGCAATCCCCCCCCCTTTTCCCTATGCTGCTGGCGCCCATGTATATTAGAGATGAGTTCGGGCTCATTTTTTGAAGCCCGAGCCCGAAGACTTTTAATCCGAGCCCGAGCAATATTATTAAAGTTGGAGCCCGAGCCCGAAATTTCAGCTAAAGACAAATAAAATTAACTACTTCATTAATAGGATACAATAAATTTTGGAGCTTCACACACCTTCTAGTCCCCCGTGCCGCTAGTTTTTGAAATAAGTACGTCTATTTATCCCATGAATCACGTTTTAAAATCTGTTTCAAGGAGTATGTTCAACAAAGGAGAAATTTTTCACTAGCCCGAGCCCGAACGCAATCGTGAATTACAGAGCCCGGGCTCGGGCTGAGCCCGTCTCATCTCTAATGTATATAACTACATGCAGTTAAAATAAAATATACAAATTTGTTTTTATATTTTGTCAATTTATTCCAGATTTAAAAAAAAAATTGCTTGTTTGCATCTGTAATTGAATGAATATGTATAACAGCATTTTATTTATTTATTTTTGCTCGTGTACATTAAACAAAGTCAAGGAAAAAAATGGTTTTGCGATATTTTTGCCAGTCAGTGTAACTTTTGGATTTAATGATTTTAATTTACTTTTCATCTTTCTAGAAGCAAATTACTATTTTTAAATTTTCAATCTTTCTATTGTTAGTAATTTTTATATTATTTAAGATCTTTTATGAAGTGGACTAATTAATTGTTAACTTCATTTTGAGAGAAGTTTTAAAAGATATTACAATTTTCAAACTTATTTCAAGTCGAGAATGTTGATGTGTTATTAATGAGAACTTGGCTTTCGCAAAATATATTTTTGACTGAGACTTACTTTTGTTTTTCATAACAAAGAGGGTTGAAAATTACATTATTAAAAATAAATGTAATAATTCAAAAATTTGCTTTTGCTTTCGTTAGTGACTGTAACCAAATTTTATTCTTTTTAATAACTATATTTTCAGAGTTCAGTTTAAAAAATTGTTTAAGAGAAAATGGTACTTTATTTTTTATAGACATACTTTTATTCTATGCATGCTGTACAATTTTCCTCCAAAACTTTTTGAAAAAACAAGGTGCACATGATAAAGTTTTCGCATTTCACACAAACTAGTCTTTATATTCAGATGACTATATGTCGTCTTTTTTTATAGATAGTGCTCATTTTGAAGCCTTTTTACATATTTTTTAAAATTTGAAACGATACATTGATTGAAATAAAATAAGTTATTAGATGGCTAGTTTATTTTCATCTGTCATCCATACACTTAAAATTGAACACTATAAAACGAGCAAACGTTTTGCTATATATTGTCTTTTAGTGTTCAACTAAATTTTATGTTTGGATTTATGAAATTGAACTACAATTTTATTAATATTAAGTATTTTTGTGGTTTTCTCTTATTTATTTCCCTATATGAAACATTCACCTGTTGGTGCATGATACACAACGGTGATTACATGAAAGATTATGGTATGTTTATAAATATAATTAGTTCTGGAAATTTGATAAAGATAGTCAGGGAAATCAGGGAACTTTTTTCTCAATTTCTGTAGCCATCCTGTTCAAAGTGTTCAATTTCGTCTCTAGAAAATGTCTTTATGCTATGCTGTTCCAGCCATACAGCAAGTAGTAGATTTTCATCTTTCTCTTCATCTCCCATTCTGTCTGTTTGATCCAAAACATTCTTGGAAAGACACCCAGCAAACACACACAGGTTCTCTGAACGTCTATTAACGTTCAGAAGATGTTCAGAAAACGTCTTTTGAATGTTAATAGACGTTCAGAGAACTTGTGTGTGTTTGCTGGGCATGCATTTCGAAAACAGTTACAAATTGTCGTAGCTGATACTTGTCTCCAAGATTTCTCCAGCAAAATAATTGCTTTGAAAAGCGATATGTTATACTCCTTATTAAGTTCATAATTTTCCAAAATACGCATGATCAACTGCTTCCGATAGTGAGCTTTGAGACTATGAATAATGCCCTGATCCATCGGTTGAAACATAGATGTTGTGTTCGGAGGCAACAAATTAAGCTTTATGCATTCAAGATTTTCTAAGTGGGGCTGGGCAGTGCAATTATCTATCAGGAGTACAATCTTGCAGTTTACTTTCAACAAGTCACTATCCCACTGGCGAAGCTCTTTTTCAAATAGGCCAGCAGTCATCCAAGCTTTGCAATTACTTTTGTACTTCACAGGTAGCTCTTTAACATTCTTAAAATATTCTAACTTTAGACAGCTTACTACCACCAAAATGCTTTAAATTATATAATCTATTATACCATAAACAATCAAAGTCAATAAATCAATTTAAAGAAAAAGCGTAATTTAAATTTTCATACAGTCCCCTGGTCCTACAGTTATATTTAGAAAATTTTTCTGCATGCAATTTCATGAAAAAAAAAAAAAAAATTGTCCTTCTACAACCAAAATTCACAGAGTTACAGCTGCTTAAAGTTAGATCACTTTTCGAGCTGCAAAATAGGGGTTGTATACAAAATGAATTTGAGAAAAATGCATGTACGATGGTTTTGGGCCTTGTAATATTTATTAGCAATTTCATTAACTATTTTATGAATGTAGATTGCAATAAAGAAGATTAACATTTAAGTATGCGTATCCAATAAATTAACATAAAAATATAGCATATACTGAAAATAGAATTTTTTAAAGATTTTTTTAAATGAACTGGTGTTAAATAACTTGAAATACAAAAACAAGAGAATAGAACATTTCATTAAGCATTAAATTAGAAAATGAAACATTTAAAGTACGAATATATGCATTTTAGAAGCCTAAAATATTTATTACAAATCCTGTTTGTGTAACATTTGCTCAAAGTATAGCTTCCTTCGACTGCAATGCAAATATGCATTTGTGTAGAAAACTCTTCCTGTACTTTGCGTAGCATACTCGGTGTTACACATCTGCATGCTACACATATATACAATTTAGTAAGTCTGATCCCGGATAGATTTTTATAGAGCCTGACTATAACCCTTTGCTTAAAGATTAATATTCTAAAATTAGTTCGGCTTCTTTCTTCGCATTATGCCAGAAAATGAAATTATAACCTATAATTTAAATTTCATTATTTATACGGCCCCTTAATAGTTCACCATAACAGGACATTTTTAAACGTGGAAAAGTGACTTAAAAGTCAAAATATTTGCTGCTTCATATAACTCAGTGAATTTTGGTCGTAAGAGGGCGAATTTTCTTTTTTATTATGCATGAAATTGTACATAAATTTTCTAAATATAACTGATATTACCTGGGAACTGTATAAAAATTTAAGTTTCGTAATTTTATTAGAATTTATTTATTGAGTTCGATTGTGTGTGTGTGTGTTTCTGATATAGTAGATTATACAATTTAGGGCATTAGTGTTGAAATATTGATGGAGAGCTTATGGTATCTCTAGAAAACAGTGTGTAATGGAGCAAATTGGGGCCCATATTGAAATTCAGGCCATTTTACATGAGCCGGAATGGTAGCAGTTATAGAAAAAAAAGTCTTTTTTTTTTTTTTTTTTTTTCCCGGAGCAGTGTTATCTCAATCATAAAAATTTTTTTTAGGCGAAGATTTGACTTCCAGTCTCCTTCTCGTATGGATCGAAATGTTGAAATGTTTATGACTATTGAAAAAACTTTGGTGCAGAATAAATGTTTAACTCTTCCACATATTTTTATCATGCCTGAGGTTGAGAAGCAGCTAGTCCCACGACTGAAAGATATTATTAAAAGACACCAAGGCACGATAGCTGAAAATCCTGACGATGCATCACATTTGGTACACCCTCCTTTGCCTGCAATAGATGGTCCAGGTCTGAATTTCATCTTACTTCCTTATTATTTAGAATGTATTTTTAAAACTTTGTTTATATCTTTTTCAATGCTTTTATATAATATTCCAGAGGACTGGGTTCGAGTTGTTTTTCGACGAGATAAAAGTGTTATGCTGCATTGGTGGTTTTATCCTGATAGGTGAGCCTACCATTTCCCTTTCTTAGTTCGAAATTTTCATGTCTAAGAAATGTTACTTATTCGTTAAAGGAAAGTGTAAATGATACTTTAAAATATGATTATAATGTGGTTGTAATGAATAAAATTTTCATGAAAACATGTCATTTGTTCTCTAAAATTGTGAGAGATCGAATAAAATTGCTAAAAAGCACATCCAGATAGCATAGACAAACGCACAAACACTTTTTGCAAAAAAATTTCCCCCTACAAACTGCTGTCTGCAAATTAAAGTTACAGACAACTTTGATTTTCTTATTAAATTTCAATTTAAAAGTAGTAGTAATGAATAAAGAATTTGTTCTAGTAGTTTAAACTTATATTGCTTTAAAATAATGTGTTTTGCTGTTGGCAGTGATATAGAACTCAGGAAGCGCACAGCAATTTTTTATGGGATATTCAGGAATGTGCCAGCTGCTCCAATTGTTCCAAACTGTGCCAAATCAATCCTGATGCTCCAATCTGCTTCTGAAGATCGTTTTTGGACATTTTTGCTCCAAATTCAGCAAAACTGCTACATTTTTAATTTTCTAATATACGTTGAAACATTTGTAAATTTCCCGAATTTTTACAAAAATCATTATTCATTCTAATTTCAATCTTTCTCTATTGATCTTGAAAGTGAATATTTTTTCCTTTTTATTCCTTCGTTTAAAGCTCCAATGGTAGTTTAACACATTTGTGCCCAGATATTTTGGCTCCTTTCTTCCATTTTCGCTAATGCCAGCAATCTTATATATTAAAATCCGAGAGTAAACTAAGTTTGTAGCTGGCTATGTATGTATGTGTGTAGGTTTGTGACCTCCGATCTTCTTATGCGTTCGCCTTTCGATCAAATAGCACCTAGACGGGTGGTTGCAGACCTACGTAATTTTGTATGCAGCTTCCCTAGGACATGTCCTAACACACATTCGAATCAGTAAAAAATTTGAAATTCGAATCAGAAAATGTTTTATTTTATGTTTTATGCAATTTTTGGCATTTTTTCTTGCATAATACATAATAACGGCAGTAATTACACTCGCACTAAAACAATGTTTGCATCATCAGACAGAGGAGAGAATTTCCTTTAAAAAACGGTTTGTTCTGACTATGTAACACAATTTACAGATTTTTAGTAATTTTTTAAAGAAAGATCTCTTTTCATGAAAGTCTTCATAAAATAATTTTAAAATTCTTGCATCTTGAATTCTATCTATCATAACTTTTTGATATTTTGGGAAATGACAGAGCATTGATTCCGCCCTCTTTTAAAAGAAACATGGGGGAAAAAGTATAAATTAGGAAATTTTTTATGTATTTTAAGTAAAGAAGGATTTTGAATACAACAGCTGCTGCTTTAAGATTTTGTTTGACATTAAGCTTCCAAATTTTGCTGTCATGGAAACTAAAACTGAATAGTTGCCAGTTGGAAAAAACAAATAAAAATACTTTAAAATAAGAGTTTTCGCATGTGAAATCTACATCATTTTGACGTAATGAGTTTAAAATCCCTTTCGAAACTCAATCAGAATAACGGACTCACATGCAAAACATATGATACACACGAAATAATTCCGTATTTTATATTACGTTGCCAGAAAAAGAACTGAATGATGTTTTCTTCAACAATGAACTATCAAGCATTATTTTTGATTGAGTTTTTAAACTGGACACGTTTTTGAATCGCAAGAAATATTTTGCGGTGCTAAATGTACCAATCTGACAAGAATTGTGCATAAAAATGTATGGAGAGCTGTTTTAATGGCAACCATAAAGTGAAATGATTATTGTTTTTGCTAATTCGAAAATATCAAAAAATCATCAGCCAATAAAAGACTACATTCGTTTCAAATATCTACACTGTTTCTTTAAATTAAGCATTGAAGAAGGAAAAACGAAAATATATAGTATTGGTATCAGTAAAAGATAGTATAAGTAATAGTAGATGCACAATATTGATCAAAGCACAATATACCGCATTAAAAAAATTTCATAAAACTAAAAGTGTTCTATTTGTTTTTCAAGAGCCATCTTACAGCACATCTAATTAAACATTAAGTAATTCTATGTCACGTTAATATATCCCGCAGTAGATTCAACAGAAAAGACTGTATCTGAATTTTTTTTTTTTTTTTCTCCTGAAGATTGTGTTTTGTCACAAGTAGTTATGATCACATTTTAGGAAAATGTTCTCTTCTTGCCTTGCGAAGAGCGGATACACAGCTATTTAATTATAAAATAAAATGGTTCTCCACATCATGTAGTATCTAAGGTCTCAATGGTGTAACTTAAACCTAAAAAAGAGTATGATGTAGAAATGAGACACTTTGAAAGTTAGGAATTTTTGCTGCAAACTGTCAAGCTTTTCTTTTTCTGATCGCGAATGACACCAACATAGTTTTTTGTGTCATAAGGTCTCAGGTCAGTACTTATACTAACTTTACGAGTAACTTTACGCCAAGAGTCAAATCATTTTGCTTATTTTTAGATTCCACATCACTGGAATCAATTCGAATTATACATGTAAGAAAAATTTCGTTGCCTAGCGTGCGGAGAACGGGCACGCAGCTAGTAATAGATAAATTTCTGTTGTCAACTTCTTGAACAAGGGATGACAGGGTGTCTACCGGTCATGAAAATCATGAAAGTCATGAAAAAGTCACGATTTCAGAAAATGGTCACGAAAGTTATGAAAAAGTCATGAATTTTGCCATTCAATCATGAATTTTTCTGTTAAAAAAAATCCTTTCCAGGCCATTTGATATCGAATGGACGCTTGAAATGGTCTTGACATCACCGAAAATTTGTAAGTCTTTGTCATCCCAGGAGCAGAATTATACTCAGTGTTCTGCAACATGTCTGCAAACAGTTGCAAATGTTCTGCAGGCATTTTGTCCAAATGTGGCAGATCATGGTAAAATGCAAAATAGATATGAAAAGTGAAGAGAGATAAGATAGTGTGGAGGGCACTTCTCTCTAATTATTCTGCAGAACGTATTACTTTATATCACTTTGTCTTCTTTTTAAAAGATTAAATGTTCTGCAAAGACTGTGATTATTCTCTGACGTATGCCACACTTTTAAGCACTTTCTGCTTTCGGGATTGACATAACCGCAAGTGGGATGATCGTGAATGAAACAGAACATGTCCTAGTCATAGTTTGTTTTTCTTTTGTTTTTGGGTGCGTTCAGACTGCCACCTTTGTGTAACTCGAGAAAAACCCAAGTCGTTCACGATGCCAGATTTGAGCTTTCCGAGGATATAAACAAAGCGTTCACACTGCCAAGCTGAGTAACATTACTATATGTATTTGTTAATTATACGAAATTCTACATTACAATGACATATGCAACATTAATTTTTACAGTTAATTAAGGTCATGAAATTTGTGTGCAAAGGTCGACAAAGTCATGAAATTCAGTTTATGAAACCTGGTAGACACCCTGGATGATTTCTTTTAAAATCATTGTATAAAAATTGAAATGTCAACATCCTACTGCGTCATGTTAAAATATTTTGTGGCGTTGAGGTTCAATACTCATGAATTAATGTTAGGAGAAGTAAATAATGTTAACTGACATCAAAAATGCCGTCCCAAAAAAGATACGTTAGTCATAAATGGGTTAATATAGTTTAGTTATTGAATTTTTTATTAATTCCAGGGGTCTGTCCAGGTCAAAATCGGGTCCGAAAACGGACCCTTCACAAAATTCAACAAGTTAAAAACGGACCCTTCACAAAATTCAACAAGTTAAGAACGGACCCTTCACAAAATTCAATATCAGAAAAACGGACCCTTCACAAAATTCAATATCGGAAAAACGGACCCTTCACAAAATTCAGTTTGACCAAAACGGCCCTTTCACAAAATAACTATTGCACTTTTCAATTGAGTTTAGGAATTATTATCATTTAGCGATCGCCGATCGGCACCCAATAATATCTTGGCCTAAATGTAAACAATGTTGATGATGATGACGGGAGGTAGGTTGATTGGAGGCCCTAAGCCAGGGGGGTAAATTACACCGCCTACGATTGCAGTTTGAAGCAGACGCCTGCACTTGTCTGTTCTTCCTCCTAAGTTCCCCTCACCTGCTATGTAGGAGCTCTCTTTCTGGGAATAAAAATCGGACTAGTAGCGAGCTCTCATTTATTATTTCTTTTCATGTGAGTTGTGTTTATGCCAAAAAATTAAACATCAAGACATATTCCACTATAATATTAATAAGGCTCATTGCCAGAAGAAAAGGTGATGACAGCTGTCATTCTCGGATAATTACAACGTTCTTCATGAATAAAGCCAGTGGCATATGTAAAAAGGGCAGCCAGGTTGGGGAGGAGATTATAAGAAAGCACTTTGTTTTCCAAACTGGCACATTTATGCACCATGTATTAAATGTTCAGAAATCGTTTGATGCAATCTCTAAATTATTAACTTAGTCCTAAATCTTATTCTAAAACACAGACATAAATTCAGATCAATGCAATGTTTCAAAATCGCGCAAGCGTTCTAACTCTCAATAATTCGTTTTGCATTTTGAAATGAATCGGTAATTCTCTAATGTTTAGTAAATATCTGTAATAACTATAAATAATCTGAAGTAGAAAGGCCATGTAATGATTACACTAAAAGCAATCATTAAGAACAACTTGCAAGAGTGCATAACATCCAATTCAAAACAACGGGAGCTGCTGTCACTACGTGGCTAAGTCTAAGCTTATTGTTTACTAATTCACAACTGCATACTTATCAAACATAATATCCTTACGGGTGAAATCATTTTCAACTCCCTTTTTTCCCCCCAACTGAAAGCGTAATGTGCCAGATGGCAAACATTCCAAAACAAACATTCCAAGGGCATCTTTCAGATCACGCAAATAAAAGAAAACAGAAAAAATAATTATTTATAAAAGGACATTTTATCTGGTTGCATTAAAAAAAAAAAAAAAAAAAAAGGTGATTGGATTTTTTTGAAGGAACAGTTTTACCTCCTGTTTTGTAAAGGATCGTTTAAACATCAATTTTGACTTCATTGTATTGTCTCCTGTATAAGAAAACTGTATGGTAAGGAAGGAGAAAAAGTTTTGGCAAATAAGAAAAGAAAAACGGACCGACATACCCAGGCATAGGGGGGAGAAAAAGGACTGCCAGACGTTAAAGGATTGCCGGGTGCCGTGCCCTGTTAAATCGGTCGAGAATCCACACTGTGGAATGTGAAATGGGATAAATATAGGTCAATCACTGCTCAAAGCTGGAAAAAAAAGGGGGATGGTAGAAATAGTGTAATACTGCATTTTTTCATTCTTGGGAGTGAACAACAAAGCATAGGAGTGATTTTATTAGGATTTAATATCATTTTAAAGAGCGGTCATAGGGGTACACAACAGAGAAATGCTATCGGCATAGGCAGGGCCGTAGCGAGCAATTTTTTGCTAGAACCTATCATTTTTGATAGAAGACTGAAAATTTATAACTTAATTAAATTTTTTAAACTTAATTAATGCATGGGCACATCTTACAGACTGGGAATTTTCTGTTTGGAGACCATATAAAAATGTACATTTGTATTTATTTAGATTTAATCTTCCAACATTTATTATAATCATTACTGTAAAATTCTGTGCCTTTTTTTTTTTTTTTTTTAACATAAATTTGTGATTTACTGTAAAATATTTGTGAAAAATATTTAAGGAATAAAACCCCAGGTCAGTGTTTTGGGGATATTCTGTGTACACTGACAAGTAATTTTTCTTTAATGGTACAAGTTGAAATTAATTTTTAAAATTGTTAGCTAATTTCTCCCACCTGTAATTATCTGCAACTTATTTTTGCTTTCCCTTCAATTGTTGAAATTTAACTAGATTTAAAAATTGCATTTTTCACATCGTTAGTATTAGAGTATTTCTAGTCGAAACTGACAGACATTGTAATATTTAAAAATTACTAAAGTTTGAATTTGGGGTGTAAATAAGTGTTTGGTACCTGCAATTTAAAATCAAAACTACCATGGCCTACGTTTATTATAAAATCTGTTTTTTAATCATTTAAAAGTAAAGATTTAAAGCTTTATATTTTTAATTTTAATCGAATTTTTTTTTAAATATTGTTCCAGGGTATGACTATCCCGGATGTTCGGTGAACAGGAATTATTCAGTTTTGGCCAACTTTTTTTAAGGGAACTAACTATACCCATTTTGTTTTTAATTTTTTAAAAAATATTCAATTCTATTTCGTGATTGCTTTCTTGCTCAAAAATGAAAAAGAAAATTGGAAGAAGTTCACAAAATAAGAAAAGATTCACAAAAATAGAAAAAATTCACAAAATTAGGTATAAATTCACAAAATTAATTATAAATTCACAAAATTAGGTAAAATTTCACAAAAATAGGACCCTGGGAAAGAAACCTGGACTGACCCCTGAATTCATAAGCTTCTGGTTTTTGTTATTGAGTAAGATTTTTTATGAACCCCCTTAATTTTCCATTTTTTAGATTGGCATTCTTTAATGACTTTTCCCTTTCCTTCCAAAAATAAATTTTGTGTTTCAAAATTGACATTCTTGTTCTCCAAAAGTGACTTTTTCTTGCTCCAAAATGCTCCAGAAATCTGTTTTTCTTGCTCCAAATTACTCGAAAAACATCCTTTTCTTGTTCCACAAATTGCTCTAAAATTTAATTTCAGTTGGCACATCTCTGATCATTTTAAAGAAATTATTTAAGTTCACAGACATTTTATTTAGGTTTTTTACAAAGACATTTTATTAAATTGATTGATTGTTTTTAATAACCAGGGGCCAAGGCCCCTAGACTCGTTACACTCGCTTTTTGTATGAGGAATTTGGCTCCTAATGAGGCTTTGATTTATCAGTAAAAAAGGCATAATTTTAACAGACAAAACCCAAAGATTGGATCAGGTAGAATGTTATCGAGCTACGCATTGCTTGGTTCTTGCATGTTCCTTCGCACACAAAATTTTAAACTTCACACTCTTTTTAATTATATAAAACCTATGGAGCACCTTGAATATTTGCCACGCATGGCGATATTTCATAATTTTGTGACTTACATGTATGTATAGTTAGAAATTAGTTCTAAGAAAACAGTACTTCATATGTTTCCTTTGATAAAAGCTGCGGAATAGCTTGCCACCAATGGCTACTTGGTACTTACATATTATCCTGGTGGTCATTCCCGCCGAACTATTTTTTCGTCAAATAAGTTGTCAAACTTTTGCCAATCCTATTCAAAATCATTATTAATTTCATGTGCCTGGCATTTATCTTGGCAAAAAATCGCTCACCTTGGTAAACTGCCATGATAATACACAAGTACCAGCGACTTTTCATAATTTGGTGATTTACACATGCTCATAAACGTTAATTACTGCTTATGTAAGGTTACCAGGCAAACCGTTATCCATATATTAATATACATAATCCTTTGCAGATTTGCATATTCAGCATAACGAAATATATTATCTCGCCATGCTCGCAAATATCAAGTTATACTATAACTGGTATAATGGCACAGTTAAATATTTCTACTGATAGCAAATACCCAAGTTGAACCTTATTTACGTATTATCCTGGCAGTCATTTCCGCCAAACTGTTTTTGCTTTAAATATGCTGGCAAACTGCTGCCAATTGTATTCTGAATCATCAATAATTTCATGTGTCCCAGCATTTACCTTGGCGTAAAATCACTTGTCTTGGCAGACCGCCGGGATAATACATAAGTACCCAAACCTTTTTTACTATAATCTTCATTTTAATTATTTTTCATTTTCAAAATAGGGTGCTAACATTTGGAACACGCGGTTTAGATTCACCTTACTTAGATAGCTTTTGCCAGATCATACCTGATGCCAAAATGGCACTTTTTAAATTAGTTGCAATTAGTTATTCTGTTTTGGAAAAATGAATAATCTGTAATTCTGAACTCCTGTTGTCTAAGAGAAATTATTTAAAAATCGTCAACTTTGTGTAACGCACTTATTTATTTTTTCACATACTTTTTAATTTGGTGTATTTCTACTTCATATTTGTCACTTTCACACGATTCTTCATACTTGGAATTGCTTTCTTGCAAAGCACGAATGATTTTACGCAGGCGAAAATTGCCAAATCTGGCAACCATTAAGCTTATTTTTTCAGTTTTTGATTAATAGCTTCTAAAATTATTCGAATCTTGAAATTTAAATCAGTTTATTGGATTCCCCAGAATTTTCTAAATCTGTGGACACCTTCGTCGAAACTCAAATCCCCATGGTTTAGGAGGAGATAGCCGAACAAGCTCTTGACAGCAGCTGCGGCGGCAGCATAAAGTTACTTTTTTTTAGAATAGAGAGATTCCTGTTCATAGTCAACTTCTCATGAGAGTTTATCTAATTGTTCAACCAAAGCTCATGTTAACTAACAATGTTTGGAATTCAGTAACTAAATTAAGAAAACATAATTTGAGATTTACAAAAATACTTGAAAAATTTATCGTTGTCAAGTCACATATTTTGAAGCATTAATGTGCAGAGTGTTTTGAGATTGTCCATGCTATAAAACAGCAAAATTTATATCCATGTATTTATTTAATCTGTCACAAATTTAATATATTTAATTAATGTATTTAAAGTAGAAGCATATTCTTAACTGTAATGGTTAGCTCACCGTTCTGCTTTCCCACAGGTCTGGGTAAGGACGACTCAGTCTTTCATCCCTTGAGTGGATTGATAAAATGAGGACCAAGCTTGCTTGGGGTCAAATACTTTGGGGTCTTTGCTTCAGGCTGACCTCCTGTCCGAGGCATATGCATCTGTACCCCAGAGCCCATGTCACGAAGGCACGGTTGGGCAGTGCAGGCCTTGGCCCCCACAGAGGGGCTGTTGTTCCAATATTTGACTTTAGTATTTAAAGTTTTTATACCAAAGGATTATTCAAAAAAATTCTTGATGTACCTCCTCCCAGCTCTGTACTAAACAAGAATTTATTCTACACTTTTTAACCAATTTCAGAATTGATAAATTCTATACAAATTCTGTGACTTACTGCTATTAAAAAGAAATTGATATTGCATTTGCCTTTAATTTTTCAAGTGTTTTTTATTATTTATGTTTCAATTTTATTCTCTTTGATCTAATTATCTTATAGTCTGTTTAATAAATAAGTAGCATTCAATTTAATATTCATTTTATGTGTTTAATTTTTACACTATTTTATAACTAAGAATAATATTTCAGCTATGATACATGGGTACCAGGAGCTGAAATTGATCAAGAACCTGAAATTCCAGAGTCTGTGGAAGGACCGTATGAGGTAATTTATTTGCATCAATAAACTTATTTTAAACATTCTCTTGGGACATTTATGTAGCTTGTTTATTTTAAGGGTACATTTTTTATAAAATTTCTTTTATTTATTGAAGTTTATTTCTGAAACTTTTAGTATGATATTATTCATATATTTTGTTTATTTGTTCAATGTTTAATTTTTTAAAAGAAGTTAACAGAAATAAAATTCTAGCTTAGTAAAAACAAATATACACAATTTTTTTTTTTTTTTTTTAACCTATGAACAAAATAACTACAGTAGAATCTCGCTACTACTATATCCTCTATAACGATAATTCTCTCTATTACGATATTTTTTCATAGTCCTGGCTGAATTCCCTTTAGATTAATGTAAAACAGTTCTCTGTATTACGATATCCTTTAAAACGATACTTCTCTCTACAACGATGGTAATAATTATCCCTTACATCACAATAATTCTCTCTACTATGATATATATATATATATATATTTTTTTTTCTACGATGCATCAGAAGCCCAACTCATGCGCACACATTGAAAGCTACACAAAGGAAGTCAAGGTAAGATGTGGTTGAAACGGGTTGGACCACGCCTCTGCCAAAGAACGTCTTCTAAGTTTCGTTTTGCTGATGTAACACTATGGTAATGAGAAAGTGCATTTCTTGTAAGGTGGAAGGACAGTTGGCATTTCCTGGATGTCACATCTTTGATTCCTATCCCTCTTTTTAAAAAAATGGTCAATGATTCCTTTCACCGGAACTGATATAGAAAACGATACGTTCGTTCTTTTGTCTGAACTTGAGTAAGAATTTTAACCTCCGATAAATCCTATTGAGTTCGATTATTACACGAGGATATTTTTAATTATTTATGAGTTTTGTTTACTTTGAAGTTTGTTTAGTGAAAATCGAAAGCAAATGGCTAAAAGAAAACAAATATCTATCGAAGCGAAATTCAACATCATAAAAGATTTTGATAAAAACATGAAGCAAGCTGAGGTTTGCAGAAAATACGGACTTTCACAGTCGACTGTTGCGAATTTCCAATTCTTTACACAGAATTCAAAATAAATAAGAATAAATTAGTGGGTATGTATTTTCAATTAATATCTAATACGTTTTAAAAATGCTTTTGCGGCATTCAGATATTGTTCATTTAGACATTATATATTTGTTATTCAAATATGCTATAAATATTTATAAGCTATATCGCCGCTAGAATCCCTGGCGAGGCGGCAAGGGTATTTCACTAAAATTTGTGAGTGTTGTGAAAATTATTGAAAACTATAAACATGTTTTTCTCCTTTCATTTATTATATATTACTTGCGAGGGTGTGCTGAATGAAAACAGAACACTTTCTGGTGACACCGCTGGGTATGGGATATATGAAGAACAAAAATCTTTTCGTTCCAATATCTATTCTCTCTATAACGATAATTCTCTTTACAACGATATATTATTTTGATCCCCAAAATATCGTTATAGAGGGATTTCACTGTATTATGTCAAGAGGCCATTATAATTTTATCCACTATAACATAATATGAAAACAATAAATAACAAATTATTGATAAAGAAAACTTAATAAAGAAACCAATACTTTTTTTTCCTTTTTAAATTTATTCTAGACTAAGCATTTTATTTTATAGGTCAATGCACGGTGGCTCCTAGATTTAGATGAATTTAATGAATGGATGAATGTTGATGATTATGAAGTTGAAATGGATGCACTGGTAATCAATTTTTCATTAAAAAAATCAAAATTATGTTTGTTTTTTTTAATTTTAGTTTTTAATTATAAAATATACTTTAAAGGGACGAAGACGCTCTCCTAGAGGGAAATACACAATTGAAGAAGTAAGTAGCTATTTGTATGCATCTTCATGTTCAAAAAGTGTAAGAATTCCTTTCATCTGCAATTCGTATAGAGGATACATTATTTTTAATTAAATCTGATTCAAGATAAATATAAATTTCGTCTTTTTTTTTTCATAGCTCCTTGCTGGTGTTGATGCAGATAAAAAAGATAAAAAGTCTATTAACAAAAAGCGAAAAAGATCTCCATCACCTATTTCAGATAAAAGAAAAAGAAAAGGGTATGTTAATCTTTTTTTAAAAGTTTTGTTTGGAAGGGAAAAAATGTTTCAAAGAAAGATAAAAATGTCATTAAAAAAAATAAAATTTTGTTGGCTTTGTTGATTTTTTGTTTTTTTACTATTTTTTGAAATTTGTTTTCTTTTTGATCTGTCATTAATGTATTCATTCTAAAGTTAATCTAAGTTTACTGTGCTTCTGAATACAGTAAAACCTGTCTTAAATGGGATCACAAGGGAGAAAACATTTGCTTGCCCAAACAACTGCCTGTTCATACTACTTCTATTCGTCAGACCAGTGATTCCCTGTACCAGAAAATATTTCCATTTAAGACAAGTTTGCATTTAAAAGGCTCATTTAACGCCATTTTCTGCTGCACTTGTGATTTATGTTAATACATTTTCAAACTCTTTATTCTATAAGAATCATAGGTGTTTGAAGCTCAATGCTCCCTCCCCATTCCCTTTCCTTTGGATAATTTTGTTAAATCTTTGCGAATCAGCAAGATTAAAGCTACAGAAATTCCAAGGCTTCCAAATTATTATGCAGGAAATTAAAAACCTCGTAACTTTTTATATAGAACTAGCTGCGTGCTCGTTCTCTGCACAGTAGGAAAGGCATTTTTTCCTAAAATGACTAACAAAATCTAAAAAAAAAAAAAAAAGTTCAGGTGGTCTCTTTTGTTGAAACTATCGTGGGATATATTAATGCAAAGTAGGATGTAGTTTAGTTAGTTCTAAGTTGACCGTCTAAAAATGATGAATAGCACACTTTTAATTTCACTAAATATTTATTAACATGGTATAATGTGCTTTTATCCATATTAACATAACAAATCTACTAATACTACCTATTACTTATACTATCTATTATATTAATATATTATCTATCTTCATTTCAGTCTCTTTAATGCTCAGTTTAAAGAAACATCTTAGATATTTAAAACCAATGGCTGCTTTTCTACTCTTTGGCGATTCTTTTCAATTTATGCATTAGCATAAATGATAAACATTTTTTATAATGATTCCCATTAAAACATCTCTCCATATATTTTTAAGCATAATTCTTGTCACATTGGCATAGCACTGCAAAATATTTCATCACATTGCAGTGGAAAATATCCAAGCTGTTTCCAATCTAAATATTTAAATCCTCCATGGTCAGTCTTGTGAAAAAAATCGAACTGTTTAATCTCGAGGAGCTACTTAGAATTGCTCAAATTGCAAATAGGAAGTGTTAAACTGTGCTGCAGAGTTTAATAATTTAACTCAATTTTTTATTTATGACATCACGTTCTGATCCAGGTAGTTGAGTCTGGTTATTTCACACAGTAGTTTTTGAACAAAGTAATATTGAAACTTAAGACATTGAAAAACTCTCCCTTGCAACAGAACTTTATCTCCCGCCTAAAGTTGTCAAAACTTGGTGACACTTTGCATTGCTTTTGGGAATACGTACGACGACCATCTTCAAACTGATAGAGAATTCTATGTATTATGCTAATCAGTATTTTCCACCATGTGATGACTTCTGTGAAGATTTCTCACATTTTTAATAAATGCAAGCTTCCTTTCGTTATTATGGTTGCTGAAAAATCATTGCACTCAAAAATCGCTATGGGTAGCTTGTGCACTAAACAAAATACTGTGGGTTTTTATAATAGTAAATTTTTACATCAAATCCTTGTAGCCTAATTAGATTTCTAACTCCTTTTTAAACTCATGACATCAAAATGGCGTCATTCTCACTTTTGATATCTAACATGAATTAGTGAAAGAAAACTCACGTTATTTTACTTTTCTACAGCAAATGACAATCTAAGTGTATATTATTTCGCTCGTGGTGTAATATTTTGTTTATTATTTCGCTCGTGGTGTAATATTTTGTTAATGCCTAAACTCGGGACATCAAAACGAAGTCTTTTCATTTGTGATACGTCACTTTTGGTACGTATTATCCGGCGGTCATTCCCGTCAAACTATTTTTTTGTCAAATATGCTGTTAAACTGTTACCAATCGTATTCCAAACCATAAACAATTTCACATTCCTCCTGAAAACTCATTCATTTATTTTGGCGAAAAATTGCTGGTCTTGGTGGACCGCCGGGATAATATGCAAGTACCCCACTTTGTTTACAGCTACGTCAATTGCCAGCATACAGATGGTATATCACATGACTATTTTTTTACACAATATTAAAATTTCTAATGCACTTTTAAATTCGTGATGACATCAAAATGACGTTATTTCATTTATGATATACCATTTTGTGTACTGTTATGTCTATCACCAGCATATAAAGGGTATATGACATGATCACAATTTTACACAATCGGAAATTGGGAAAGCTTTCTGAAAGTGAAAATTATATAAAAAAAATAAAAAAAATAAAATAAAAAAAATAAAAAATAAATAAATAAATTGTGGAACGATTAAGTTTTCAGAATTTTAAAGTTGATAAGACTATTCTATGCTGTTTTACGTGTATGTGCAAAATTTCAACCTGACCGGTCGAACGGTGTGGAAGGTGTTCCCGATCAAACAAAAAAAACTTTCACTTTTATATAATAGATAAATTGCCAAAAGTCGTCCAAACTTGGCAACATTTTGAACGATTTTTAGGAATACATACCACGTCAAACCGATAGCGAATATTATATGTATTATGTTAAATTAGTATTTTCTGCCTTGTGGTGACTTTTGAATTTCTCATGATTTTAAAAAATGCAAGTTTCCTTCCTTTATGATAGTTGCTGAAAAATCATAGTGCTCAAAAATCGCCAAAGGTAGCTCAGGCATTAAACAAAATACTTTGGGTTTTTTTTATAATGGTAAACTTTTACGTCGCATCTTTTTTACGTCACTTTTCACTATTTTTACGTCAAGCCTTTCAACCAAGACTCGGATTCAGACTCTGTTTACTGGCATTAGAAACCAGTTTATTGAACGATTCTAGTTCTATTATTGGTTTAAAAACTGGAATTGTCAATAAAACTGGTTTATAATGACGGTCAATAGAGGTCTGAATCCCAGCTCTATTTAGATTTCTAACTCATTTTTAAACTCATGGTGTCCAAATGATATCATCATTCTCAATTGCGATATCTAACATGAATTAGTGAATGAAGAAGAAAAAAAAAACCACATTTTACTTTTCTACGTCATCTGATAAGGTGGAAGTTTATTATTTCGCTTGTGGAGTAATTTTTGTAAAAGCTAGTTAACCTAGTTAGGATTTCTAAGGCATTTTTACACTCGTGACATCAAAATGATGCCAATCTCACTTGAATTATTGAAGGTAATAAATAAATAAATCTAACTTTGTCAACTATGCTCACTAATGTGCTAAAATCGGACATTTGAGTAGCTTTCCACCCTGAAAATCGTAAAAAATTAGGGAACAGGTGGATTTTCAGAATTTTAAAGTTGACTACAGACCATTCTATGTCGCTTTACAAAATATTTTTGCAAAATTTCGAGCCGATCGGTCGGACGGTGTGGGGGAGTTCCTCGACAAACAAACAGACAAACTTTCACATTTATATAATAGATACTAAACCATCTGCAAAGATTTTGGTGGAAAAAAAAATAAATGTAATATTAAATATATGAAAACGACTGTATATTTTATTTGTGAATCTAATTAATGCAGTAGCATAAATTTAAATTAGTTATTTCTGTCCAAAATGTTATTGTATTCTAGATAAAATTTTGTGACTCCAATTCTTGCTCCATATCTCTTTTTGTTTATGTTTGCTGTTTATTAAAAGTTTTTAAATTGAAACTTTTTACTTTTCTAGAAATTCACGCACACCATCTATTGTGACTAAAAAGAAATCTCTGCGAGGTGATGATGAATCAGATGATTTAACTAAAGATATGGAGGAACCATCTCCTGAACCAAATGTTCAAGAAGTACACATACCTAAAAATAGTATGCCTTTTTATAATTCAGCTTAAAGCAATATATAATTGAATATAGCTATCTGTAGTTTGTTATTATTTGCATTTTGTATCTCTAACTCTTAAGAAAAAGTACCCGGGTAAAATTTTCTGTGCCATGAAGATATTAATATGAATTTTACCCTATAAGAATTAAAATAAGAATTATAATAAAAAATTTCAATGTTACGTATATAAATGAACATACATATGCATATATCTTCTTACATAACACAGAAATGATTAGCTGTAGAATATTGAAATTCTCTATTGAGGTTTGGTGTAACATCTAGTTTTGTATCTCTTTTTTTTTTTTTTTAAATTGCAATTTATTAGGTAGTTTATTTGAGGGTGAACCAAATGACTTTCAGTACATTGAGGTCTATGGATATCTTCAATGCAATGGACAGACATTGTTTGGGCCATGCCCCAAATCTCACAGTCTCCAAGATAACTGTCTTAAGAATTTTGGTAAAATATCCCCTAGAATAAGGTTCTAAAACTTGACCTACCTTTCCAGGGAATAACTCTTATATTTGGCAAGAAATCTCTAAACGTTTATATTATACTAGCTGTGCGCCCGCTCTCTACATGGTAGGAAACGAAAATTTTCCTCACGTGTGTATTTCGAATTAATTCCAGTGATTTGGTATCTAAAAAATGCAAAATTATTTGACTCTTGACGTAAAGTTTGTGTCATGTATACTAACCTGAGATCATTGCAATATACTGAAACAAACAAACAAACAAAAAATGACTGTCAGTGTCATTCGCTATAAAAAAAAGTTAAAAGTTTGACTGTTTGCAGTGAACTCCACACTTTCAAAATGTCTTATTTCCACATCATACTGTTTTTTAGGTTCATGTTTTAGCATTAAATACCTCAGACACTACATGAAATGGACATTTTTTTTATTTTAAAATAACTGTGCACCTGCTCTTCATACGTGCAGAAGCGAATATTTTACTTAAATATGTGCATAACTACACCTAATAAAACAGTATTGCCATGACTTCATTAAAAGCTTAAATTTCAAAGGTCCCAAAAAATAAAGTTTAAATAAAATAAAAATCGGACATTAATAAAATATTTCCTCCCAAAAATCAAATGGCATAGAGGCCGAAAGAATCGTAAAGTGTTTTGACCAATTTCCCAACTAGTCAAATACCCAGGTTCTGTCTGTGTTAGCTAAAACAAAGCTAGCTAAGTAAAGAGAGAACAAGAAATGACTGAGAGAATACTCTGTTAAACCTTAACAAAAATTTATTGAATTAACGAAAACACATCCTTCGATTCTTGGGTAACATTTCACACGGTTACAAAAACTTAAATTTAAAATATCATACTAACAATTACAAGACATATTAGTTACCCTTTAAAAGTGCACTTAAGTTTTACTGCCGACTCAAAAAAATAAATAAAAATAAAAAAATAAAGAGAAAGTAAAAGAAAGAGAAAAAGACTTATCGTCATGTGGCTGATTTTGGGGGCCCCCTTCTTTATATTTCAGGTCTTCAGTTTCATGATGAGTCCTTTCTACCACATCATACTCTCGGCGTCCTCAGTACAACATCTCAGGTCAGGAACTCTGGGAAAACAGGAAGAGAGCCCGACTCCCACCAAACGTTCGCTTTTGACTCTTCTCCCTTCTCACTCCAGTATTCATACGCCAACAAAGTTCGCTTATGAACTTTATTCTTTCATCTCTTTGTATGTATTAAAATGTAAAAAACGTGCTTAGTTGGTGAGGTGAAGTCGAATTAAAAAGGAAATTTAAATATTTTGCTGGCTATTTTGCTATTTTCGAGGTATTCACATTTTTCATACACGTGGGTGTCTTCTGTTGTGTTCTTCTGCCGATTTCGATGTCTCTGTATTGAATCTTTAATCAATCGTACGATTTATATAAAAATTGATGCAGTGAAAAGGGGAATTAAAAAAAAAAAAGAAAACAGAAAAGGCAGAATAAAAAAAATTAAAGAAAGAGAAAAACTTTGGCATAAAAAAAAAAAAAAAAACGCCCAAATCAAAACTTAAAATTTAGCAAGCATATTACAAAGCCAAAATACGATGTCTGTACCAAATAAAAAAAATGTCGGCATAAAGAAAAGGAAAAGTCGGCACGATTTAAAAACCACATATAAATATTTTTAACATTAATTATTTATCAAAAGTTACGATAATACCAATACCACATATCAAATAGAAAAGTTTTGTTCTTCCGATCTGGCAACCTGTTTTGTCGTTAGCGCGCGGAATGAACCAAAACAAACTGCAAGGTCGTAAGAGTGCCGTGAAGGAAATAAAAAAACCCAAAAAGATTACATAAAATATTAATCTGAAGTTTGATTTTACTACTCATAGATCGCTAGAACAATAAGTTATTTTTTCAAATCATAACAGTATTTCATTTTTAAAAAAAATTTCAAGTAATCTGCTCTATTGAAATTCTGTGGGATATATTAATGCAAATTAGAATACTTTTCGTTTAATTACTTGTAAAAGAACCATTGAAAAAAGGATGAACAGAACACTTTTAATTTCATGAAATATTTATCAACGTGATAAATTGTGATTTATTCATATAATCCTTACAAATCTTAATCTACTAACATTACCTAATACGTATATTAATCCCATCTAGCTTTGCTTTTTCCTCTTTAATACTCAATTTAAAGAAACAGCTTATATTATTTGGCACAAGTAGGACCTTTTTATTCTATGATGATTCTTTGCAATTTATGCATTAGCATAAACAATAATCATTTCGCATTATAGTTACCATTAAGGATGCTCTCCATTTATATTTAATTCATGCATAATTCTTGTCAGATTGGCATGTTTAGCACTGCAAAACATTTCATCTCGTCTTGCTGGAAAATATCCAAGCAGTACCAATTTAAATATATGATATAGCGAATCATCGTTCTGTATCGTGATAAACAGTGTAATCGCGAGGAGCTATTTAGAATAGCTTTAATTGTGACAGGATGTTAGTGTTGCAGATTTTACAAATTTCATGCCCTTTTTAATTTATGACGGCACTGTTTAACTGCCATAAAAGAAACCTGGGTAGTTGAGGAAGTGAATCTGGTTAATTTTCACTGTAGTTTACAAATGGTATAATATTGAAACTTACAATGATGTACAAAAATTTTTTGCTTTACATAGGATCGCTATGGAGGAACTTAATCCAATCTATATAAATAAAGCAAAGTGTAAACTGTCCGTTAGTTTGTCTGTCTGTCTGTCTGCACCTCGCGTAGCTCCGAAATGGGTGATCGTAGACCTACCAAATTTTGTACGGAAATTCTCCAAGACGGGTGTCGACACACCTCGAAGCGATTTTTTCGAAATTTGAATTAAAAAATGTTTTATTTAATGTTTTGTGCGATTTTTAGCGATTTTTCTAGCGTAATACATAATAACGCTGGTAATTGCACTTGCAAGAAAACGATATTTACATCATCGTATAGAGTAGAAAATTTTCTTTTAAAAACTGTTCGGACTGTGTAACATAATTTGCAGATTTTTGGGAATTTTTTAAATAAAATTAAATTTGACGCTGACTTTTGTAAAATATTTTTAAAACTGCTGCATCTTGAATTCTATCAGTCATAACTTTTTTATATTTCGGCAAAAGACGGAGCACACAGTTCACCCACTTTTAAAAGAAGAACGGAGGGAAAAATAAAAATTAGGAGAATTGTTACGAATTTTTAAGTAAAGAAGGATTTTTATTTCAGTAGCATCTGCTTACAAATTTCGGTTTGATATCTTGCGGTTTGGTTGTCCTGGATACAGTAACAATGATTAAAATTGCCAGTTGAAAAAAATAAATAAAAACGGGTCCCGCGCCATATCTCAAAGTGATTTTTTTTTTTGCGAAATTGGAATTAAAAAATCTGTTGTTTATTGTCTTAATGCGCCAAATACTACTGTTATTGTACAACTAAAAGTCAAAACCCGTTGTGAAGCAATTACAATGAGCGCTCTTCTGAAAACGTGAAAAAAGTTTCTCATTCCAAAGATTTCGTTTTATGTACAGCTGCGGAAAAAAAAAAGTCCCACTTGCTCTTTATTTCGCCATCGTTCGTCGTATAGCAAAGTTATATATACCATTTGTTTGCAAATAACGCGTACTTTAATTTACTATTAATTTAATTTGCATAAGGGGCCGTCCTCATATTTAATTCTGCATCAACTTCGTTTTTCTCAATGGCAGCCCCATATTTTGACTTTATTAAACGAAAGAAAACCTTCAAATTACCCTGAATATAAAATTTCACCAATTTTCTACGATAATTTGCGGAGATATTGCGAATTCATTTTTGCGCGTTTTTAAGGGACTTTCTGCAAATTGAAAAACGCTATTTGTAGGTTCCGAACTTTTCGCCTTTCATTTATTTCGCTCGCGAGAATTAAAAGAAATTAATATTATTTTCAAGGTAAATATTGGTCCCATCTCTTTTAAAGTTTTTTGTACTGAGAATATCAAGGGTAGAATAGAATATTTAGTCAGTGGTCCAAATGACCCGTGAGTTCATAACTTCCTTGGTTCGTACACATGATTTAAGGGAAAAATGCAAAATGACTGCTAAGGATTTTGAAAATCTTTGTAATTTTGAAATTGTTATTCAGTGTTTCCCTTGATGTTTCTCTTAGTCAGCTGAAATGTTGGCAGGAGTTAGAGGCTGCTCCCTGCTCTTCTGACTACAAGCATGAATATTGCTCGACTCAGCTATGGTCGAACTTAAAGAATGGTTTCATGATTGAAAATTTATTTGTTTGAATTTCATGTAAAAAATGCAATTACTTTTTTGCCGACCCAATATTATCACTGTGTTTGTTATTTCACTTTCTTCATTTAATACTATCGCCTGCAATGTGCAATATTCTTAAGACTTTTGGCGGTATTTTAATTTATAGTTAGATGAAATTTTTTTTTACAGAAAAACATGATTTTGAATGCTTGATAAAATATGGGGAATTCCAAAGACCTAATGTTTCCGATATTAAAAAAGGTCACATTCATGCCTGGAAAGTTGAGGATGTTAGTTTTTCAGAAATAGGATGTTGTATTAGAAGACATACATCTACTGCATCTAATTCTATAGCTGGAAAATATTTTATTTGGGGGAATATGGTAGCCTACGCAACAATACACACTTTATAGAATCCCCAACAAACTGTAAAAACTCTAATTTATTTGCTTCAAAATTTGATATTTTTAATACTGGTATCTTTTACTGGGTTTTTGCACAATATAAATCTAATTTACATTTATTTTATGCAATTTTCAAAAAATTTTCACTTAATAAATTTATCCCTTAACTCATGAAAATAACACACTTTATTTAATATAAATTAACCTACTGAACGTAAAAATTTGAAATTTTGCACAGCCATGTAATATTAATTTCTGCATCTATTTCTACCGAAATTTGGCTAGGTCGCTATTCATAATTTTTTTGAATATTAATTTAATAATTCATAATTCATATTAATAATTTATTAAAAATCATAATAACATTAAATTATGTTTGGGTCGTTTAGCTCTAATAGTACGAATAAAAATCAGCTTCTTACTACCAATATTATATGAGATATGAATTGAAGTATGAAAAAATATTTTAACATAGGGGGAGGGGGATTTTGGGTGCTCATAACTCACTCATTTTCTGTCCAAATTTATTGAAAATTGGTGTCCGGGGTTAAAATGAGCTAAATTTTTGAAATATGAAGTGAAATCTAGGGGTTGCTATTGAGAAAAAAAAAAGTTGGTGCGAATTTTAATATGTAGATGGCCCCTTATGCATGGCAATTATTATGGCATATTTTTATGCATAGCAAATTAAAGTGTGCGTCAATCGTAAACGATTGTTATCTGTAACTTTGCTGTGCGACGGACGACAGCCGAAAAATGTACAAGTGGGACTTTTTTTTTTTTTCCGCAGCTGTACATAGTTATTCTTATGTCCAAGCAGACGATTTCTTTGCTTGGCTGGATTTCCTTTTATAAATACTGGATTTATTTGTGAGTAGAAAAATTAAACTGCATAATCTAGAAAAACAATTTTAAAGCCTTTATAAATAGCGCAGTCTTATCTCTTATCTCTCTTTTTTTTTGTAAAGGTTTGCAAGAAAGGGTGATGTATTTAAAAAAAAAAAAAATGTCCATTTCATGTAGTGTCTGAGGTATTTAACGCTAAAACGTGAACCTAAGAGACAGCATATCTGAGGAAATAAGACATTTTGAAAGTGAGAAGTTCACTGCAAACGGTCCATTTTCACTTTTTTGATACCGAATGACGCTGACATAGAACGCTCACATTTTTTTTTTTTTTTTTTTTTTTTTTGTGTGTGTGTGTATGTGTGTGTCATTATATTGCAATGATCTCAGTTTATCACATATATGACGCAAATTTTAAGTCAAGAGTGAAATAATTTAGCTTTTTCTAGATTCCACATCACTGGAATTAATTCGAATTACACATGTGAGGAAATTTTTCGTTTCCTACCATGCGAAGAACGGGCACGCAGCTAGTGTTAGAATAAAACTATACCTGCAACATGCATGTGTTAATAAACATATATGGCTGTGGCATAATTAAATGCCAAAAATAAAAAAATGTAAATAGAAAGATTTTAATATATCACGCTTTAAAATAAACTTTGTAATTAATAAAATGAAAAACATTTTCAGCAGCGTAAATTTTAAAATAAGCAATGGATTAGAATACCACTTACAATAACAATAGTGAATTTCTTAGTTTATTGTAACTGTTAATCAAAATATTGCCTCCTTGTGCTAAAAAAAGAGCGGAATGACAGGGTTCCCATTAGAAAAAAAAAAATGGGTGAGATTTCTCACCCAACCAAAAATTTTGAGTGAGATTTCTGAAAGTTAAGTGAGGACATAAATATTTAAGAAATTTATGTGCGATTCATGCAGCCTTGCGCTCTAGCGGGAACCCTGGAATAAATTCGTAAGATCATGGGGTTATATTTACATATCTTAAAGCACTTGATGTCACAGAAGTAGATCTGAGTAGATCCTCACTTGCGATTTTAAAATTTGGTGCCCCATTTAAAAGCTTATCCATAGGTTGAAAAAACACAGTTTTTCTAATTCTTTCTGTGACGACAACCCTACGTAAATTCTTGTTCCATGATTGATTTATATAATGGCACAAATAGTCCATTGATGCAATTAAATTAGAAACATTGTTGCATTAAAATTCGTAAAAAGTCACCTAATTTATGTAATTTTTTCATTTTTATTTTAAAAGAGAGCGAAATGTCTGTTTTATCATTTGCCAAAATATCAAAAAGGTATGACGGATAGAATTCAAGATGCAACAGTTTTAAAATTATTTTACAAAAATATTTGTCAAATGTTATCTTTAAATAAAAAATTTAAAAAAATCTGCAAATTATGCTACATATGCTACAAACTGTTTTTAAAAGAAAATTTTCTTCTCTATCTGATGATGTAAATTTTGTTTTGCTACGAGTGTAATTACTGCCATTATTGAGCATTACGTGAGAAAAAATGCAAAAAATCGCATAAAACATTAAAAAAAAAAAGTTCTATGTTGAATTTTGAAAAAATCGTTTCGAGGTGCACAACTTTATGTTTAAAACTTCCTGTGTACCAAATTTGGTGTTTCTACGTGTAACCATTTGTCTGTAACGCCACCGACACAGACAGACACACACACATACACAGAAATCTTTTATAATAAGTAGAGATTAGTGTGTTTGGTATTTGTATATCAGTTTATTTCAATTATTTTTATGTTTAAATTGATATAAAAAACTGAAAAAGTGCTCAGTGTCGGAAAGCACAAAACTTATGTGCCATTAAATTATTTATATTAAGTGCTTTCTGGATTGATATGCATATTCATGAGATTTCTTAAAATTTAGCCAATAATCCAAGAAGCAGTAAAGATAATGAGTGCCAACCTTTAAAGGGAGGAACCTTGCTGGAATTGGATGGAAATGAAGCTGATGATAAAGTAAGGAATGTCTATCATAAGCAAAAATGAAATATGTAAAATTGTACATATGCATACTTTTAATTACCATTTATTTGTTAATACTAATTTAATATTACTTTATGTGTGTGCTTAAGCTTGATAATTGTCTTGGGTGCTTAAATTAAATTATGATATTGCTAATATGAAATGCTATTAATATTTAGAATTTTACACATCTATTTAAATTTCACTGAATTAATTTCATTCTCTATAGTGCTGCTTCATTTATTTAGCTATATAAATTATTTTAACTGATGATACACATGAAACTTTTTTTAAAAGAATGTTGTCACCTGAGTGTTGTATCTTAAATGTTAAATAAATCAAAGAAAGAAAGAAAAAAAAAGGTAGAGAGAGACAGACAGACTGTTCAGTGTGACTAAGTTAGACCTTGCTTTATAAGGCTAGTTTGTGTTACTTATGATGCACATGTGTTAAAATTCTTTCAGTTTATGCTATTCATTCCCTTAGATACTGCATTTGTTTTATTGATGTTCATTTTTAATTAAATGTACAATTTTTCTCCACAGTTTTTTGTCACTGGGACTCAGCAATGTATCTCAAAGAAAGCTTTTAAAAAAAGGGAGGGGGACCTTAATGTAATCATGAACTGTACTCGATTACTTTAGGTATAATGATGCATAATAAATAAATGCTCACAATATAATACCATTCATCCTGTGATACAACTTTTGTGTTAAGGTGTTACAATTTTGAATGGCACATAAAACTTATCCCTCCCTCCTTTTTTCTTGGGGGGGGGGAGTAGTTAGTAGAGATGAGACGGGCTCAGCCCGGGCCCGACTCGGGCTCGGGCTCTGTAATTCACGATTGCGTTTGGGCGGGCTCGGGCTCATGAAAAATTTCTCCTTTGTTGAACATACTCCTTGAAACAGATTTTAAAAAGTGATTCATGGGATAATCTACCGAATAAACACTGCCTTATGATATTATTACGATAAAAAATCAACTATGAGTAACTGGCAAGCTCGGGAAACGCTGAGTGCTTTTAAAATAAATCCCTATGTTATAAATATCAAAAGTAATAAATGAATAGAAACATACAAAGCTTAAAACAAACAATTTGCTGAAGCACGCTCACTACATAATCAACAGCTGGCCGTCCACGGGGAAAAAAAAAATGTTTACATTTGACTGGAGCCTTCTCATCGGCTCGCTTCCGAACTTTTAGCGAATGCAAGAAGTTTTTTACAAGTTATTTATTTATTTCTAGAAATTCGCCTTTGTGAATATAAAAATTGATATGTTTTATATGAAATCGGACACTGATTAATTCGAAAATGGAAATCGTAAGCTTCGTAAAATAGCGGTAAATACTTAAAAACATTATATGGGAAGGGGATAAAAGGAGATATTTTCACCATTTATTCTCCCCCCGCTCACGAAATATATCCCAGGTCGATGCTTTTTTTTTCAGTGGTAGGGGGGGGGGGGAGAGATCGTGGATTCGGCGTTTCTTCCGTAAATTATATTAGTAATTTTGAAATTTGCACTTTTTCACCGATTTTTACAATTTTACGTGAAACTCCCGTTTTTTTACATTTCCACCGATTTTTACGATTTTACGCAAGACTTTTTAAATTTGGCATCTTAATGATAATTTCATTGAAACCAAGCATGTGTAAAATGCAGTTGCAATTATTATGATTTCAGGCTTGTTCCACTAAAAAATGAGGTGGCCACCCAAAAAATTCAGGCCATTGCAAAAGAGCTTGGAGAAGCTGAAGGGGGAAACAGATTAAAAAATTTTCTTTTAGAGATAAGTAGAGAGAGATAAAATAAATGAAATTAGTTGAGAGAGACAGACTTGAAAGAAAAAAACGAATTTCAGTTGAGACATACTGAGACAAAAAGAAATTTTAATTGAGACAAAAAGGGATTTTGATTGAGACGATGCTGAGACAAATAGACGTACTTATTTCAAAAAATAGCGGCACCGGGGACTAGAAGGTGTGTGAAGCTTCAAAATTTATTGTATCCTCTTAATGAAGTAGTCAATTTTATTTGTCTTTAGCTGAAATTTCGGGCTCGGGCGGGCTCGGGCTCCAACTTTAATAATATTGCTCGGGCTCGGGCGGGCTCGGATTAAAAGTCTTCGGGCTCGGGCTTCAAAAAAGGAGCCCGAACTCATCTCTAGTAGTTAGTGGCATGTTAACTGGTTGAGCACTGTACATCGAATGAAGCTTCAAAAAGATTTAAATGCCATGTAATTGTGAGCTGCACTCTGATACGCTAGGGTGAGTTACTTGTGCTGCATATCAATTAAAAGCTCACAAAAGTATAGCACTCATCCTCTTTGATGCTGCTTGCATTTTTTAGTTGTATCATCATGTTGGGTGACACATGAAACATGTCTTTATATTGTTTGTCCATTGCCTATGGATAGTATGGCAGATATAATTAACAATTTAAAAAGACTGCAATGTCATGTAATTGTGAGCTGCACTCTGATATATTAGTTTGTGTTTCTAATGATGCATATAATAATAGAAGCTGTAAAAATTATGAAATTAGTCGTTTTAATGCTGCTTACTGCAAAATCCTGAAAGTAAACCCTCCCTGAACTATAATCCTTGCTTCCTCTCTTACCTAATGTGAAATCATTTTACTCTTCTGAATATAAGCCTCCCATCTTTGAGCAGACATATGGTATTGCACATGCCACCGGTAAATCATCATTTTATTCAAACCTAGTTTCGATATTCAGGTTGAGCTCTGCTATGTTTCGTTCATGTCTCATGATTAATTTCCAACTTGACTTGGGAGCTTTGTTCTGGGAGAAAAGGTCTTTGACTCTCTCTCTTGTAGTCAGTGTACACATGTTTCCGTTCATAGTGGCAAAAAAAATGTCTTCAGAGAAGCTATACTGGTCATAAAAGTTAGAAATATTGTAATTGCATAAAAAACATGAATCCTCACTCCGTAAAGCAGCCAATCAATTTTTAATTGACTGTAAATCCTTGTGCAATTGGATTTAAATAAAAAATTCTTTAAAATGAATGAATGAATTCCTGAATAAAATTTAAATAATTATTATGTTTATAACTTGATAAATTTTAAATTTGTCCCTAAAATATGTAATTTTTTATTAGTTATTTCATTAAGAAATTTCAAACAATTTAAATTATTGGGGCTTTGTTACCTAAGTGCTGTTTGATGTACATCAATTTGAAACTCATCAGATCATGCCATTTATCTTGTTTCATATTGTTTGTTTCATAGCCATGTTTTCATTTTGAATGACATAAAGTAAGTGAATATTTTAATTTCTTTATTAAAACTTTGAGGAAACACAATTCCTATACTATTTCAATTATTAAAATCTTATCTAAGCAAATGCAATTTTTATTTTTTAAATCAGTTAATGATTAATCTTTTTATTTAATACACATTAGATTGATAAAGATGAACGTTCAAAGACTTCAAGGCCAGGATCACCCAACAGTCAAAGTAGAGATAAGCCACCAGAGGATAATCAGGATGATAATGTAACTGAGCAAGCAAATCATATTATAATTCCTAGCTATGCTGCTTGGTTTGATTATAATAGGTAGTGATTTATTAAGGATTTATGGGTAGTACTTTTTTTTTCAATTATGCTTTTAAGCGTCCTATGATGTTTATTAATTTGCTATGGTTTGCAGTGTTCACGCAATTGAAAGAAGAGGGTTGCCAGAGTTCTTCAACTTAAAGAATAAATCAAAGACTCCTGAAGTGTGAGTATTATTAATTTTAGTGTTTTCATTTTAATTCTTTTGATGTTGTCAAACTTAGTAATGGGAAAAGTAGAAGACTTGACTTCAATGGAAATTTTATTTTTAAATTATTTCAAATAAAAACTTAAAAGAACATCTTAATTATCCCTGCAGGCTTACTCTGTTGAAAATTCTTAAAGAGGGTAGTTAAAAGTTCTATTTCAAGATGACTGAAAATTTTAAACCAGATTCATACTCTTTGAAGTTCAAGCACTTAAAATAGAAATGAACCAATTAAAGTGCATAAGCTAAAGCACCATTTTATCAAAACTAAATTTATTTACTTTGTTATGAAATCACTTAATAAAATATAATAGAAGCTTCAACCATTCATCATCCAACATCACACCAGTTTATGCTTCTCCTTCTCTCTGTCTGGCTATATTTTATGTACTCATAATACTGATTTGAATGCTTATTGACATTCCCCCCCCCCCCCCCACACACACACACACACACACACCATTACACATGTGCTGATCAGACCTAGATGAAATGCAAAACTGTCTGCAAACTCTAATATTTTCTTGAAAATTTTCTGAAAAAAAAAAAAAAAAAGGCTGTGTGCTTCTCGAGTACTATATTGCTGCCAACAGCTAAACATTTTAAAATAGCATCATACTTTTAAACTAAAGTTCATATTCATGTTGATTATTTTGTAAAATCAAAAATTATAAAATATGATGATGATTTATTTACTGTTTTTTCATAGTCATATTGTTATATCCATTATTTTAATTGCAAGTTTTTTTTTTTTTTTAATTTAAGAATAGAGAAATTTGTTAAAAAAAAAAAAAAAAAAACCTCATCAAAGCTGACTGCAAAGTTTGAAAATTTTCTGCGGACAGCATTCACACGTTCGCCTATATTATTTGGGTCTGATGCTGATATTGCTTTTTTGTCTCTCCAGCCAGCATAATTTAAGGTCGCCCAGATTATGCGCACTCATCAGGGCACCAGTCGTCCTCTTGCAGCTCTTATGCTGAAGGAAATAGTTTTAGTCAAATTTGATAAGTACCCTCTTTGTCATCGACTTGGGAGTTTTATGTATACTAGTTGTATGGCAGTGGTCGAAATTCAACCATGAAGCAATAATTTTTTTTATTTGAGCATGAATAAAGTTCTTCTGTCAAAGAGTATGTCTCAAGATTCCATATACAATGGAACCTACTAAAGTGATCACCTTGACTAAGAGGCTATCTGTCTGCAGTGACCACTTTTGTACAATGTCACTTTACAACTACCACACTTTTCTGTGAAGACGGTGTTTTTGTAAAGACTATCATATTTTGCTAAATGCAAAGGCAGCTCCAGCGAGTGGTTCATAGGGGTCATCTCCCTCTAACAACCTTTGATTTCACATGTTTCTGTATGATTTCACACATCCACTTTGCGTTTTGAACAATTTAGGATCATTATGTTCGTAGGCTCAATAAAGTCCCATTATGGTTATAAAATCTTAAACCGTCGAATGATTGAACTCTACTTGCTGAGGTACCATGTATAAAAACTTGCTACCTCAATAAATTTGCACTTTTATCAAATGATTGTCCTTGAGATTTATTTACTGTCATCACAAATGCAAATATATTTGGAAATTTAGTATTTTGAACGGATATGGTGAAATAGTACCAGCATATTTTATACGTAGAGTTAAAATTCTTTTATAGCCTGCAGTTCCAGTTCAAACTTACGACACGCAATCAATAGCATTACATTATATAAACTTGATGGACATTCTTCTTCCATTGACTAATGCTTCCTTTGTATTTAAATTTCTGATTATTATAACGATGCAATTAACTTTACTTATGTGGTGGCAAACTATGGTCAGGGCTGGGGAGTAGCGCGCTACTTGTAGCGAAACTACAGTAGCCGCTACTTTTTTTTGTAGTTTGTAGTGTAGCGCGCTACTTTTTTAAAAAAGTAGTGTAGCGTGTAGCGCGCTACAAAAAAACAGTAGTTTGTAGCGAATTTTGGAAGCTACTTTTGCCGTGTCATCATTTCCGGCGATTGATCCCGTGGTGCAATTTCTCTCTCTTCTGACTCCAAGCATAACTGAAACTGATGCTTGAATGACACCCAATCTCTCCCCCGCCCCCCCCCTCATGCAAGGGACACACGCACACGAGGGGGGGGAGGGGGTTTGCTTTGCCTGAAGCGGAAGCCTGACATTGTGCATCTTTTTTCTTTTTATCGTTCTCAGTATTATTTGTAGAATCACCAATCTGCCATAAAGAGGACAAAAAAGGAAGGAAAGAGAGGTCCAAAGTTGAACAGAGGTTATTTTGATGGGGCCTCGAGAGTCTCATTATCACACGGGCGTGTGGGCCCGTGTGATAATGAGGTCTTGTTTGATGTTTTCGGATGTTGTTGATGTTTTCGGAAATGTTTCCATACCCTTCATTAATAATATTATTTTCATTTCCTATTAATTGCAAAGGTAACTAAGAGGTTGAATAATATTTTCGGAGAAAATTTGCTTAACATACTATATGGCGGGAGATTGTGAAGAAATTTTCGAAGGCTCATTTCTGTGATGCAACTCTTGGACTCGAAATTGCCCTGTTCGTTTCATTTTTCCACAGCTTTAAAACATGGAATTTACAACACTTCGCACACTTATCGACCGTCTAAAAAAGTCTCCAAGCACAGGGCTAAAGCACATTTTAGTCATTGGCATTTTGCCAAACTGGGAATATTTTCACTTTTTGCAAATTTTGTTGGAATATTATAACCCTATTGTCCCTATTGTATCGTTATAACTTATTGCTGTAATTTCAAAATGAACACAAGAATAGAACCAACATCCGACTTGGTGCAAAATTTTGCCCGCCAATTTACTTCTCTAATTTTTTACGGTGCAATGGCATATTACATAAAATTTTTAACATTCACACAGCCACCTCCATACGAACTTTAACTGTGCTGAATTTTGTGCTCATCTGTTCTCCCAATGTGCTGCAAAAGGGACGCAAAGGTTTTCCTTAGCATATTTATATATACATAGATTTTTATTAGACAGCTTTTTCAACACACCCAATTCCTAGCATCAAACTCTTGATTTATAGATTATATAGATTATTTTTTTCAATTTTACACAACCCTTTTAAGTTTTAGGAAAGTATTCATATTCCTCAGTTATACAAATTTATAAGAATAACCTATTTTTATTTATTTATTTATTTGTACTACCCACTTTTCAAATATAAAACTGTAAACACCGTGACTTATTCTACAATTAATATGTGGGTATTGTTTGTGTCACTTTCTAAATACAAAAACTCATTTTTAAAACATAGAATTAATAATGTTGTTAACACAAACTTTAATTTAATTTTTCAATTCATAACTTAGCAACTTTAACAGTGTTACAAAATGTATGTAAAAACTTGATTTTATTTAAAATGTTGGTGACTATTTGAATATTTACAGCATCTCATTGTAAGAAATAATAATGTAAAAAAAAATTGAATGTAAAAACATGTACAGTGAAACCCCAGTCTATTGTTTCGCATTCATCCTTTTCATGTATTGATCATTTTATTTCTATGGTCCCTGCACAAATTGTATTTGAATAACATTAAAGAAACCCGCATGAATCATTTGCCAAAAAGTGACTTTTCTGTGTTCATTGTTGCAAAATTTTTCTCCTGACCAAAATGAAATTGAACGTTAAGTGGATCCATATGGCATACAAGCTGTAATAGCTTCTTGGTATGATTTCTTGGTTTGTTGATGACCCGATGAACACTGTTTGCGCATTGAAGATGTGTATAGTGTGAAATTTAATGATTATATTTCTACTAATTAAGACGGTGAAGCATGTGGCATCCTTAACATGGAAGAGACATGTGATGCTGCAAAAAATGAAAACAATGGTGAAGCAAATGATAATGTTCATGCCGATGAGCTGAGCTTACACTAGTACGAAGTTTGTCTGAAGCAATAACGGTAGTTGAAACTGTATGAACTTTTCTATACAAACATAAAATAGCATTAAAGGTCCAGAAAAGCATTGTAAATCTTCAAAATTTACTGCTTAATTCAAAATGATGAAAAACCCCATATAAAATTACTGATTTTTAAAAATAAGTATCCTTAATTTTCATCTTTGATTTATTTGTTTTACAAGTTTGTAACAAATTAGTATTTGTTGGTATACAGTCATTGCATGTATGCATAAAGTCTGTTTCCTTCATATTTTGACTTGAACTCGCATTTGTCGTTTTCCCTGCATTCATTGTTTTTTTCCTATGCACCCCATGAAAAACAATAAATCGAAGTTCTGCTGTATCACAAAATTAAGTAACATTGTTCTTCTCTAAAATAAGTAAAAACTAAACACACATAAAATGATACTTATGTGTGTTTTTTATCCAAATTTTTTATTTTATCTTTTAACACCAGTATTTTGAGTGTTTTTCTGTTTTATTGTTCTCTATATATGTTGTTTCACCTCTCAAATAAAGCTGCAATTGTCCTTCAATGTTAGAATAGTTGCCACATCTGTCAAATTAACAGGTAACTAAAAAAGACAGCAGATACTCTAAAACTGATCATCCTATAGATCTAGGTAACGCATTTTCTAAATCCTTAAACAGATGTGTTAGTTTCTGTTTATGATTTCTATCACCATAGTATCAGGGATTGATGCAGACTAAATTTGGGCCTGCTCTACGGCTCCTCCACAAAATTACAATCAATTAAAATAGCCCCTCATAAAATTATAATTGAATTAAAAAAAAAAACCTTCACAAAAATACAGTCGATGAACACAACCCTTTATTGGCAATTTATCATATATTTTAATTTTTTTTTTGTAAATTATTTTAAGAAAAATGTGACTTTTGCAAAAGTTAGTATGAAAATTTACAAAAATAGATGTTGAAACTCACAAAAATAGTTATTTAAATTCACAAAAAAAACAGTTTTCAAAAAAATGGGACCCTTAAAAAAAATTCCTGGATCGACCCCTTGTGGTATGCAGAGCAAAGGCCTACACTTTCAGCTGTAAGTATAACTGCCACACTGCAGATCCACATATAACTAAAGAACATTCAACCGGGATTTAGGTATACCTATTTTCTAGGGCCAGGAATAATAAAGGCTGCTTAATTTCCAACTAATGCCAAGCAATGTACACTTCAGATGAATTTTTCTTATTAATATTTATGCATGTATTTAATTTTTCTCAAATTTTAGCAGTTCTGTTTTTAATTTGCACATAACATTAAGATGAGTAAAATATTTTGCAATGAAAATGTTACTAGCAGCTAAACTAAGTAACCAAATTTATGAAAAAGAATCCAAGCAGCAGTTTATACCCAAATTATAAACCAAAAATAAATATATCATTATATCTATGAGAATAAAAGCACATCAGGCAAGCACTACATTAGAAACCCACTTGACTTATTACAGATATAGTAAATGGAGCAAGCAATAATTATAAACTGGAGAAGAAAAGAATATATATATCTGTGTGCACTTAATAATAAATGTTGCTTTTGAATTTATAAGTTAATTTTACATGACAGTGAAAAATAAACATAAAGTGATTAATAAACGTGTGACTATATAAAGATAAATGAGAAATAAACATATTGCTGCTAATTAAACCAGTATTAGCATAATATTTAGCTTTCACTTTATTAAAAAGAAGATGGGGGGGGGGGGGGGGGAAAGCTGACTTTTCTTTTTTCATTTGGTAATTTCCTAGCAGCCAGTAGAGATGAGTTCGGGCTCATTTTTTGAAGCCCGAGCCCGAGCAATATTATTAAAGTTGGAGCCCGAAATTTCAGCTAAAGACAAATAAAATTAACTACTTCATTAAGAGGATACAATAAATTTTGGAGCTTCACACACCTTCTAGTCCCCCGTACCGCTATTTTTTGAAATAAGTACGTCTATTTATCCCATGAATCACTTTTTAAAATCTGTTTCAAGGAGTATGTTCAACAAAGAAGAAATTTTTCACGAGCCCGAGCCCGAACGCAATCGTAAATTACAGAGCCCGAGTCGGGCCCGGGCTCGGGCTCGGGCTGAGCCCGTCTCATCTCTAGCAGCCAGTACAGACCACTATGTAAGCATGGCAATAGCCAATCCCCAGCAACTATCGCCAACCATTTTGCATGATCAGCAAAGCAAACTCAAATAATTTTAACAAAGAAATTAAAATTGCATATAAATTACACTGACACCCCCCCCCCCCCCCCCCAAAAAAAAAAAAAAAAAAAAAAAAAAAGCGACCAAACTTAGTACAAAAACAACTCAAAAATCTTCAATCAATGCTCCATCAAATTCAGCAACTCACTGTATGGCTAATCTAAAATGGGCATACAGTGGCTCATTTTTAACCTAAAAAAAAAAAAGCTTGGGTGAATTTATCAACATCACTGTACAGCTAATCTAAAATCAGCATGATTTAAATAACACATAAATAATACTAACAAAAGTACAGAAAACATCAATTTCACTACAAAACTACTCAAAAACCCTAGACGGCTCAAAAAGATCCCATTAAATACCAGAGGTGCAGAGAGCCCAGTCGGGATCCCGGGGAAAAAATCTTCGGTATCCCTTTGCTATCCAGAAACCCTTTCGATTAGGCCCTTATTTTCAACTACGCCCATTAGGCCTGGGCCTAGGGCCCCCAAAGACAAAATCTCAATTCACTGTTTCTTAATTTATCTTTATTGATTGCACATTTTTATATATCCTTTCAAATGTTTTCAAACAATATTTTAAACAAGTTGCCAATCTGCTCAATGATTGGATGACATTTATAGCCAGGGGTTGAAAAAAAGTTATAACTTCTTAGACATTTTATATGGGTCATTCCACAAGAATCGGGTAACTTTAGAGGTGAATTTGAAACATACTACATTTATCTCAAATATATGAAAAATAAGTTAATTTTATTGTATTTGTACAGCAACACTCAATTATTTGAACATTTTTGAAAAAATAGATTTTTTTTTCAAAAAGTAGATTTTTTAGTTTCATTATTGCCATATTAAAACGATATTAATTGACTATGTCATTTTATCTGTCATCTTGCGTGTATTTTGCCTGGTAAATTTTTAGGATTGTAACCTATTTATAGAACAATTTATGGTGATGCCTATTCTACAGCTTACGAAATAGTATTACAATAGATTAAAGCTGTTGTGAACTAATACTATTTAAATATATGTAAAAAATACATGGGATGCCTATTTTCATTCTAGTGATTTCATTCTAGAATGAACTTTTTAATGAATAATGCTAACTTTTTATTAATAATTAATAATAATTATCCAAAGAAGTAATAAAAACATGTTTCATACATAACCTCAATACATATATTTTCCTATTTAATCATCTTTAACTAATACATTTTTAATTATTTATTTTAATTATACTATTTAAAACTTTTTTTAAACTTTAAATAAAACTTTTTTAAACAAGTCATAAATTTAACATCAAAGCAAAAATAATAGTAATTATTTTTCGCAAACATCAATAAATTTATTAAATGTATAAGTGACTCTGCCATGACTTCACGAAGCCTAAGTTAAAATTTGCAAACACACCTAAATTAAAGTTAAATAAAAATATCAAATAAACCAATTTCTTTTCCTAAAACAAATGGCATAGAGGCCGAAATAATCGTATAGTTTAAAAGTTTTAAGCCGCCAAAGACCCAGGTTCAATCTGTGCATTTCGCTGAAAAAGAAAAATGGCGCAACGACGCCATTGTAGACCCAGTAACGAGACAAAGAAATAATGAAGAAAACACTCTGTTAAACTTTAAAATCTTACATTTATTTTAAATTAACTCAAAAAACAAATTCATGGAAACACATTTTCTTTTACAATATTCAAACTTAAAATACCCATTATTACAAACATTTTAAGGTTCCCTTGTTTAAGTGCACTTAAAGTTATATTTTTAAAAGCCGACAAAAAAACAAAAAAAATTAAATAGAGAAAGAGAAAGAAAAGAAAAGGGAATGACTTATCGTCTGGTGAAAGAATCTGGGGGCCCCCATCGTGTTTTTCTCTTCAAGTGGTAATTCGTGTTCGTCCATCATCTCTCCGCGCTTCATGCCGCCGATGGGATGACACCACTCAGGAAATCTCAATACCAAACGACCACCGTCCGCAGGTAGCACCAGCTCGAGGAAGAGAGAGACTTCGCTCCCTGACGCTCGCTTTTCCCTTCTCTGCCTTCTCACTTCTGTATTCATCCGACCATCAAGTTCATTCATGAACTTTAATTTTTTCATATCTTAGTGCATAAAATTTTAAGTGAAATTTATTTATTTGGTGAAGTTACGTTGCATTAAAAGGAAATTTAATTATTTCGTTGGTTAATTGATGTATTTTGAGGCATTTACATTTTTTCTTGCACGTGGTTGTGTTCCTCCGCCGATTTCGATGTCTGTATCGAAACTTCATCCAATCTATCGAATTATGTGAAATGATGCAGGGAAAAAAAGGTAAAAAGAAAAAAAAACAGAAAAGGCAGAATAAAAGTTAAAGACGGAGAGAAAATTTTAGCATAAAAACTTTTTAAACCAAAACTTAAAATTTAGCAAACACTTTACAAAGCCAAAATATGATGTTTGTATCAAAAAATTTATTTAAGAAAAAAAATGTCGGCATAAAGAAAAGGAAAAGTCGGCTCGATTTTAAAAAACACATATAAACATTTCTAACATTAATTATTTATCAAAAGTTACAATCATACCAATACCACGTATCAAAAGGAAAAAGTTTTGTTCATCCGATCTGGCAACCTGTTTTGACGTTAGCGCGCAAAACGAATCAAAACAAACTGCGAAATCGGAAAGTTTGTGCCGTGAAAGAAATAATAAACAAACCCAAAAGATAAGTAGTACCACTTAAACATTACACAAAATATTACTCTATAATTTGTTTTTACTACTCATAGATCGCTAGAACAAACATTATTTTCAAAACATTTTTCAGATCATAACAACTACCTTCCCCTCACCTTAAAAAAAAAAAGGAACTTTTTTTTTTTTTTTTTCTTTACACCAAAACCAACAGCTCTTTAACCACACCATATGATCCTCACAAAAGGAAAAAAAAGATTCTCAAAATAACAAATGAGAAAACATAAATGCTCTAAATTGAGCTTTACACGCCACAAAACATTTGAATGAAATATTAAAAAAAAACTAAAATATCACAGCTTTACCCAAATTGCAAAACTACCCGACTACATTGATTACTCAAAACATTAAGGTATATATATATAAAAAATATTTATATCACATCATGAAAGAAAAATTTTGATGAGAACTGTAGGACTCCCAGCAAGAAAAAAAAATTAGTTTCACATTATTCAACTCAAAAAAATGGCATTAACCACAAAAATAAAGAAAAATTTACACCATACTTGACATTAACTAAAAGGTAAAAAAAAATTTCTCTTCCTAAATGAAAGAAAACAATTACAATTACACTGTTAATATCAGTTCGCAGTCTACATAAAAGAACCTCCCTACTATCAATTCATTTAGGTTAGCTACTCCTATAATTAATAGCAAAAAAAAACTTTTACATATCTTGCAACAGATATTAGGGCCCTAAATAACAGTGTTGTAATACAGTTACTACCAAAGACATACAAAGAAAATACATAAAATAATACTCAATACCAAAATACATATATAAAAAAAACTTGTCAATCAAAATGTAAAAGTCCATCATTTTAATAACATTAACTTTTCACAAAACCTCTAGAGTCCCTTGGGCGAAGTGAGTATGAATGTTGCCTTGTTGCTGGTCTGGACACAGGTTGCTGTATGCTCCTACTACTGGACTGGACTGGCATCTGTTGTTGAGTCTGCCCTGAAGTCGACCTCTGTGTAGTAGTAGTCTTTTTCCTGTTGCTATTTGTGACAATTCTATAACGACGCCTAACTGGTGTGGGGAAAGGATTGTCGGGGAGATCTGGTTCATTTGACTGATCAGTTACATTTTCTACATCGCTATTGTCATCCTCAATGAGCTCTTCAGGTAAAGATGGAAAAATTATACGTTCAGGAATTTTAGTTAGTCTGTCCACGTGTACATGTTGTATGTCATTTGGGTTGTTAATATGTACTATTTCAAAATTTACATTACTAGTCTGTTTTTTAACTCTGTAAGGCCCCTCATTAAACTTCGAAAATTTCTTCCCCTTCCCCGCTTTAATAGATGGAGTGTAAAGCATGACCAGATCTCCTACAACAATGCCCTTCTCCTTACAAACTTTACTCCTGTAACTCTCTTGTTTTTCAGCAGCTTTGATAAGATTTTCATGGACAAGTTTAAAAGCTCTCTGAAGGCGAAGTTCAATATCCTCACTTAATTCCCTTTGATCCGCATAACTTCTTAAAGGTGGATTGTTAATTAAATGAATGGGTAAAATTAAATCCCTACCAAAGATTAAATGAGCAGGAGTGTCTTTAATGGTGGAATGTATTGCAGTTCTATAGGCCAAAAGAGCAAAATGTAAGTATTTGTCCCATTCATTTGCAGTCTCATTAACTAAGTGCTTTAAAGAGTTGACTATTGTGGCATTGACGCGTTCAACCACGCCATCTGCCGAGGGATGATAACTGGTGGTGTACTGTTTTTTAATGTTTAATTTCGAATAAACCTTTTTTATGCTGTCCGAAAGAAATGAGCTGTATCTATCTGTAATTAGGTGTTCTGGAATTCCGTGAGTGCAAATAAAACGCTCTAAAATTAAAGCAACAGTCTCAGTCTGCAGGTCCTTAACTGGATAAGCTTCTACCCAACGCGTGAAATAATCACTGATTACAATGATGTGTTGATGTCCTGACTCAGTAATGGGCAAAGGGCCTACAGCGTCCATACCAATCCGTTCAAAAGGTCTACTAGTCACTGGAACTCTCTGTAAAGGAGCCTTGTGTTTGGCTACATATCCACGTCTTTCTATACAAGATTGACATGACTTTACATGGTTCTTAATGTGGTGATTCATGTTCCACCAAAAGTAATTTTGTCTAATTCGGGTAATTGTTCTCCTAATACCTGGGTGTGCCACTGTCATTGAATCATGTCCTAACGTCAAAACTTCTTTAATTAAAGTTTTTGGAACGACTAACCTATCTGTGATGACCGCACCTTCTTTGGGTTTGTCATTCACACAAAATAAAATACCATCTTTAGTAAAAAATTTAATTCCCTTATGTTCTACCTCCTCAGATTGACTCAATTCATCAAGAATACTTCTACACTTACTATCTTCGTCCTGAAGGCTCTTAATACGGGAAGAAGGAAAATTTTGAACCATTGTGTCGATGAGATTTACTGTTCTGGACAAAGTGTCAGCTGGCACATTTTGTTTCCCAGGAGTGTGAAAAATTTCAAAGTCATAATTTTGTAAAGCTAAAATCCAACGGGTAATTCTGCCACCATCTTTCAGTGTGAGAGCATAGGAGAGGGACTTTTGATCACAAAAAAGTTTGAACTTTTGTCCATAAAGATAATGTTTGAAATTATTAATTCCCCAAACTACCGCAAGAGTTTCTCTTTCAAAAACACTATAACGCGTCTCTGCATCTTTCAATCTCCTACTAGCATAGCCCACAGGATGTATTTGTCCATCAGGCCCTTCCTGACTAAGTACAGCTCCAATAGCAAAACCCGAAGCATCAGTATGTAAAATAAATTCTTTCTTTGTATCAGGCAAAAGTAAACAGGGGTATGAAATTAAGGCGGATTTTAATTGGTTGAAAGCTTGATCTGCTGAAGTATCCCACTTAAAATCCACAGATTTTTTTGTTAGGTTGGTTAAAGGTATAGCAATATTTGCAAAATCTTTAATGAATTTTCGATAAAAATTACACAATCCCAAAAATGACCTGACCTGCTTTTTGTTACCCGGAACGGGAAAGTTCTGAACTGCCTCAACATTCCTGGTATCAGGTGAAAGTTTACCCTCTTCGACTTGAAACCCCAGGTAAGTGATCTTATCTTTGACAAGTTGACATTTTGCAGGATTTATTTTTAAATTATGGTCCCCGAGTCTTTTAAAAACCATATCTAATTTCTCTAGATGTTCATCAAAAGTTTTAGATGCAATAATTAAATCGTCTAAATAGGTGTTAATGTTCCATTCTTTCAAACCAGCCAAAACAATTTCTAACAATCGCTGAAAGGACGAAGCGGCATTCTTTAATCCTTGAGGGAGTCTATTCCACTGAAATAATCCGAAATCTGTGGCAAAAGCTGTTTTGTGTCTATCACCAGGGTGGAGATTCATCTGCCAATACCCTGAACATAAATCTAACGAAGAAAAAAATTTAGCTCCCTCCAAAGTATCTAAAAGGTCTGAAATTAATGGTAAAGGAAAAGGAAGAGGTTGAGTTTTTAAATTAAGTTTACGATAATCACAAACAAGTCTATAAGTGTTGTTCTTCTTTTTAACAAGTATAACTGGTGAAGAGTAAGGAGAGTCGCTGACTGAAATGATCCCTGTGTCGAGCAGTTGATTAATCTGTGTGCGTAATTCGTCTCGTAAGGCGTGGGGAGTTCTATATGGCTTATGCCTAACAGGTATGTCATCTGACAAATAAATCCTGTGTGCTACAGTGTTGCAACCCGAAAGCTCCTTAACTGACTCAGCAAAAATATGTTTATGATTGTTCAACAATTGCATTAATTTCTCTTTTTGAGCCCCCGATAAATGAGATAAATCAAATTTACCCCCAAACAATTCACAATCATCATCAAAAAATTCATTAACTACGTTAACCTCTGCCTCAGCATCATTAACAACATCTAGTACAGGCTCAATGTTAACTAATTTACAATTTTTGTTTATGTGAATAGGAGTGTCGAAAAAATTAGCAACTTTAACAAAATATGTACCATTATCACTACCAGTATTTATTGAGCATGATATAACATAATTTTGAGAAAGAGAATGTTTATGTGGTTGTATTAATACATTTTCAGCAAGTTTGAGATTGTTTTTGGTAGTGACAGAGATAATTAATTCAGATCTTGGAGGAATTATATGTTTACTAATAGTATAACCTGTTTCATGAACATCTCTTAGACAATTAACATTGTAACCTGTACGAGTGTCAAACCAATTAATTTTAAAATTTTCATTAGAAATTGTGTGTTGCTCAAAATCTATCTTAATTTTGTTATTAGAAAAAAAATTTGCACCCAAAATAGCATCATATGACATAAAATTATCCTTACAACAAAAAAATTCAACAATAACTTTACATTTAGCAATAGAAACTTCTAATTTAACTTTCTTCTCTAAAACCATCATATTATTAGAAATCCCAATTATTTTCACATTGCACTGTTCTACACTTTTTATTTTATTACTTATTAAGGCATCGTTTACGAATTTATCTTTAATAATGGAGACAGAGGCTCCCGTATCACATAAAGCAAAAATCTTTTCTTCCTGTAGGTTTATGGGAATTAAAGGCAAAACTGACGTATGACCAAAATTCCCAAGTCCTATGCGCTCTGGGGACGTGTCTGAAAGTAGCGGCGCTTCGCTATTTCGCCCCTCAATTAGTTTCCCGGTCTCTCCCTGTAATTATTTCTAGGTGGATAATTCTGAGAAACCCTACGCGTGCAACGACGGCTGATATGCCCTTTCTCTCCACAGGAATAACAAACTATTTCACTATTTTTTCTTTGTCCCAACATTAGTTTTAAATCATTAATTTGTTCCTGGAGGTCGGCTACGCGCTTGTCCGTTTCTAATAAGGAGTTCTGCATCAGGGCTTTTATCTCCTTGAGTTCAGATTCAACTACCGATGGCTTGATTTCAGCTTGAGCTAAATGGACTGATGAAGTAGCCCTGTCCAAAGCGGTACATTGTTCTTCTTGAAGAACTAAGTCCCACATTTCTTCGAAGGTGTCATGTTTCTGTGACATGACAAAACGTCTAACTGCTGGACTGAGGCCTTGAATGACCTGAGCTGTCAACATTTTATTTCTTACTTCTTCATTGTTACTAAAACATTTATGCGATAAGCCTTGTACGCGCGTCAAAAAGGCTCTCGCCGACTCGTTAATTCCCTGAGTAGCTGTGGTAAACAAAAGTAAAGAGTTGTCCTGTGTTTTGTTCCCAAATCGATTGATCAGCGCTGTCTTAAAATCTTTATAGTTTGCTTGTTTAAGTTGTGGCTGCGAACGTAAGAATTCGCGTGCCTCGCCGATACATTTAGTCTTAGCAACAAATAGTGTTTGTACGGCGGTCCATCCTGCATGGAGCTTAACCTCTTCTAAATTATCAAAGAAATCATAAATTGTTACATTACTATTATTTCCCGAGAAGGGGGTAATAAGCGGAATGAATTCCGTAAAGGCTGGGCAAACCACAACATTTTCATTTACAGTGGGCCCCTCTTCATCGCTGTCCTGAGCCGACATTATTCAAACCTCAAACAAAATCAAAATTCAGTTAAAATTATTGAAAAAAAATTATTTCCCCTCACGGCACAAAACAAAACCATAAAAAATATCAGAGTATTATCTTCATTATTCCTTATTAAAGCTAAACACAGACTCCGAAAATTTAAAAAATGTCACGGCACCATTTTCGTATGCCATGACTTCACGAAGCCTAAGTTAAAATTTGCAAACACACCTAAATTAAAGTTAAATAAAAATATCAAATAAACCAATTTCTTTTCCTAAAACAAATGGCATAGAGGCCGAAATAATCGTATAGTTTAAAAGTTTTAAGCCGCCAAAGACCCAGGTTCAATCTGTGCATTTCGCTGAAAAAGAAAAATGGCGCAACGACGCCATTGTAGACCCAGTAACGAGACAAAGAAATAATGAAGAAAACACTCTGTTAAACTTTAAAATCTTACATTTATTTTAAATTAACTCAAAAAACAAATTCATGGAAACACATTTTCTTTTACAATATTCAAACTTAAAATACCCATTATTACAAACATTTTAAGGTTCCCTTGTTTAAGTGCACTTAAAGTTATATTTTTAAAAGCCGACAAAAAAACAAAAAAAATTAAATAGAGAAAGGGAAAGAAAAGAAAAGGGAATGACTTATCGTCTGGTGAAAGAATCTGGGGGCCCCCATCGTGTTTTTCTCTTCAAGTGGTAATTCGTAGTTCGTCCATCATCTCTCCGCGCTTCATGCCGCCGATGGGATGACACCACTCAGGAAATCTCAATACCAAACGACCACCGTCCGCAGGTAGCACCAGCTCGAGGAAGAGAGAGACTTCGCTCCCTGACGCTCGCTTTTCCCTTCTCTGCCTTCTCACTTCTGTATTCATCCGACCATCAAGTTCATTCATGAACTTTAATTTTTTCATATCTTAGTGCATAAAATTTTAAGTGAAATTTATTTATTTGGTGAAGTTACGTTGCATTAAAAGGAAATTTAATTATTTCGTTGGTTAATTGATGTATTTTGAGGCATTTACATTTTTTCTTGCACGTGGTTGTGTTCCTCCGCCGATTTCGATGTCTGTATCGAAACTTCATCCAATCTATCGAATTATGTGAAATGATGCAGGGAAAAAAAGGTAAAAAGAAAAAAAAAACAGAAAAGGCAGAATAAAAGTTAAAGACGGAGAGAAAATTTTAGCATAAAAACTTTTTAAACCAAAACTTAAAATTTAGCAAACACTTTACAAAGCCAAAATATGATGTTTGTATCAAAAAATTTATTTAAGAAAAAAAAATGTCGGCATAAAGAAAAGGAAAAGTCGGCTCGATTTTAAAAAACACATATAAACATTTCTAACATTAATTATTTATCAAAAGTTACAATCATACCAATACCACGTATCAAAAGGAAAAAGTTTTGTTCATCCGATCTGGCAACCTGTTTTGACGTTAGCGCGCAAAACGAATCAAAACAAACTGCGAAATCGGAAAGTTTGTGCCGTGAAAGAAATAATAAACAAACCCAAAAGATAAGTAGTACCACTTAAACATTACACAAAATATTACTCTATAATTTGTTTTTACTACTCATAGATCGCTAGAACAAACATTATTTTCAAAACATTTTTCAGATCATAACAACTCTATTACACTTGGTACTTGAAATAGGTATTGGTAATTTTTCTAATACATGCTCAAACGATATATCAGCTATATCATTTTCATCTAATCGAAATAAAGTATTTTTATCATTACATTTTTTGAGCAATGTGACACTCAACTTCTTCGTTTTCTTTAACATACGAACAAATTGCAGCACTCCGGTATTCTTTATTTCTGACTAAAAATTTGACTAGGATAAAATCACCAACAGTGAACTTGATCTGTTGCTTACTTGTAGATTTTTTTACTTTGCTTCTCACATTTTTTTTTTTTTTTTTTTTTTTTTTTTTTTTTTTGAAGCTGTGAGTGTTGAACGGCGCCCTGAAAGATTTTGATCTTGTTCAAATTTAATTGTTCCCAACTTGTAATGTTCACAAATTATAGGATCACAGAAACAACTCAATGACTTCATAATGAGACGATTAGGGTGTTGTACATCACCACAAATTTGATGTACCTTGAAAGGAAATTTGCTTATTCTGGTTTTCGTTTATCAGATCATCCATTGTTTTAATATCAACATCTTCAATAATAGAAATTTTTATTGCTGGGCATTTTTTATGTAATGTGTCAGCAAATTCATGCAAATTCATTATATCACACTTTTTGAGCAATTACTTGGTCGGCAGTTCTTTTACAAGTTGCACCTACTCCATCTGGTGCATCTTTCCCATGGCCTGCCTCATGGTAATTCCAGGAAAACATTTTAATTTTTGGATAAATTAAAAAAAAATTGCAACCTAGAAAAAAAAAACATTGTTTTGTTTCGGTATTGTGTTACAGGCCCATCACTTAAAAAGTGTATGTTTTCAATAGTGTCAGGTAAAGATGCCATTATTGGTTTCAGATGAGCCCAAATAGCTGCTGCATTGTGAGATAAATTGGATGAAATGGTGCAGTGAGAAACTGTCAAATCTTTGGTATACACAACAGTGTGTAGAGAAATTTGAGTCCGAGAGCCACCAAAATGGAGCGCCTGAATTTCTTTATTACATTTTGTTGAGTAATTTTCCAAAAAATCCATGTGTATAACAGCATCTTTTTCAGAAAGAGATTCCTTTAATACCTTGAGATTATGGTATTGATGCACAATATTTCGTTCATTGATGAAAAATTTTGGCAATTCATTTTCTAACTGTTCTATTAATTCTTTGGGCTTTACCTGTTTTATCTCTTTTTTATACTTCATAACATACCTTTCCTTTTTGGTTTTTGGAACTATGATTAATTCTTTAGCATTAATCCATTGCTTAAACACAATATCATCACAATTGTTAAATTCTTCATAAGGCAAACATCTTGTAGAGCAAGTACTGCAAGTTCTTGTCAAACATTTTTCACTGTAACGATCACAACAAAGCAATTGTAATAACTTTTGATAATTGTCAAATCGGAGAATTTTAGCGCTCTTTAAAGCAGTGTGTTTCAAGTCTAAATTTTCATGTTGAATACATGCACACGTATTCTGGTCTGAAAGTTTTGGTGGGACAATCCAATATGGGCATAAGCGACAAAATAATGAGTAACCAATTTTAATTGATTCTGACTGCACAAATTTCTTATGTAAATTACACATTGAATCTAACAAATAACGTTTCTGTTTCTTCACGTTGTTACGAGTAACAGACTCTTTCATTCCAGCAGCTTGACGACTATTGCTATCATCTTCATAGAACTTTTCGACAACAGTTTGTATTTCCTTTTTTTTATTTTTAGCAAATTGTTTAGACTTATTATGACCCATTGTTTTAAATGATATACCTTTATTTTTAAACCTCCACAGCTTATATTTATTTACAATATGTCCAGCAACAACACGTTTGAAGTTAGCCTTATCTTATGAGTTTTCATTTCTGAATAATTTGCAGAAAGTTGTGTTTGCAGGACTTCACCAAAGAGAGCTTTCTTAACCAAATCTCGCTTTTGATTAGGATCATTCGCCATTTGCTCTATTTTACTTTGAGGTGTGAGATCCCCTTTTTTCTCATCAATACTTCGTCTTAGTCTTTTACTAGCTGCGTGCCCGTTCTTCGCACGGTAGGAAACGAAAAATTTCCTTACATGTGTAATTCCAATTAATTCCAGTGATGTGAAATCTAAAATAAAAGCAAAATTATTTGACTTATGATGTAAAGTTTGCGTCATGAGTACTAACCTGGCATCATTGCAGTATACTGACTCAAAAAACTACGTCAGTGTCATTCGCGATCATAAAAGTGAAAAGCTTGGCGGTTTGCAGAGAACTCCTGACTTTCAAAATGTGTTATTTCTACATCATACTGTTTTTAGGTTCAAGTTGTAGCATTAAATACCTCAGACACTACATGAAATGGACAACTGTTTATTTTAAAATAGCTGAGCACCCGCTCTTCATACGGGAAGAAGCGAATATTTCACTAAAATCATATCTGCATGTGACAAAACAGAATTTCACTTTAAAAAAAGTTCAAGTAATCTCCTCTGTTGAAATTACTGCGGGATATATCAACGCAAATTAGAATTACTTATCGTTCAGTTGGTTGTAAAACAACCCTTGAAAAAAGATAAACAGAACACTTTTAATATCATGAAACATTTATAAACGTGGTATATTGTGATTTATTCATATTACCCTTAAAAATCTAATAATACTACCTATTACGCATATTAATACTATCTATCTTTGCTTCTCCCTCTTTATTGCTCAATTTAACGAAACAGCTTACATTATTTCGCACAAATGGGACTTTTTCATTCTATGGCGATTCTTTGCAATTTACGCATTACCATAAACATTATTCATTTACATAATAGTTGCTATTAAGGAAGCTCTCCATACATGTTTAATTTATGCATAGTTTTGTTAAGATTGGCGTATTTAGCACCGCAAACATTTAATCTCACCGTGGTGAAAAATATTCAAGCGGTGCCAACTTAAATATCCATGTATCCAATATAAAGATATCTTATAAATCCTTGATAGTTCTGTCTACTGAAAACATCAAACAGTACTTACGTATTATCCCGGCGGTCATTCCCGCCAAACTATTTTTTAGTCAAATGAGTTGCTAAATTGTCGCCAATCGTATTCAAAACCATTAATAATTTCACGTGCCCGGCATTTATCTTGTCAAAAATTCGCTTGTCTTGGCGGACCGCCGGGATAATACGTAAGTACCCATCAAATTTTGTAATCTCGAGGAGCGATTTAGAATAGCTATAACTGTGACAGGGCGTTAGAGTTGCAGAGTTTACAAATTTCACGCGTTTTTTAAAATTTATGACGTCACTGTTTAACTACCGTAAAAGATACCCCGGTTGGTTGAGGGAGTTAATTTGGATATTTTGCTCAATAGCTTTCAAAAGGTATCATATTAAAATTTACAACGACGTTGAAAATTAGAATAGGACACTATGGAGGAACGTAATCCAACGCTAAAATTAAACTACACTCGCAACATGCATATGTTAGGAAACATATATGCCTGCAACATAATTAAATGCGAAAAATAAAAAAGTAAATAGAAAATTTTTAATATATCCCGCTTTAAAATGAATTTTGTAGCTTTTAAAATAAAGAACATTTTCAGCCGCGTTAAAATATTTCAATTTTTAAATAAGCACGGATTAAAATGCCACTTATAATAATAATAATATTCATGAATTTCTCAGTTTATTTCTAAAGTAAGTTTTAATCAAAATATCGCCTCCTTGTTTTAAAAAAAGAGCAGGGATAAATGTTTTAAAATTATGGCGTAATTTTTACGTATCTTAAAGCATTTGGCGTCATAGATCCTCACTTGCGAATTGAAATTCCGATATCCCATTTAAAAACTCGATTGGTTGAAAAAACCCTTTTTTCTAATCCTTTCTGTGGCAACAACCGAACATAAATTCTCGTGCCGTGATCGCAATGTAATGAATGGCGTAAGATCGCGTTGATGCTATTAAATTCTAAACATTGGGCTGCATTAAAATTCGTAAAAAATCATCTAATTTACATAATTTTTTCGTTTTTGTTTTAAAAGAGAGAGAAAAGAATGTTTCACGATTTGTCAAAATATCAAAAAGTTATGACGGATAGAATTCAAGATGCGACAGTTTTAAAATTATTTTACGAAAAATTTGTCGAAACACATGGTTAGTAAAAAAATTCCTAAAAATCGGTAAATCATGTTACGTATTCAGAACAAACTGTTTTTAAAAGAAAATTTTCTCCTCTATCTGATGATACAAATGCCGTTTTGCTGCGAGCGTAATTTCCGCCTTCATTACGAATCGGGTGAGAAAAAATGCCAAAAATCGACGTAAAACATAAAATAAAAAAAATTCTAGGTCGAATTTTGAAAAAATCGCTTCGAGGTGCACAACTACATATTTACATCTTCCCGAGTACCAAATTTGGTGTTTCTAGGTACAGCGGTTTGTCCGTAACGCTGCCGACAGACACACACACACACACACACACAGACACCTTCTTTTATAATAAGTAGAGATAACGTTGCTTGAAGCGATTGACTTGCTTTTTTAATTGAGCAGTAACTTCATCATTCTTTTTTTCCCCATATATCTCTGTAATCTTCGTTTTTGGCTTCGTTTTTTAGACTGAACCTTTTTTAGATTCAAAACTTCACTTTGTGCTGGTGTGGTTAAAATACTGTTACTATACTCCAGTTCAACTTAACCTGACAGTGCGTGGAAAGGTAAGAGTGCCTAATTGCGCCGTTTGTCAAGTATTCGTGAGTGCTTTCTGGTCTTCCTCCCTTGTACTCTTTGACTAATTGCCCTATTTGGCGCTCTATCGCCCGTCCTTCGAACTAATGCTGCTCTAGTACGTACACGTGTGGGAGTATTTACTCTCACTATAATGATAAGAAAAGAACGACATTCCTTCAATCACCCCTTCTTGACCTTCCCCTGAAAGGTACGAGGAGGTCAGAATTGTTCTGAGAAATGTCTCTTTTTTCTAATCAAGTCAAAAATGTGACTGGGATGCGTATGCTTACAGATTAATATATATATTCTTTTTTAAATATAAAATAGTTTAAACAATTGCTATTTTTTTCGGCGTTTTCTATTGCAGTGCAAGTCCAGTCAAAAAAGAAAGTGAGAAAGAAAAACAAAGAACGTAAAAAAATCCTCTAATTTAAATGACTGGATCGTGAAACTCGTAATGCTTTTTCCTTTCTTTCCCTCGAATGTGGCAATATTGAAACAGACATCGATGTGCCAGTAAAATATGTTTCTTGAGACAAATAAGGCGTTCAAAGCACTGCATTGTGCTGAGAAAAGAAAAATTAAAAGGAATTGAGAATGGTCGACCCTACCCCTATCTCACTAAGATGAAAGGCAGTGTTCTGGTAACTAAATTACGTGCACCATAAATTAGACTTTAAACCACATATGGGCAACCTCCGGCCCGCGGGCGGAAGGGGCGGGCTTTTGATCCGGCCAGCGGAACATATCAGAACGCTTATAAACCATTGAAAATCTCATATAAATCACAATTATACAGCCCGCGACTTCGCTAACACCCTAAAATCTGGCCCGAAACTTACCAAAGATTGCCCATACCTGGTTAAAATTTTGAAAGGAGTTTATCTAATTTTCTAGGACATTATTTTTCACATAATCAAAATACTATTAAACACGTGCTCAGGACTTTCATAGGTGCTGGTCATTCTTTTTAAATTTTGAAACCCAGTCGAACTTGCTCGCTCTCATCGTTATAAAAACACAACGGTAATTTTTTTTTATTTTTTGCCAGTGTTTCTCAAAACAGATCTTCACATACCAACTGATTGCATTCAAAGACAGCAGGATGAGAAATAACGCTGGGCACTGAAGAGAATCTTCATCGTCGTATCTTTGCAAACGATGGGAGTGAACAGGTTAATCCTGATATCCCCTTCTCGTCGTTTTACATACACAACTCAGTGGCCGATCCAGAAATTTTTTCTAGGGTACCATTTTTGTGAATTTTCATGCCAAATTTTAATAAGTCACTTTTTAAATTAAAATAATTGATAAAACAGATTAAAATACAGGGTAAAATGCGAATGAAGGGCCGTTTCAATTGATTGTGTTGTGAAAGGGCCGCAAAACGGACTCAGTTTTCGTCTGCACCGATCCCTACACTGCTTGAACTTTTTTGTTCCTTTCAAAGATGGTCATAGGGCTCTTACATTTTTCAACGCCCCAAATGACTACGAAGGATGGGTGGGGAGGGGTAAAGAAAAGGACCTGATTAATGCACGTGCCAACTGGGCCACGGCCCAGGGCCGTTTTGTTTTTTAGTTTTAATGTTTTAATTTAAAAATTTACAAATATTTCATAAAATATTATTCCATGAAAATTCAGTTTAGTTTTTTTGTCTTATAAACGTAGTAAAACAGACAATGAATGTGTTTTAGTCCTGATTTATATGTTTTATGTAATAAAATGTAAGGCATCAAAATTTAAAAAAAATTGTAATAATTAAAAGAAAGGGATTGGGCCCCCGTTTTCGTTTCGCATAAATGAAACCCAAATCCATCATTATGCGTCTTATTGTGCTCAAGCTGACATTTGGCAAATCATTATCTTCATTAACTGCAACAAAAACTTTTTGTATGGTAGGAATTTCATTCCTAAAAAAAAATTCGTGCAGTTTTCTCCGCATGGCAGATAATGTAAATTCGTCGTAATTTTTAACTCTCGTATGCATCCCAACTCTTCGTGGGCGTTTCTTTCCTGGAGTTGAAAATTTCCCTTTCTCTTTCAACTCAGCTTTCATCCTGTATACACTGAAAGGAGAAACACCAGTGTAAGAGGAAACAATATCTATGATATCGTTTTCAGATTTTTCAGGATGCTCCTTACGTAACTTGCAGAAAACATTCATGACAATAACCTTAGCGGAACTTCTAAGCGGTTTTCCAGCCTTATGCGGTTGGAACGTAATATCATCATCCGATGCAGGAGCAGTAGCCATTATTATGGACGTGCGAAAGCGGGGATAAGGAAGAAAAGAAGTAAAGAACGGAGAATGTAATGGATTTTCCCGTTCTGGCGTGGAGGAGGGTTGCTACAATCTTCGCTCCTTAAAAATTCCGCCAAAACTTGCTTTGACGCTATTGGATAGCAAAGCGTTGACACAATAAACACATTTTCATTTAAATAAAGGCGAAATATTAAATTATTGAGCACGCTTTCATTATATAAACATGTTTTTTCCCCTTTTACCAACGAATTTAACATAAAAAGTAGTACATATACCGACGAACTATATTGTAAGATCGGTAGGACACAAGGCATAGCCTTCCCCGTACTGTCAGGTTAAGCTGAACTGGAGTATAGTGGAGTTAGAATTATTCATATTATCACTTGAAGTAGGTGCTAAAGTTTCTTCTAAACCATTATTGTTAATTATTAATGTATTTTTTCCCCTATACTTAGAGAAATGTATTCTCCAATTTTTTCGGGTTATTCTTTGCTCACGTGGAGTCATATCGTTAATACTTTTTCTTTGACCTTTTTCTTTTTTTTTCAAGTATTTCAGTCTTTCTTTTGCTCGTTGTTCAGCTAATTTAACAGGATCACTTTTAATTTTGAGCAATCGAGCTTTCTCCTGTTCTCTTTTCTTCTGCAAGATTTCATCTCTTGATTTCTTATTTTTAATGGGTGCCATTTTGTGCTGTAATAAAAAAATATTAATTATGGTAATTAATTGTTTATTAATAACAGAACTTATAGAAAGATGTGAAATTTATATAACAATGATGTTATTTAGCATTCATTAATATTGTTACGAATTTTCGGGGCAACCTGCTGCTCTGGGGCTTAAAATAGTTTAAAATTCGTATTCTACGCTTCAAATAGATACATTTTGCTTTTTGTTGCATCAAAATCGGCCAATTAGAACCGGAGATACGGAGGTTTCGCTTTCCCATATGTTTTTCTATGGGGCTTCTAGAAATCTCGAGAAATATTAGTCCTAGGGCTTCGATCTCTTCACATTTGGGGACTTATTTTTGGCGCCAAATTTGGTGATATTTGCTAAAAGTCGCCAGGCTTGGCGACTTTTTGGTCATTTGGTGCGATTTTCCCAATGGGACCTGGAAGTTGTTTTTCCTGCATTAAAAATGCATAATAACCTAACATTTCTCTTCTATGACGTAATCAGAAGTCCCGCTTTATCTGGAATCTTCGAGGAATATACTTTTCTAGAAACTGCTCGCAGCTTCTGCCTCGGATATATATAAATTCCACCAGCGCGCTGCCCCGACAGTTCAGTGCAAGTTGAACGCTCAATGTGTGAAGAACTGTCAGAGAGAGTACGTTTGCTTTATGAATTGATAGTGCTATAGAAGCCGTGTTTTAGCTTGCTTTACGAAGCTGTTTTCAAAGTGCTGTGTGTAAATTCTTCATTGCTGTGTCTTAAGGGATTGGGTACGATATCTCTTGAATATTTTCACTGAATTTTTGCCTGTGAAAGTGACTTATTTTGTGTGAGAAATACAGCATTTGTGAGAGCTTCTGACCTAAGTGGATTGTTAAAAGCACGTTACTGCTAGATTGTGCTTGTGAATTGTGTACAGCTGATTGTTCTACGAAGTTCTAGAAGCAATAAAGTTTGTGTTCCATCCTGACAAGTGACTTTTTACTTGAACTTTTTACACCAACTGGACTTTAAAACGACGAATCCCAGGAGTAGCAGAGTAATTCCGCAACAATATGTTTAGCTGTCTTTTGCCTTTACGTCAGTCCCCTGGCAGTATTCCAGATGGAAAACTGCCAGGGGACTGACGTTTTTACTATAAAACTCAAAAAATCTACTTATTGGAAGCAAATGCCATATTATTCTGTTCTAATATTAAATCTAGTAATAAAAAGACATTAAAATCAGCATACATTAATAATAATTATTTATAAATTATTAAATTATTACTTACCAGGGGACTGACAAATTGAGTGTTAGCATTCTGTTTGTTGACACAAGAATGGCAAAAAACATTGAATAAAAATGGCTGATGTATAAATAAACATCGTCAATGCCACCTTTATATGATAAATAAATATGAAACAGGCAATAAAGTTATCAACAATGGATAATATCAGAAATTTTTGCAATTTAACATGAGCCAGGGGACTGACGCGCAAAGTAGGGGTACACAACTTAAAATTGAAAAAAAGTGATGGAAATTTTCAAAAAATCACATTACACACATAAAAAGTTATTAAATAACTATCTCAGAACACAACAACGATCACTTTTGTTGCCTAAATCGGTTAGTTTAAAAATAATTAGCACTTAACTCTTCACTTTTTCGAGTGGTACATGCCAGGGGACTGATTTTTTGGGGTTAAAAACCTAATTTTTAATAATTTTTTTTTTCAAATTGCAAAATATTATACATGCTCCTAAACAGAATCAATGCTGTCTATAAATGGGCATTATTCAAAATTTAAAAATGTTGAATAGTAAATAAATTTTTTACAATTTCACGAAGTTACCCTATTCTTGTGGAATGACCCATATACAGATTGAATTTGTTTGTTAAATTCATCATGCAAGATAATAGATGGCTGCCATTTTGGAAAAAGAAAAAAAAAAAGCCTAGACTTTCGACAGCAGGGCACAGCCTGACTGTCATTTACCTTTGGAAATTTCACACTGCCTAAATCAGTGTCAGGGAGTCCCCCATCCAGAGTTGTGCATATAGTCAAGAATTTTCTATTGCTTTTGGTGTCGTATTACATCAGTCTTTTATTCCTTATTAAAATTATTAATTATTTAAAGAAACTTTAAATTAATAGTAGTTGGAAAATAATTAATAGAATTAAAATTGTTAATTTAAAAGCATTATAATTTAATAAACATCCATGCTCTAAAAAATACCAACATTTTACTTTGAAGGTTTCATCACTTCCATAAAAAAACTGTATTTGGAACGTTAACAACATTTTTGCATGGCATGTTTCCTCGGTATTGAAAAAATTAATATTTTTATTCATAGTACTTCCATTCAAGCAGGCAGCCAAAAATTTTCAGAAGTAAAAAAAAACTGGAAAGTTCAAAATTTCTCATAGAAAGTCTTAATGTTTAACATTTTGTTAAGGAAAAATAAAAATTTATTTCGTTGGGTGGGTCCATAGTCTCTCCTCTGATGCCCTTTCTTCCACTATTTAACAGTGTGTCTCAAAAAAAAAAAAAAAAAACTTTTCTTGAAAAAGAAGACTAAATCACTAATACTTCTCGTTTTTGTGAAGCTGCTGAATTATGCTCTAGCTGGTTCTTGTAATTTTGTTTAAAAATTAATTGGAAACATCTGGGGACATATTCTGTATTTGGACATTTTCTGTCTTTCTTTCTTTCTTTCTTTTTTTTTTCAAAATTGACAGCACACAATTAAGTATTATATAGAAGAAGCAACAGTAGGGCCCCTTCCCAAGATGAGGCCCTGAAGATATTTCCCCTGCTCCCCCTCCCTCTCTGTGCCACTGTTAAATACTAGCACTTACCTTCTTCTTCCTATTTCATTAGCTTACTTCACACTGTTACCTCGTCCCTTCCCCTCCTCTTCATCTGCACTTGGCACTTAACATGTTGCAACAAACTAACTTCCATACACCAATCAATTTTACTCCTTTTAACTCAATAACATGAAAAAAATTTTGTACTCCAAACACCCATTCTAGCAGGATAATAAGCTGTCTATTCCCTGAGACAGCTTATCAAATTAGGTTGAAGAGTCTGATTGTGGAAAAAAAAAAAAAAAAAAAGACTGAGGTAAACGAAACACAATTGTTTACAAAACAGCATACTAGGTGCTAGGATTAGTCTTCCCCCCCCTTTCCTTTAAAAAAAAATGTTATGTGAATGTTTATTAACATATTATGAATTTGATATTTTAGATACATTGCATACAGAAATTTCATGATTGATACATACCGATTGAATCCTACAGAATACCTTACAGTGACGGCCTGTCGTAGAAATTTAGCTGGTGATGTGTGTGCTATAATGAGGTAAAATAGTTTTTCTCTTGAGTATGTGCATTTTTCTTTTGAATAGTTATGCCATGATGAATATTTAAGAGAATATGACTTATTTGTCACTATTTTGACAGGGTGCATGCATTTTTGGAACAGTGGGGTCTGATCAATTACCAAGTTGATGCTGACAGTAGGCCAACACCCATGGGCCCACCATCAACCTCTCACTTTCATGTTCTTGCAGACACACCTTCTGGTTTGCAGCCTCTCAACCCACCTCGCACACAACAGGTAGGAGTAGACAACTGTATTTTAAATTGCTTCTAACATTATTAAAATAGTGCATGTCTAAAATGCAATGGCAAAATCCTTGGAAGTCTATATGGGCTCATTTATTCAGAAAACTTGTATGCCATTTTCCAAAAATTTGATGAGCATATAATCCATGCTATGAGAAAACTTGCTTTCAATGCTGGGGAGTAACAAATTATTTAAAAAATGGTCATTAAAAAAGAACTTTTCATATTTAATCCTAATATAATAAAGCACACAGAAGAAATTAATTACATAGGGAGCAATTAATTTTTGGTGTACTTTGCTGTAAAATTAACTTAAACAACAACAACAATAAAAAATTAATTTTATAATTAATTTCTTTTTTACTGTATAGAAATATAAATTGAAAAGGTTCATTTCATAATGTAGCATAAAGTTTCTGCATAGATATGTAAATCTAAGAAAAACATTTCTGTTTCTATGAATCCTATAGCAGTGTTGTAATTTTTCAGAAAATATTAATAATTATACTTTTATCAATAATTATACCTCTAAAAAATTTTGTTTCATTTGAAACCTTCTTCATTTCATCTTATTTTTAAAACCAATGCTATGCTACATATAAATCCGTTTTGCTTCATGCTTAATTCATGACCATAATAAAAAGCTGAAACAATAATTAAATAATCTAACATAAGTTTAAAAAAAAAAAAAAGCTTTTATGCATCATTATTTGAAAGCCAATCCCATGTTATATACTACCATAAGTTTTTCTCCAAGCTTGTGTATAAAAACAACCAAAGTATAAAAACTGGACAAAATGATATTTTGTCTGGGGTGCTTTTTTTCATGCTCTGTACAACCTTGATTAGCACTCTTGTTGTATACAGTGAAACCTCTCCAAGTGCCCACTCCTGTATAGCGGTCACCCCTCTAAACGGCCAAATTTTCATGGGAAGGATTTATTGGCTCATAGACTTAGTTAAAATAACCTCTATCAGCAGCCACCTGACCCCTTCTAAATGGACACCGAGTGGGATCGCCCATGTCATTTTTCAGGAAATTCTACTCACTCCATGCTGTAATTTTGAGCAGAAAAACTCAAGGTCAGGTTTATGGCCGAGTATAAGTCCCAGGAATAACTGGAATTGAATCTGTTATCTCTTTTGTATTCTCCCCACACCCTTAAGATGATGAATCCCTTGGACAATCAGGTGTTGAAGTTGTCCTACAAATGAACTTTTGTCCCTTTCAGACCCTAATTCTGTCCCTGACGAGGAATTCCCCGATGTTTGCAATGGCGAGCAAGCTAAACTTTTAACACAAGCGACTTTGTGAGTCATATTTATGCACTTATCTTCAGCTTGAGTGGAGATCTAAAAAAATAATCTAACATAAAATCGATGAAATTATCAATCGATTAACGGGAAAATCGATGAAATTATCAAAAATTCCGAAGCGGTTGCAAACTAACCGGTTAGAGATCTGCTTTTTAAAGTAAAAAACAAACTAGAAAAAATGGTTGCTTCAGAGAGAAGTAAAACCTTGCACGCAGACACAAATTGTATAATTTTTTCAAAAAAATGTAAGAAAACATTAAATAAAAGTACTATTTTCTCTTTAGATAAGTTTTATATTTCATTTTAAATAAGGAATATGTGCCAGACTTGTTTATATTGCGCATTATAGCAATTATTATAGCAATAGTAAATAAAACTCTTGAGAGCGGCCATCCCCTCTGAGCGGCCAAATATTCTCGGTACGGTGGGGTGGCCGCTCAGAGAGGTTTCACTGTATATTAATTTAGATTTTTTTTTTTTTTTTAAATCTGAAAAAGTCAATAAGATGTATATAATTTTCATTTTAGCCATCTGCTGCGCAACAAATGCTTAATTTGGACAAAGGTAAAGAAAATGCTGAACCTAAAACTGAAGAAGGAACTGCAAAACCTATAATAAATGATAATTTTGGATTGCGGCTGGATCAGTATGCTAAAAAGAATGCATACATGAAAGTAAGTGATGCTTATTTTATTAACAGATAATTATTTTATTGATATTATGCATAAAGAAATTATGTGCTTGTAATGTAATGTTATATGTAACTTCCATTAATGCTGTTTGGTTTCTACTGAATGCTTTAAAGTAATTTATGTGTAAAATGTCTTAAACATGCTTCTCAAAGTCTATCTGTAAGTTTATTAATTTTGAAAATTTACTTTGTTTGGTTACCATTTTGGGATTTTGTGTAGGAAAAAAAAAAGCCTTTAAAAAAAAAAAAAAAAAAAAAATTGTGTTTCAAGATGAATTTAAAAAATGTTTGTCCTTTGAAATATTTCCTTTTCATTGTTGTTGTTTTTGTTTAGTGTTGAATTTTTAAATTAAAAACAGCATCAACCAATAAAATACAAAAACTACAGTTTGCTATAAAATTTTTCTTTGCATTGCTTTTTGTGTTTTTTTTTTTTTTTTTTTTTGGTCTTTGTCCATATGCACTTATATTGATTCTATTTGATAGAATAAAGCAGCTGCCACAGTATCTCGAGAATGGACTGAGCAAGAGACACTTCTGCTGTTGGAAGCTTTGGAAATGTACAAAGATGACTGGAACAAAGTGTGTGAGCATGTTGGGAGTAGAACTCAAGATGAGTGCATTTTACATTTTCTTCGGTTACCAATTGAAGATCCATACCTGGATGATCCAGGAGCAGGTGGTGGTGCACTTGGTAAGTGTTTAGGAAGCAACACAATATAAGATGCTTACCATTTTTCAAATCTTTTAGTAATGTTTTAAAACTTTTTCTTTTTTCCAAATTCGTTCATTTTCCAAATATGTACATTGAAAGTTTAAAGAAAATGTTAGACCGTTTAAGGTAATCTTATGTAGATTAATTACATTACATGTTAATACCTGCTAGTTTTGCTGCTAAAGCTTCATTCAGAGTCAACTGTGTGCTTTGGAATAGTTGCATAGTATTCCTTTATAGAGCACATGAATAGATAATGTTAGTACATTCGATTCCAGTTAATCATGACACAACTGTTTTGGTATAAACCAGATGGTTGGCTTACATGAACATTCCCGAACACTAATAGACGCAATGTGTTTTATATAACTTTAAAATGTTATTATCACTTTTATGTGGCATATATGTCTTGCATACATTCAAACAAGAACTGCTGTTGCTTACAAACATTTTCATTAAAAGATAGACTTATAAACAAATTCTTAGAAACAATCTACGGAATACTCAGCATACAAAAGCATAATACGCAGGGTCTCCCAAAATGGTGGTTACGTGCTTTTATTCTATCTATTAGAATTAGAGATAAGTGGGTAGTGTAAATTAAAAAAATGTTCAAAGTAAGGTCAGAAATAAGAATCTGTTAAGAAAAAATTCCTCTTTCTAATTCCCAAAAAGTTACACTTTTAAAATTTTTTATACGACCCCCGCACAAAAAAATCTTCAATTAGAAAGTTTTTATTTTCCATCCAACAAGACCAATAGAAAAAACTGCATAACCGTATCTCTAAAACTAACTGAATTATGATGGGGGGGGGGGGGGGAAGGACTTGTAGCATTTTTCTGGACATTTTTTATCACATAAAAGGCTATTTTCTTGGTGAAAATGGGAGCGTATACAAATTGATAACGGGAATTTTTTTTATCAAAAATGGTATTTCAACTTGGAATGTGTTTTGAATTAAACATCTTGAGTAAGAAATATTTAAAAATTTTTTGAACAACTAAATCTGAAGTTGATTTAAAACCTTATAAATAAAATACAGATTTCACTAGATAAATGGAGAGCTAAAATATATGCAAATTTTGTGAGCCTTGTTACATACACATTTTTTTTCTTATTTATGCTTTATCGTGTTACTAATACTTATATTTATAAAACGTTTCACTGCAAATGAATAAATTAAATTTACTATCAATAACACCATGTAAATGCATGTAATTTTAAAATTAATTGTTTTTCGAAAATGAATAAGTATCTATTATGATTGCTGAATGTTCAATTATATAAATCTTTTAGAGGGTACCACTCATATAAAAGAGCAAATTTCATTAAAAATGCTTAAAATGCAAATAAAGAAAATGCATTTACAAAGCATTCTCAAAATGTTTTCCTTCAACTCCAATATATAACTGAGCTCTTCTAATAATGCTTCTGTAAATATTTTGGCGTTCTTCTTCTGTAATATTATTCATGCATCGATTATCTTTTGTTTTAGATCAGTTGCATTTAGGGTACGAGTATTATAAACTAGTGTTCGAAGCCGACCCCAAAAATAAAAATCGAGTGGCCTTAGATCAGGGGATCTGGGGGCCATTCTGTGACTCCTTTCAAGCCAATCCACTGTTTATCAAAGTTGACATGGAGCCAGTTTGTTATACTTGTGTGCAGGTGCCCCATCTTGTTGAAAATACATACATTTTACATATGATAATGGTGTATTCTCCAAAATATCTGTTACTGTGCCATCTAAAATAAGTTGCAGATATTTTGAGGCTGTAAGTGTCCCTTCATAAAACACATTACCAACCAGTTCTCCATTCCATATTCCACACCCCACAGAGACAGAAAATTTTCTTTGGTGCTGTATTTCTTGCACAAAATATGGTTTTGTATTATTCCAGTAATGATCATTGAGTATTTATTGACCCTTCATCCGTCCACATAATATTTTTAACAAAATTCACATCTTGTTGAATTAGCCAATTGCAGAATGCTAGACGTCGACAAAATCAGATGGATGGAGTGCAGTCCATGTATACAAAATGGATGCCAATTATGTTTTTCAAGAAGTCTATCAATGTATGTTCTAGGTAGTCCCAAAGTAGCGCTTGCTTTTCAAATACTTGTACGTGGGTTGGCAGAAAAATGCGCTATAATATCGTTTCTTCATTTTCACCGCACAAGCGATTTCTCCCAGGGCCAGGTTCTGGATGAAAAGCAACAATCGCTTCATAGTCCGTAAACAAACACGCGAAAAATTTCAGGTGAATTCGGACGTCCTCGTCCAAATTCTTGAGCAGTTTCTGCATTATTTGCACTTAGAATAAGTCATTGTTAATTCAAACTGCTCGTCATCTGTTAAAAAAAATGATTATACAGTAGTAGTTATGTTTTTATTTTTAAAATATGAAGCTGAATATCGCTGCATAATTTTTAATATACTATTGATTCTGTTATGTACAAGAAAAGTTTGGTTGAGTTGTTCTCATAAGAGTTACTACTGGGAACTAATGAGTAAATTAAAAAAAAATCGTTTGAATTTCATTATGCAGTTATAAAAATTGTTTTATCATAAACATTTGAAATGGTTAAATACCACTCACAGGAAATAAAAAATCATCTGAGTTCATCAATGAGTTCATCATGAAATCATCTGAGTTCATCAAATTCATTAAATCATCTGATTTGATGTTGGAACGTTGAAATGGTTAAATACCACTCACAGGAGTGTTGGAACGTTGTTTTAAAAAATAGGATAATTTTCAATTGAACCATGAATCTACCCTAAAATTGCAAAAATGGCTCTAATGTAAATGTTTTCATACATATCTTTTATAATATGCCACAAATTTACATTTCTACTTTTGTGTATGGTCCCTTTGGACAGCCTTCCATTTTCAATTAAGCATAACTCAGTCAGTTTTAAAGTTACAGTTATGCGGTTTTTTCTATTAGTCTTGTTGGATGGAAAATAAAAACTTTCTAATTGGAAAATTGTTTCGTATGGGGGGTCGTATAAAAATTAAAAAGCGTAACTTTTTTTTTTTGTAGATGAATGAGAACTCTTTTCTTAATAGATTCTCATTTGCGACCTTATTTTGAGCATTTTTCAATTTACACCAATGACTTATCTCTAACAGATATAGAATTAAAGCCCGTAACCATCTTTTTGGGACACTCTATATATATTCTTACCAAATTTTTTGCAATGTTTGAAGAACTCATCTCGAGTGACTTTCTGCATGCAGTGTTGACTGTGTGGCGGCACAAAGATCACCTCCGTCCACACAACACCCGTCAATTGCCGGTCGAATGGGTACCTTTCGGCCGTGCTGGCAGGGCCGGCCCTAACAGTTTTGCCGCCCCGGACAAAAATATAAAATGCCACCCCCCACAGTAAAATTACTATTAAAAGATTGTGTGTGATTAAGGCAAACCTGCGCGAGGGGTATCTGCCTAAGATGAGGGATGCCTTGGTAGGAGAACTTTCTAAGGGGTTTTAACGCGTATTCACGTTACATCTGGAGAAAACCTACCAAAACTCCAGACCGTTAGATTGACAACCGCTTGATGGGACCCGAACCCGGGACCTTCACACTTCGGTCGTCTACCATTTTCAGTGATATAACCACTGTGCCATGGTGAGGCCACTATTAAAAGAAATAAATTGTTCACAGATACTGTTTTCATGCCTATAAAACTGGAATAGCTCTTTACACATAATACAGCATAATAAAACCCATATTTATTAAAAACCACATATTAAGCTAAAAAAAACAAAAGCAAGAGAGAAAAATAATGAGTTTTTTTTCTGACTTTTAATTCCGGAAAATTCCTGACTTTTTCTCTTAAATCAATTTTTCAACAAATTCATGTTCGATAGCCAATGTAGTTAAATTATTTAACCTATCTGGAAGAGTTGTGGAACATAAGAAACTTTTAGTTAACTTTAATTTTGAAAAACTCTTCTCTGCACTTGCCACAATTATCGGCAAAGAAAGCGAAATTCTCGAAGCAATAGCAAGATGTGAAGTAAAATCTATAATTGAAATTAGCTTTAAAATTTCAATTGGGCTTTCCTTTTTGCCTAAGTCCGTAACTGACACTATTTCATTTACTAGATCAAGCTCGTTTATATTCTCCGATTCCCCCTCAGTCAGTATTAACTCCAATTATTTACACTATAAACAGTATTAACACTGTTACACTGTGTTGCAATGTTTAATTAGCACTTTTTAAGAGTGTCTTTTAACTCATTTATGCCGTGCAAAAATTTAAAATAATTGCATTGGGTACTTATTAAATTAAACCTGCACTCTAAGATATTAATCGCTTTGTTTACTGTAAAAAAATAAAACTATCTTAAATTTTAATTTAGGATCTTTCACCAGATCATCTCGCGATTCGCAATCAAAATTAATATGTTACGTGGCTGCTTAAACTCAGTGTTAGCCAGAATACTATCTCGTCGGTCAGTTCTCTTGCATAACAGAACATTTCATTTAAAATCACATCCAATCTAAGATCCTTTCAAAAAATCTTGACAGTTTCTTAAGAGTTCTAGAGCAGGTGGTAAATCGTTGTCTTTTGACTGCCATACCTTTCTTAATAGATTCACACAATTGAAGATTTTGTACCAAATAATAATAGAGCATAAGAACTTGAACTGTTTGAGAGTGTTAAATAATCCTAGCCTCATTGGAATTAGATTTGTCAATACCTTACCAAGAATGCGATCTGTTCAAATTTTTTTTTTGGGGGGGGGACATCAGGGATGCAATCTAGAAATATGGGATAATATTTGGCTTGTTGAATTTCATCAACAAACTGTAATTTGAATCTAACTGGAAATCTTGTGAAAAATCTATGCAAAATGTGTAAATATTTGTTTGCACGTCACATATAAACAACTGAACAAGGGCGTAGCCAGGATTTTCATTGGGGGGGAGGGGGGAGAAGACAAGGAGACCATGGAGTCCAACTGTTCCTCCCCCTGGTTTTTCATAATCAAACACTATGACTAGCTCATTTTAAGAGGGCAGCTGCTCCCCACTGGCTATGCACATGCAACTGAAGAGAATGAAATGAAATTTACAGCAACACCAAAAGTTGCAACTTAATTTAAACTGCAGTTGCTAAGATATTTCTAATTCGTTTAAAAGTTTTGAGATTTAAAACTGTTGTTTGAAAACTGTGTGTAAATGTATGTTCGCCCATTGTTAAAAAATGGCTCAATGGAATAGAATGAAATTTGGAATTATATTGAATGGTAAGTTAATTGAAACAATAGATACCAAAAGTGCATTAAATAACTCATAGACTTTGAGATTTTGTAAAAATCGCTTTAAAAGTTTGTTCTGGCATCCATCAGAAACGGATTAAGAGAACAGAATGAAATTAGACCATATGATGGGTAACAAAGCATCATCGAAATTTTTTAAAAATTTGAATAAATTGAAAAGGTTTGCAAAAGTTGCATTGTATTTTTTCTTTTCTTTTTTAGGGGGCAGGGAGAGAGGGGAGGACGTCACTTTAAGGCGTCTGGAGGTAATACAATAGGTGACTGTTCGACTTAAACAAATTGCGTCGATTTCTTTTTTTAATTATTATTATTATTATTAATTTTGAGAAAATTGTGCAAAAATTTTACAGGCATAATATTAAAATTTCTAAAGCTAATAGAACAAAATTCAGTTACTATCGATGAGATTGAGTTAAATAACATTGATATATATGTATATTATTTTGAGAAAATTTTGTGTGACCACTTCGTGAAAACAACTAGTGGTCAGACAAAAGGGAATAAAATGAATTTTTTTTAAATAGTAGACGGTTAGTAAATTAAAATTTCAGGTTTTTAATCTTCTACAAATTTGAATTATTTTTGAGGTATGACGTAAACTTTGATGAAGTTTTTCGCACATCAAGTAAAATCATCAAAATATAATTCAATAGGACGTTGCAGTGTTAAATATCGACTACTTGCTATTACAAAGAATTTTCCAGATATTCACTTTTCAGTTTAATATTCATTACTAGCATCTTCTTTTGCAACTTTTATGTAGGAAGCTTCTTGATGTAGGAAGCTCATCCACTAAAAGAAAACGTTAAATTTGAATGTAAAATATTTTCTCTATTGACAGTTTATCTCAGTAATTTTTTACTCTCTAACCTGTAATCTTTGAACAATACACAAGAGTTATAACTTCGCTTCTATATTTCTGCCAGTATGTTAATTCTATTTTTTGTACTACTACAATGCAAACGAAATTTTGCGCGGTTAGTAAAAATCCATCAATGACGGATGAGTACATCAGCTAGTAAAGTTATATAGAATGATATTCCTCGAAATATTTTTAAACAATTCTTTTACTAATACGAAATGTACATTTCAAAATCGAGCCAAAATGCCGCCCCTAAAATTTGCCGCCCCGGACAGGGGTCCGGTTTGTCCGGCCCTAGGGCCGCCCCTGGCGCTGGATTACACCTCATTCCACCACCCAGAGTCCTTGAATTCAAACCCAGCTGTCGCCACACGCTCTCCCTACATTGATGACCCGGACAACAAACATGCATTCTCCTTCTCGCCTACTGAGACTGATGGTGCCAGCACTGACCTCTTCCATCCTTTGCTCAGCTCTTTCAAAGAAATTATCAGCACATACTTTAAAATAATTTATTCTACTAATTATTCTTAAATTCAGATTAGAATTATGGAATTCCTATGGTAAATTTTTAAAAAATATCACAAAAAAACTGCTAATTCGACTAACTGATTGACTCGAACGAGAAGTGAGGGATGGGGTAAGACACGGGGAATATATGTTCTAGCCCATTCTAACAGAAGCAATAGTTTTTTTTTTCTTTTTCTGGGAAGGTTGAAAGTTTTTAGCTTTATTTGTTACTGTGTCCATGTGTTATTAGAATTTATGATTTAACCGTTTTGAAACATGGAGCGCCGTTATGATCCAGTTTGCGTCATGCTTGAAACTCCGTTTAACATATGGAAAGAAGATGATAAACGACAACTACTAAAAGAAAATAGACCGACACCAAAATTTTCCATTCATAAGAAAAAAGCAGGTTCGTCTCAGCATGGTCGTAGCTTCCAGTCATCATGGTATGCACTATTTGTTAGCCCTATCAGGCATTAAAGCGTTATTTTCGGTCTTGTTACCGTACTTTACTCGTAAATACTTCTTTTAAGCTTAAATGCAAACAGAAAACAAGTTTCAGTTCACATTTATTTGATTCTACAAGTTAACCTCTAAAATTCTTTTATTTGCCGTAATTCAATATCGGCCAATCAATTCATAGTATTAATTTAATCTGTAATGCTTTAAAACATCTTTTAAAAGTTTCTTACCTCATTGGTTTCTCACCTGTGAACAATTGCTAATGCACTTTCCTTTTGCGTTATGCAAATTAACTTTGACTTTTGCTTTATGCAGATTAACGCCGATCGTCCAATGATGCTGCGCGCCTCGCACGTGTCGTTCTTCTCCCGGTATGCATGTCCTTAGATTAGCATACTTCGCCGATCGCAACTAAGATTTAAATACTTCTAGCTTTGATACCTGGCTAGCGCTTCTCAGTTTTTTTTTTTTGCTTGCTTAGCTCTGCTTCGCTTAATTCTTTTTCTTTTAGCATTTTTAGTTTGAGAATGTTAAGATAATAAGAGTACTATAATCGTCAGCTCAAATGAGCACTTAGCCTTTTGTAAAAGGAATACTTCAATTTGTAACAGAGAATGATAATGTAAGTTCTGTTTTACTTACTTTGTGGCTTTTTTCCGGACTGTAACCGGATGAATGACTTTTCAAGGTATCAAGATTGCAATAAACTGTTTTTATCTTATTGAAAATATTTTTAATCACTTTTACAACTTTTTACGCTGTCTTATACATTGAGCAAATCTTTTAAAAACTGCTTCCATTGTGCGTGAAGTCTGCTGAAAAGTTTTAGTTAGTTAGTATTGACGGACTTATGTGAAATTAGTTGAGACTTTATAATTTTTATTCAGCCTTTCCTCACTTGCCCGTTCGATACTGACTTACACTATTCTCGTGGCTATGTGGCAGTTTTTTATTTACAAAAAAATGTTTTGTTGGCTGTGTTTAATCCTTGAGATAAAAACGAACATTTGGAATGATACTGGATATGATGGATTAACCACCATAACACGCGCATGTAAAACACATGAAAGCTCAATCGAACATTTAAAAAATTCTTTAAAATTTAAGGAGTTGATAAGAAGTGGGACCTAAATTGCTGGCGTATTAAAGGAAAAATTTTGACTCTATATTGCTGAATTTAATAAGAAGGTAAGCCTGAATAGACGCTTCATACAATAACCCATCAAAGCAGTATTGTTTTTAAGTAAGCAAGAACTGGCATTTAGAGGACATGGCGAGTGAGAAAATTCTTTAAACACGGGGAATTTTAAAGAGCTTTTAAAATTATTGATATCTGAATTAAAACAACGCCTTTTTATGAGAACATACTGACCAATTCGCAAGTTTAAAAGAAAGGAGGATTGATTTGACTTATAAAAAAATAAGTAAGTTTTCTCTTTTTTTCTTTTCTTCTCAAGCTATCATTACAAAAGAAAATTCTAAGGAAACTTCGAATCAGACATGGATTAATGCAATTTTGAGGATAAGAGCGGCTGGTTGAAATTTATGTCCATTTTATGAAAGTAAAATAGGAATTTTTTATGTAATTTCTTTTTGTTATCCTCGGTGAGGGCTTTTTATCCGCCAGCTTTCGAATTCAGTAACAAAGATTTTTCATTCCTATCCGGAGGAAGGGGAAGAGGGGGGGCTCATATGTTTCCAGCTGCAATAACGTTTCTGACCACGGGCCGCCACTGCTCTAGGGGAGTAGTGTGGCGGCATGAGAATTGCCTCTGCGCACATAACACCCAACAATTGAAGGCCGGTCGAATCGGTACCTTTTGACCAAGCTAGATTGTGCCTCATTCCACCATGCGAATTCCGTGAGTTCAAACCCAGCACTTGCCACACGCTCTCCTTACAACTGTTTGTACTTACACAAAGTTCAGGTCTTGGGCTCTCACTGGAAACTTACGGTAACTTTTTAATTTGCTCTTGCATTTTGTGGTTCTATTAAGCAGAATTTTGATCCAAACAAGCAAGTAATATTGGGAAAATTATTTTTGAATCACTAGAATTCAGTCCAAATAAGTGGATGATCTGATTAAATAGTGGTCCAATTAACTGGAATTGACTGTATATATAATTTGCATACTAAAAACCAAACAGCTCTTGTTTAAATTAAGATTTCAAAGGCCATTGCACATTTTGCATAAAATACAAAATACACTCATTTCTTAAATTTTCAAAATATATACATCAGTCGATGCAAATGAAAATTGGGTCCATTTTGCAGCCCCTTCTCAAAAATTAAAATTGATTAAAATGCCCCTTTTCCAAAATAACAGTAGAATAAAACGGACCTTTCACAAAATGACAATCGATTAAAATGGCCCCTTCACAAAATTGCAATCAATAAAATAGCTTTCATTGGCATTTTACCCTACATTTTAATCTATTTTATCAATTATTTTAATAAAAAAAGTGACTTTTATTAAAAATTGGTATGAAATTCACAAAAATAAGTGTTGAAAATCACAAAAATAAGCAAATTTTCACAAAAATAGGATCTTCAAAAAAAATTCCTGGATTGACCCTGAAATTGGTCTCTTCTGATTATACTTGTTTAAGAAGACTATGTAAGATTTTATTTTCCTAATTAACACGTTGACTGCCAATCATGCGCCAGCTCGTGATTGGCAGTCAACGTGTGCTCGCGCGTTATGTGGGGTGATGTCTCAGTAGCCAGTCACGCACTGGCGCGGGAAAATCCTTCACTGATTATTCTTTCCCCAGTTCATTTGGCATTGCATGCAGTGTATTTCTGATGGTATTGGCATGGAGTAATGATTAGAAAGCACGTATAAATAATTGTGGTTTCGAAATTAATATTTTATTTTTTATTGAAAAGAAAAATATTGCGATATGAGTTGTTCAGATGATGGCGCAGGGCCTTCGCGTCCTAAAAGAAGAAAAATTCAAAATAATAAGGCTCTAACAAATGAAGAAATAGTAAATTTGTTGGCTGAATTATCAGACGAGTACCCGAGTGATTTCAGTTATAATAGTGACAGTGACGAGGAATTCTTTCCTCCCACTCATGCCCATGATATTTCGGATTCGGATGATGATGATGATGATGAAGAAGAAGGAATCGTGCAAGAGGCTGCATATCAGCAAGATGATTCAGCTATGGTAGAAAACATAGTTTGGGAGAATGATTCAACATCTATGAAACAATTCCCTTTCAAGAAAGCTGAGTGTTTGCTCTAACCTGTTTCAGGTAACAATCCCATAGATTTCTTTCGTCATTCTCTCACTGGCGATATCTTGGAGAAAATAGTTGCTGAAACGAATGATTATATTCAGAAAGTACTTTTGCACCATGAAAAAAAGAAATGTTCTCGCATCAATGATTGGAAGGACACCACAAAAGAGGAACTCTTGATATTTATGGGATTGATTTTACATATGGGAACTATACGAATGAACCGTATACAAGATTATTGGAAAACTGATTCACTGTTTGGTTTACGTGCATTTGCAGAAAATATGAGCAGGAATTGGTTTTTGTTGTTATTGAGGGCATTGCACTTTGCAAAAATCCCGGAACAGAATACACAATCTCCAAAGGACCGATTGTATAAAATAAGAAATATGATAAATTTATTCAACACATGAGTATCTGAAATATACTATCCAGGACGAGAGCTTAGTTTAGATGAATCAATGATATTGTGGCGCGGACGGCTTATATTCAGACAGTATATACCAAATAAACGTCATAAATATGGTATCAAGTTGTACATGATCACAACCCCTCATCGTATGGTTCTGAAATTTATGGTGTACACAGGTATGTTGGATGATTCTGGTGGAAAAGGACATTCACAAAAAGTCGTTATGAATTTACTTGACGGAATGCTGGATGTAGGGCATAGTGTATATATGGACAATTATTATAACAGCTATGAACTGGCAAAATGTCTCGCTCACAGAAAAACTCATTGCACTGGGACAATCAGAAAAAATAGGAAGACATTTCCAAAAGAGGTAAACGAAAAAAAAACTGAAGAAAGGGCAAACTGTAGCAAAGTATGCTAATGGTGTGATGATTGCTAAGTGGAAGGATAAGAGAGATGTCACTTACATTTCCAATGAATATAAAAATGATATGAAAAAGGCAAGCAAAAGAGTGAAATTATAACGAAACCTCTACCTGTAATTGAATATAATAAATTTATGGCAGGTATTGATAAGCAGGATCAGATGCTTGCCTATTATCCTTGTGAGAGAAAAACAATTAGGTGGCCAACGAAAATATTCTTGCATATTTTGCAAATGATGATGAACAATTCCCACTTTATCTATAATAAGTATTCCAATGGAAATACGTCGCTGTATAACTATCGTTTATCCGTGATACAAAGTTTACTGAAACAGCCATCAGTTCTTCGTACTCCTGTGCGTGATCAGTCTGAGTCTGAACATGTGTTGAGTACACGGGAAGAAAAAAAAGCCGGAAAGATTCTAAGAAAGCAATGCAAAAGTTGCTATTCCCAAGGGAAACATAAAGACACAATATATGTCTGCAAATTTTGTGAAGGATCTCCTGGTTACTGCTTAGATTGTGTAAAGATAATGCATAAATAACATTCTAAATGTATCCTTTATAATAATACCATTGTGATTTTCTTATAATAGATTCATTTGTAATATGTATAATTGCTCTGATACAGTTTTATATAAAAATAATACTTACTGTCACTTATTTTTCTTATTTTGATTCACTTTCTGCATGTCACGCACCAGTGCGTAATGTGGCATTTGGCAAAAAATTTGACATGTAGTGCCGATCACACGCTGGCGCGTAATTATAAAATTGTCCAATGAAAGGCTTAAATAATACTTAGGTATCACATATTTATCTTTTATTACTATTTTTAAATCGTATTTCTTACAATAAGTATGTTGGCGTCTGGGTACAATCTACTTCCATGTGAGGGCATTAACTATCAATCTAACCTAAGTGACTGGCAGTCAATGTGTTAAGGAATTTATTCCTAAAACATTGAAATAAGATGTAAATTTTCTGAATGTGATATTTTTTAAAATTTGATTTGATTAGTAGTATTGCTTGAAAACATACTAGTTCTCTCAAATTCACTGACAAGTTTGATGCTTTGTTCTTATTTCATATATGCATATTATTCCATGCTTTTATTGTGAAGATGTTTTTCTTCCCATTACGAATTTAATAACCAGGTAATCACATTAATTTTATCCTTTCTTTTCTAGGTCCTTTGGCATTCCAACCTATCCCCTTTTCAAAATCTGGCAATCCCATCATGTCTACTGTTTCATTTTTGGCTTCTGTAGTTGATCCTCGTATAGCTGCAGCTGCTGCTCAAGCTGCAATGGGTATGTATCAAAAAATCAATTTAAGAATTATTTAGAATCCCTATCTTTTTTATTTTTTTAATTCTGTCTCTAACTAAAAGCAAACCTTCCTAGCATTTCATCTGTTGCTAATTAACAATCCCAATTTGCTCAATTTAAATCCTTGTTACTTTAAAAATGCTACAGTAGATTTTAACTCAGTGAAACTTGGGGGGGGGGGGGGGAACAAAAACAAAACAGAAACATATTAAATTTCAAATTATGTTTTAAATTTGTTGGCTTTTTAATAATTGGGGGTTAGATTTTCTTCCTACTTGTTTATTTCTTAACTGTTTTGCAAACTTTGCTCACGCTAGCATTAATTTCAAATTACTTCAGCTAAATATAAATATTTGCTTGGCAATTGAATTTACTAAAATAAATAAAACTTTGTGGAAAAAACACACGTAAAATGATACTTACGGGAAGATACGATCATTTCGACTGGAAATTTTTTCAGTCTTCTTCAGCCGTTACAATTCGTCTCAAAAAGCAGTCTCGAAACTCCGAGTCCTGACAGTTTCTTATATATATATTATTTTTATTACTTCTGATTATGTGTACTATTTATTATACTATTGTGTCAAACATTTGTGTAGAAACTCAGTGTTGACAAATAGAATTTTCTTAATATTACTGTCTGTAATTCATAAAGCAGCAGATAATTTTTAACAAGTTGTCTTAGTTATTTTAGTATCAAATAGAAATTATTTTAAAGTGGTTATTTTTTGCAATATTATCGGTATTATTATTATTATTATTATTATTTTAATTTAGAAAATGATTAAAATTTAGAAAAAATACAACTATTCGATTCATTTACTTACTCTTACTCACTTTAATATGTTCTAGTATTTCTGTTTAAAATATTCTCAAGATTTGTTGTCTTTTCTTCCTCTTCATTTTTAGATCTGTATATATACCATGGTAAAAATTAAAAACTTTTATTTTATTTTGTTCTTTGTGTTTGTTTATAGCTTTGAAAAAAATCTTTTTATTTTGAATTTTTTTTTCAGAGGAATTTGCTAAAATTAAAGATGAAGTTCCATCTGCCCTTCTGGATGCTCATATAAAAAATGTGGAAGCTGCCGCTGCAGATGGGCATTCTGATCCAAAATCTGGTTTAGATATGACTGGTATAGCTGGAACTTTAGAAAGAGAAGAAGGAGGTACTCATTTCTGGTGTTTTTATTTTGGGAAATGTCACTGCCGTAACTCGTTATTAATAATTTTATTCTTGCACCTGAAAATGTATAGAATATGCAATTTCGTCTGCTGTATGTACTTTAGAAAAAGTAATCCTAAAACACTACTTTCTTAAGTGTTTGTCAAGTAAAATTTTTCATTAATATGAAGTATTCCCTCTCCCTACATCAATTTGTTTGCTTAATTCCTTTCTCTTTCAACACTATCTATCAACTCATCAATTTGTATTTTTTTTTTTTTTTTTATCAATTTCAATTTCAAAGCAAAAGCTACGTTTCATCTTAATGGTTTACGGGGGGAGGGGGGGGACACTATCATTCTAGTAAGACTGTGCCCTCCTATCCTCTAAATATGCCCATGTAAAGAGTATGATTTTACCTTTTGGATGTCTATTTACTATCAAGGTCTCTTTAAACTTTTCTTTCGCAGAAGTATAATATGAAAAAAAAAATACCCAGAGTAAGTGTTCTGTTTTGCAGTTCAGCAAAACTGGATTTACTCTATAAATGACAATGTTACTGTGAAGAGAAAAATCTATGAAAGACATCTAAAAGTTGTTGTCAAACCTTACCTATTTGAAACCAATTAATCCTATCATAGTATATCTACAGCATTATTTATACTTAAGAGATTCCCTATGCAGTTTCATATTGCTTTAACTGCGGTAGAAATAAAGAGTAAGTTAAAATTTGCTGGTTGTTCATAGACGAATTTGTATAACACGGTAAAATGAGACAAAAGTTCTGATTTTATTATCTTTAGCTCCAGTAATTATTATAACTTTTGTATGGCAATTCTAAAAGAAATCATCTCATATCCCGGTGTGATAGAGGAACAAGCTGCCATTTTGTGGATCGCAACTAACTTTCATGATGAACTAAAGCGATTGTCTACTTATAGTCTGCATTAAACATATTTGAAAGAACTTTTATGTTGTAGTATTTATTTTATTCTACTTAAACTTGAGGAAGGAAAAGTTTTATTAAGATGAATGTTTAACCCTTTGAGGCGCAACCCTTTCCCAATGCTGGAAAAAGGGCAGCCGTTGTCATCGCTCGACTTAACTACCAGCAAGATGGCAGACGATCGAAACGTTCATCGCGTGCCACAGATCTAGAGACCCTTTTTTGACAACAGCTGGCTGTGCGGCACAGCCAGCTGTTGTCAAAAAAGGGTCTCTAGATCTGTGGCACGCGATGAACATTTCGATCGTCAGCCATCTTGCTGGTAATTAAGTCGAGCGATGACAACGGCTGCCCTTTTTTCAGTATTGGGCAATCTATCCAGCTGTTCTTGCATTCTTCCATTTTTCAGCAGATGTCAGTGCTGTTAAAAAGAATCGTGACAATTTTTTTTTTACGGGAAATAACGTGCTAAAAAGTAAAGGATTCCCGTAGAGCTATGTCACCCGCAACTATTTTTATATAAATCAAATCTATTCTTCGTGACTGGCAACAGTCAAAACATCAGAGTTTGGTGTTCCCAGAGCGGGAACACTGCACGCTAAAGGGTTAAGTGAAATATGTTAAATAAATTTAGAAAGAGGTTATAATATACATAAAATCCTATTTATGAATCTAGATTTTTGTACAATTCCTGCAAGATTCCTACATATCCTCTACAGATGACCATGACTGAAAATAATTTGCCCTGATTGCTCAAATAAAGTATGTACCCAGACAGCACGCATAGGTTTTCTCTGAACATCTATTAATGTTCAGAGAACGTTTTCTAAACAATTATAGACGTTTAGAGAACCTGTGTGTGCTGTATGGGTAGTGGTTGGACTGTACAGTTTAAACTCCAGTTGGAGTATTAAGCCTCAATAGCTCAGGTTTCGTTAACATGGATTCATGTGACACAGAAGGTATCTACCGTGTTATAGTGGGGTCTATTGCATTTGATTGTTAATCTAATTTTCACATTCAGAGTCTCAGTATTACTCTGTGAATAAAATTAACTTAGCTTCAATAATCTAAGTTAAGATATATTAATATCATCTTAAGGCCACTGTCTTATTCTGTAGGACTGAATATTAGGGCAATTGAAAAATTTGACTTCTGAATAAAATGTTTTTGGTTCTGAGTTAAAAAATTATGTCAACACTTATTTATTTATTTATTTATTTTTTTTTTTGTTTTGTTAATCACAGAAGAAAATGCTGCTGATAAAGAGAAAAAAGAAACACCCCAGTCCAGCCAACCTCAGCCATCACAACCAACATCTAACAATGTTGAAATTAAGGTTGAAAATGATGCTGAGAAGGTAATAAATTTATTTCTACTATTTGTCATTGACTTGTTTAAGCTGGTGCATATTGCATATTTTTAACTACAAATTAAATCATGTATCAGTTGTAAATCATAGACAGAAAAGATAAACTTTCTTTTAATGAAGGTAAACAGTATTGTAAATTGCATTACATAGTGTGCTGGCTTACAAAGGTATGCTCCATAATCATACTATAGGTAATAAAAGTTAAACTTTTCTATAGTGAAATAGTGAATTATCTAAAAGCTATTCATCACTAGGCACAATATTTTTACAAAAAGTTAAATTGTACCTGCAGTAAATAGTGAGAGAGAAAAGCAACAGAGAGATAATGTCAGAAGTATTAAATGTAATTTATAGAAGTTAATGCTAGAATTTATATGAATAAAAAATATTAAGACAAGTATTATAACTATACAAAGTGAAATTCCTATTAAAGGTTTTTTAAATCAAGGAGTTAAAATCTTAGTTAAACAAGTTTGTTTTAAACAGCACATATGATAGTTATGACTTTGTAGCGATAATTTTCTCATCCTGTACCTTTTTGCTTATTACTTTGCTTGAGAAAGCATGCACTACATTTGAAAATTACAATTCTAATCACATATGTTAGATGCAATTAATTAATTTTTACTCACTGATCTTTGCTGAAAAGCAAGTTATGAGAAAAAAGTATTTGCATGTAGATTTATAAAGGTAAATTAAATTCCTATGTTTATTGTTTAAATGATTGTCTCTCATTAAAGTAATTATACTACTAATTTTAGTATAATATTTTAAGTGCATGTGCTCATAAAATGAAAATTTTATCATATCACCCCTCCTCTCTCCTGAAAAGCACAATACAGTAGAACCCCGATCTATCGTTCCCGCATTCATCATTTTCCCGTATTGATCGTTTTATTTCTATGGTCCCTGCACAAGTTGTATTTAAATAACGTCAACGAAACCCGCATTCATCGTTCGTCAAAAAATCCTTTTCCCGCTTTCATCGTTGTAAACTATTTCTCCTGACAGAAGTGAAATCGAAATTCAGATGGATCCATATGGCATACAAACTTAAATATTTTCTGGTATGATTTCTTGGGTTGATGATGGTGTAGATGAAGAGTTGTTACATAAAGCAGAGCATGTGGTGTGAAATTTAGTGATTATATTTCCTTTGATATAGACGTAGCGACATATCTTAAGAATGGAAGAAATGTGTGGTGATGCAAAAAATAAAAGTAATGGCGAAGAAGCGGAGAATAATGTTCATGCCGATGAGACTGAGCCTATACTAAGTGCCAAGTTTATCGGACGCAATTACAGTATTTGAAATTGTATGAACTTTTATGTACAAACATGAAAACACGAAAATTTTAAAGATTTACAAGAAAAATATTGTAAATCTTTAAAATTTTCGTTTAATTAAAAAAATTAAGGGAAAACCCAGTGTAAAATTACTGATTTTTTAGAAATAAATATCACTTAATTTTCTACAGCTTCAATTTGTTTTTTTTTCGGTTTGGTTACAAATTTAGTGTTTTTGGTAAACTGTATACATCGTGTGCGTTCATAAACATTATTTTCTTCATATTTTGACTTTAACCCGCATTTGTCGTTTTCCCGCATGCTCGTTTTTTTCTACGCACCCCTTGAAAAACAATAGATTGAGGTTCTACTGTATAACAAAGGTCTATTGTGTTTGTGATAATTTCTAGCTTTTGTAAATCGTATTAACAGAATATGTGGTCAGTCAAAAATTATGTATCAAGCATTACTTGTGCTATGATTCTTTAAAAATATTCATAAGCATATTCCAGAGTGAATAATAAGTGTATATTCAATAGATAATTAAATATCTTTTATTTTCTGTCCCAAAATAGAGCGAGTCAATGGAAGTAGACCCACCTGCACCGGAAAAGACTGATACATCAGCTGAAGAGAAATCAAATGCAACCCCAGAATCTGCAGAGGCAGCTACTAATCAAAATGAAAGTGCAACAAACTCGTCTGATAAAACTCCCAAAGAAGGTCAAGATGAATCATCTGACTCAACGCCACCTAAACCACCCGAAACAGAACAAGAAAGAGTTTTGAAGGATGCCCAGTTATCTACAGCAGCAGCTGCTGCATTAGGTGCTGCAGCTGTTAAAGCAAAGGTAAGCTCTGTCATAACAAAGATCTTTTGGAAAATTTTAAACTGGACTTTTTTTTTTCAAATTTAATTGATGTAATATTCAAATAACTTGTTTATTGTTTGCTGCGATTAAGTTGGTCTGTTTATGTATTGCTTATATATGTCTGTTAATATATGGTCTTCTAATCTTGGCTTTGTTTTGGCTGAAAAGGTTAGTAAATTGTTTGAAAAATTACATTTCATAGAGCAGGTCATGACATAAAATATGGGTAAAGCTTTTCTGGAAGTACCCCAGAACTCTAGGTTTTCTAGAAAAAAAAATCTTTTAAATGTTTCTTACATTTTTAAAAATAGGCTAAATTTGTGTTAAAATTATAATCTTTAAGACCACTACAAGCATTATTTGATGTAAGCTTATTTATATTGTTCTAGACAAATTTTGCACGGTATTTTATCTGTCCATTACCCTCCCACCAACCTGCAGAAAATTTTCAGGGTTTTAGAGTGTTTTGACCGGTTTCATCTTTAACTATAAATATATGCTGCCTGGTAATTCTGCTGCTAAGATATTTACACACAGCTTCTGTAGTTGGGCTAAGTAAAATAAACTCGCAAATTTAACATTGGCATCTGGAATTTTGATGAAAATTGGGCCAGAAGTAACCTTTAAGAAAATAATAAAAGTATAGAAAAATCTCTGAGTAATGAATTTCAATGCAGTGAAGATCAAACTCATAAATCAGAAGGATTTGCTGAAATGAAATTTCATAAGTACTCAATTTTGACTCATGACTTTCTTTTCCATAGAAGTATTTTATTCATTAAAATTAATAAGAAATAACACGCATAAATAGTAAGAGTTCTTACACATTTATATTTTATTTTGCAGTCTCATTGGTAATCAAAAATATGAGTCACAAGTTCATGTTCTTGTCATGTGTTTATTGTAAGCTGTTTTGCTACAGAGCTGTTCATTAGTTACACTTTTTACTTTGCTCTCTCATGGAAGCCTTGACTATTTCATTGTAAATATTTACTTAAACAAAAAATTAATTATTTTTGTGACTGCTGTCATGATTGTCTGTAAACAATCTAATATAGTATTCTGTGCCTGTGTTTCCAGTCTCAGTGCACACTCATCAGCATTTTTTATTTATTTACATAGCATCTTGCTGCTGTAGAAGAAAGAAAGATAAAATCACTTGTTGCCCTTTTGGTGGAGACTCAAATGAAAAAGCTAGAAATTAAATTACGCCATTTTGAAGAGTTAGAAGCAATAATGGATAGAGAAAGGGAGACGGTAAGTTTAATTTTACTTCATAGTTTCTATCATTTGTTAGTAAGTGTGCTATTAATTTATCTAACCGGATGTTTTGCTTATTATTTTAATAGAAGATAAATAATTTATTATTTTATTTAATTAATGTATCAACTTTATATGCACCTTTTGATTTGTCATATTACTAAATTATCCTTTAGTAACTTTTTTTTGCATGTAACTCTTATTTTACTCTTGTTCCAGTAGTAAGTTTTGATATCAATTTTTATTTTCCACAGCTTGAATATCAGCGACAACAGCTTATTCAAGAGCGTCAGCAATTTCACATGGAACAGCTTCGAGCTGCTGAGTTTCGTGCAAGACAGCAAGCCCATGCCATGCTGATGACACAACCTGGTGGAGGAGGAAGTGGTGAGCAGGGACGTGATTCTCCTGTTTCTATGCCAGGTCAGTGTCCCACGACTCAGGCATCTCGCTCCTATCCAACATCCAAATCTCCTGCATCCAATTCAGGATCCATGAACCACCAGTCTGTGGCTTCTCCTTCGATCACTTCTCCTCATGCAGTTCCTGTTCCGGTATCAGCGCCTACACCTCAGCCCAGCCCCAGCCCTGTTCCACCTTCTCCTTCACCAGCGGCTCCTCCCACCCTGCACACACCTTCTCAACCGTCTCCTCATCCTTCTCCGGCTCCTCCCATACCATCTCCTGGACCACCACAAATTCCACCAACCAACCAACAGATGCCTCCCACGATGCATCAGTATGTAGGGCAACCACAGCAAGCACCTCCACCACCTCAGCAACACCCAGTGCAACATGGGTACATGCCTGGGCATCCGCCCTCTGGCGGTCCACCACAGAACTTGAATATGGGTCCACAGATGATGTCTCATCACAATCGACCCCCTCCCATGCCTGGTCCCCATTACCCTCCTGCTGGAGCATACCCAGCCAATGGTACAATGATGCCACATGGAGGTCTTCGGCCTGCTGGTCCAGGAATGATGAATGCCGGTGGTATGCCTAGTGGTGTCCCAAGACCACCTCATGGTAAGTTCTCAATCCCTACTTTATTGGTATGCAGCAGGATTTTAAGTTTTGCTACTGTTGACTGTAAATATATACAAGCACTGTGGGAAATCTCAAGCTTCATTTCTGGAAGTAGAAAAAGTGAATAGTTCTTCCTCTAAATATTGAACAACATCCTTCTGAAAATATATTCCATTATTCTTTGGCGAGAGTTAAATTTGACTTGCTTGTGTATGCTTTGCAGTTTGCTAGTTATGAGGTTACTATATACAGTGAAAAATGTTTAACACGAAACCGAAGGGACCAAAATATTTTTTCGTGTTAAAAGATTTGTAAAAAAAAGAGCAAAACTTAAATACTTTCAATGTTCTTATATTTTATATCAATTTCCTGTTAAACAACAAGTAGGTTGCATTCATTGGGATGAAAAGCAATTACAAAAAAATACTATTTGGGGAAGAAAAAAAAATCAGTTATCTTTTTTTGGGGACTTTCATACTTCTAGGATGACAAAAGGTAGAAAAACCATTTCCCAGAATTTAAATAAAATTTATTTTCCACAAAAACATTCTAGTGGTTTGTCACAAACATGCCACTGAAGATTAAAAACAAACTTTTTTTCATGTTAAATGATTTTTGTTTCGTGTTAAAAGAACAAAAATGCATTAAATTGCATATTTTGCGTTCTGGACCGTACTCTCATTTCGTGTTAACCAATTTTTCATGTTAAGCATTTTCATGTTAAACGTATTTCACTGTATTATATTCTTTGCTATTATATGTTGCTCCTTTGTATTTAGTATAAATCAATTGAAAGTTTTTATTGAAATAATCATAAATAAGCATTTTTTAGTAAAAAACAACTTAAAATGTATCGTTATAATTGGATAATATTTTAACTGATTTAAAGTTTTGTTATGTACTTGTGCTAGTACAGTAGACACCGGCTGTAACATACTCTCACGGGACCTGAAAAAGTAGTACATTATGGCTGAAGTACGTTATTAGCAGTACCGCCAGTAAGATTCAATATTACAAAAAAAAAAAAAAAAAAAAAAAAAGTGGGCTCATAATTTCACTGTAATGTGTTTTAAACAGGTCTAATTTTTAACTCTTTCCAACAAGGTTGAGAAGTAAAGTAAATAAAAACTTTGTAAAGAACACACATAAGATGTAACAGGTAAGTAGATACGTACGTTTCGACTAAAAATTGTTTTAGTCTTCCTCAGTCAAAGCCCTTCGTCACTAAGAACAGAGGGAACTGAAAAGAGATAAACAAGCAAGCATGTTGCCACAAGGGAAAAAGAAAATCCGAACAAAACCACGGAGTGAGGAATAAAAAAGGGGGGAAGGGATAAAAAGAAAGGAAAGAAGCACAAAAATACAAAAATAAATAATAATAACAATAATAAAAGAAAACAGAACAAACAAAAGAACAACAAACAAAAATTTTGTTTGTTGTTGGAAAGTGTTTTATAATCAATGCATTTGGCATGATTTATCTTTCTTGTTTAAAATTTAAATTAAACAGAGAAAATTCTTTATTACTTACAATTTTTATTGCGATAAATAATCTGTAATTTTCTTTTGTTTTAAATGGGCAGGTGCTACTTTAAAAACACGGTTTTGGATATCCATAATAGACTTTTGTAGAGTCTGCATCATCACTGCGTCATTCAAAAAATCATGTTAATGTTTTTGCAGCATTTAATGCGTCGGGCATGCTTGGTGTAGGCTCTTCTCTTTCTTCTTCACTATCATCAGAAGCATTATAGGTAGGGCTTTTCAGGAGGTATTTACATTGATGAATGACAAATAAAAAACATGGTATTGTTCTTAGCCCTATCTAGCAGGCAAAAAAGATAAAATATTGCTCCCTTCATTCATACACAATTAGTCACGCTAGAGAATCTGAAAACTGACAATGAGTGTTTTTGTAGGTACTGAAGTTTCCGAGAACAAGGAAATAAAATTCTTAAGAAAAGCAAAATTTTATTTTTGGCTTTGGTATAAAAAGTACATTATAGCCGAAGTACGTACTTTTGTTAATTGGGATCTAGCTTCTGGGTATGTTATAACTGATAGTACGTTATATCCAAGGTCTGTTATAATCGGAGTGCTCTGTATGTAGTTAGTACATACGCATGTTTATAATTTACATACATAAAAAGTTTTATTTTTTCTAAAACACAAACTTTTTAATTATGTTTATATATCTTATAGGATATAATATGAATTATAAATAAATATGTTTTAGCCTTTATTTATGAGGACTACATATATAATTTTATTAAAATATTCGACTCTGCAGGGCTTTCATTGTTCGTGGGATTATGGCCAATTATTTACATTAGGGATATCTAGACTGGAGGGGGAGGGTGTTTGCCCTCTGCTGGGGGTCTTTATAAGGGATCCTAACCTATATTTACTCTGTGTCTGAGAAAACCACGGAAAACTCTGAATGACTAGGTTGACAGATTCAACTTGGGTTTAAGCCAGGCACCTTTAGTCTCCCAGTTGAGAGCGCTATGCGGTCAGCCACTGGTAGGGCCTGCAAGGCTTTGAAAAAAGGGTTGATTATGGTCTATTATTCCTGAAAAGAAATGCTTATGTATTTTTTTCTTGTTCTGTGAAGAAGGTTTTAAAACTTTTCATATTCAGTTTTGTTGGATATAACTGGGTTGCTACTTTTTTGCCAATCGGCAGGTTTTTTTTTTTTTTTTTTGGTGTGTTTTTATTTATTTATATCATTCTGCATATTCAGCAGAATTTTTCTAAAGATTCCACCAAATTTAGGTTTCATTCCTCCTGTTTTCCAAGCAGTAATTAACTATTAATTTCCAGCCTCTTAATTTCAATCTTTTTCAATCCATCTTGAAAATTAATATTTTTCCTTTAGCATTTCATTATTTAAATCTCATGCTGTAAGAATAAAAATTAACTCCTATCTCAAATTTAAGTTAGTTTTTTCAAAGAAACCAGTAAAGTAAAACTTCTCAAAAAAGAATAGGCTCAGATGTGAGTGTAAAATAATTGAAATTAAAGCAAAAAATATTTTGTCAACGACTATATATATATTTATGAAAGGTTAGTTTAAACAGCACTTCAATTTTATATCCAAAACTGTTTTTACTTATATGTTTTATTTTTTAATGTCATATTAATAGTTTCAGAATCAAAATAGTCTGTAATATCACCATAAATTGTAAAAAATCTTAACATATATGTCAAAGTAATTTGCTACTTAAAAAAGCTTGTTGGAAAGGAATTAGTCTTCCAAACCCAGAATAACACCTGTTTAATAACCAATCAAACTTTTATTGCAGTAAATAGCAAATGAAAGAATAACATTTTAATAATAATGAAAGAAATCCTTAAAAATTCTTAAATGTTTTTAAAATTTCGGAGTTTGAAGAGAATATTGAAGAAATTTTATCCTTTTCATTTTTTTTTTTTTAGTCACCTGACTTTCCTTTAACTAATACATCTTTTTTGTTGCGCTGCAGCCATGTTTGTTCTTTGGAGTTTGTCTTCTTGCCTGAACTTGGAATTCCGTCTTCGTCCTCTAAAGCCTCCAACGGCTCATTTTATGTGCATAGATTTTTACTTCAAATGTAAAAGAGTCATTCCAGGGTCACTTACATTATATTTAGACAGCATTTTGACTGTAACATGTGATGTGCTGATTATGTGAACTTCATAGTTGAATATTATGATAAATTTTTGTATAATGGGTCAAATTTTTTATATCCACTATGGTTTTGGATTTTTAAATGTGTATATACATATAGAGAAAAATTAAATGCCATGGTCACTTACGTTGCGCACAAAAAAAAAAGGTTTTGTTAAACTGAAACTTATTATTTTATTTTTGTACTGTTATTCAGGTTTAAAATTGACAACTTTTAAATATGATGGATTACTATTCTGAAAAAAATTATTTATATTATGAGATTTCAATAGACTCAGCGAAAAAATTAGTATTTAGTTAATTTAAAAATTAAAAGTCAAAATTAATTTAAAATATGTACTGTAAACTTTAAGTAATGTTCATGGCAACACTGTAAAATTTACAGTGTTGCCAAACAACTTCAGTTAGTATACAAATAAGTCTATAAATTAAAAAAATCTAAGTAAATTTAGAATTTTTTTTTTTTTTTTTTTTTGGTCCCCCTTAGCATAGAATGACCCAAAACTTTCTGCAAACTCAAATAATTTCTTAAACCAATTTTTTTTTCCGAGGGGGGGGGGGGCTTGGGTGTTCTTGAATCATATATTGCTACTAGTTCATCACTCTTTGACAATAAATTTTTATTCATTACTACTACTTTTAAATTAAAGTTTTTATTGATATTGATTGATCATTTTATAAAATCAAGCATCATAAACACGATTTATTATCAAAGCAGTCTGCAAATGTCATTTGTGTGTTTGTCCATATTATCTGAGTCAGGGAAATTGTATTTATGATTAAAAATACATAATTAAATTGCCTTATTCATTATTAGTATTGTTGTTGTACTAGAACTATGGTTTTAAAACTGTGTTGGCTCCTGGACCTCTAAAACTATAAGATTTTTTTTGTGAACCCCCTTCTATCCTTAAAATGATTCATATGAAGGGTACCCGTAAGTACTGTATTAGCTCACTTATAATGCTGCACTGTATTTAACATGACACCAAAATTTTTCATTAAGATTTTTAAAAAATCCTATATTTAGGGCGAGGATTTTAATCTGAAATGATCAGTCAAAAAATATCACTTTATATTCGGCTGGTACAGTAATCAGTTATTTTAAGTATAGAATACTTGCTTCTGTCTTCTGCAGACCTTGAATGTGTAAAGATGGTTTTTAAGATGCAATATTAAAGCAGATGGTCTTGACTTTTGTGACAGATGAATTCAAACTTTTTCTTACACCAGTGTAAAATGGTGGACAATCAACCAGCTGAAAAACATTTACAACATTACATGCTGTTTCATTTTCGACTGAGTGTGTGAGCTTACCTAGAATCATATTTTTCTTCGAAGGAAATAAAATTTTATGAACAGGGGATTAAAACTACCAGAAAGAAGGCAGAAGGTCTTAGATAACGATGAGATTACATAATCGACTGAAGATAAATGTAAATAAATTCATTTTTCGTTTCACTGAAATAATTGATTATTTATGGGTGTCCCTTATATATCTTAAAATAATAATTAAAGTTGATCATTACGAGTGATGTTGTTAGTTGCATTTAAATGTATGTTGCCACATACATTGAGAAATATTTTTTACTTAAATATATTGTCCCAGATGGCATTAAAATATTTCTGGTTGCATGAGAAACTTTTGGATGTTCTGCATGTATCTAACCGAAAATGTACAAGCTGTTTTACTTTAAATCTACACTTTAATACTCAATTTATTAATAATTTAATAAGTTGTGCCCCTTTCTTCATTAATAACCCCTTGTTTTATCATAGTACTCAGATTTATCAAGCCCCCCCCCCTTTTTTTTTTAAATCTGAAAAGTATTTGCTTATGGTTTTCTTAAATTGAAAAAAGTGTTCTTTGAAACCCAACACAGTTTGAAGACCAGTGTACTAGAATAATAAAAACATCAACCAGTTTCCATATCAAGTGAGTTGAAGTGCATGGACCTTCTAATTGGTTACATCTTAGTAATTTGGTAAAGCAATTTTTCTTAAAAATTCACTTTAATAAATTTTATATATAGGAACATGATCTTATTTTGAATTAACTGTTTTTAGACACTTGCATAAAGCATAACAGTGTTTTCCTTTTTTTTTTAAATAAAAAAAAATAGCTGGAATGCCCCCTATGCAACCTGGACAACCCCCGCAAGGTCACCCGCCCAATATTGGAAACGAACCTCCCCCTATGTCAAATCCTATGGTTGGACCTCCTCAGACTCAAGGTATATATACTGGTTTTCCAAAGTATGTGATCAGTGGTTAATGTTCTGGAAGAATAATAATAATAAAGGCTTGTTTAATTCAGCTAGCTTGCATGCTATCCTGCTTGTAGAACTTTATTCTCTTGTATAAGTTAAGTGCTGAAAGTATTGGTATTTTTAATTTTTACAATTCTATAGTTTTATTTTTTAGAATGCATATATATTTTAAATGTGAATGTGTTATTTTTATTATTTTGCATTGCCATTACTTATTGATATTCCCATTTAAAAGCAAAAAGCAGCTGCTTTCTTTCTTTCTTTCTTTTTTTTTTTGTTTAATGCAAACTTTATAGTGTTATTCCACCCCAACCCCGCTTCTCTCCTGCCTTAATCTTTCTTCTGAATACTGTAAAATGTTTGTGATCTCATTCAAAATGTATATGCATTAGTAGTTTCATTTTGTACTTTAGCATAAATGCAATTTATGAGCATCAATCATGAGTTGAAATTTAAGAATTACATCATCATGTATCTGTTGTATCAAAAAAGATTTTCAGTCTTTTTGTGATTGTTTAATATTATTTAAAAAAAAAAATCTAAACGTTGCAGAATACATGATTTTCTTGTTAACTTAATGTTCATCTATAAGTTGCAACTGGATGTGTCTAAATATAACTAAATTAAACTCATTGTTTGAAAGATTAATAGAAAGATTTTTTTAACCCTCAGGCTGATGGTTTAGAAAAAGAAACTACCACCTAATTTTTAGCTTGGTAAAAATATTTTTACATTGAAGAAAAGATTTATTAATTTCATATCAAGGTAATCTTAAATGCAAGGTTTTTAAAAAGAAATGCATCTTTATTTTCCTTTTTCTTTTGTAATTATAAATTTGTATTGATAGTGAAATTCATTAAAATTGGTTTTCCTTCTGTTTATCAAATGTAATTGTTTCTCTATCGTCTCATTATTTCATGCCCATATATTTACAAAGGAACTCAAAATTACCACACCAACCAACTAACAACCGACTACTGCTTTTATTTTTTGATTTATACAAAAATCAGACAAGTACATTTTACTTTTTTATTATTTATATTGTAAAAATAGATTTAGATTTAAAAGGAAGAGTAGGGGAGGAAGCAAATATCATTCAACTAGCTTAGCAAATCTTAAATAGAAGAAGAAAAAGCTTTAAACTTTATAAACGGCATTAAATTTATCAAAAAAAGAAACTTCAATAAAAAAGTATTTGATATTGTAAAAGTTTGCACAATTTTAGTAAATTGCTTCAAAAACACTTGACTGGTTTATTTTTTCAAATGATCCTTAGACTTCAAGCTATGTTTGAACTTTGTTTTATTCATCTGTTGCATTGATTGATATTAACCGTGTTTGGTACATTACAACTACATGTAACTTTTCAGATTTATCATGAATCAGTCAGCTCTTTTTGCATGAATAATTAGCTTGAATTAAAGTAAACTTGAAATACATTTGCCATCCAATTGAGCCATAAAACCAAAAATCAATTTCCACCATTGCACAAAAAACTTAAATTACTAAATCAGAGTTCTATTATAATAGATTATGTTCAGGATTGTAAAATCACACTTGATAGTTGATACTCATTTTCTTCTAAACGCCATGACAGTTTTTTTTTTTTTTTTAAGTTTTAAAATTTTATCGAACCATGTATATTAATGTACATTTGGAAGTCCATAACTGCAATGATATTTGCCTTTAAATTTGTTCTAATGGGGAAAAATGGTTGTATATGTGTTATAGTAAAGAAAATTTCTCAATTTAGATGTATGAAGAGGTTATAATGATTTTATATTTTTTTCATAAGGCCAAACCATAGTGGAAACAGAAAGTGTATTTGCAGTACATAAAAGTAGTAGAATTCTAAACAAAATACCAATATTTTTTAAGCACTTTGATAGTGTAGTTCACAACCTTGCAGTTCTTTTGTAGTTGTAGATTATCTCTTGCTTTATTTATTTAAGAATAAAATATCAACTAATAAAAGCATTTTGGAATTTTTTTCTTTTGTTGCTTTTTATTTATTATTGCCCGTGTAGTCTGTATCATTGTGCATTACTTACTACTCTTTTAAAATTTCTCTGCATGACTTGTGCATTTGTTAGTTGTTCCTTTTGTTTTTGTTCTTCCAATCTTCTGAGTAAGTATGAGCTTTTCTTTTTCACTTAAAAATACTTTCAGGTGAACCTTGAGATTGGTTCTGTATATTATAATTGTCCCAACTGCTGAATGCAAAGGTAAATAGTTAATTATTATTTTTTCTAGTGTATTTATGAGTGATTTACATTGAATTCTTTTCCCCAATGGAAAATGTTGTATGTAAAGTATATTTATTTGTTCTTGTGTCTTAAATTGAAACTTTTTTAAATGAAAGGATCATTATGAGTAAATCTACTGTGTACTTGATTTTAAAAAAAAATCTTGATTAGCAAAAGGCTTTAAAGTTTCAGCCTGTTGTATTGCGTAACTGCATCGAGCAGGCTCGAAATAAGATTCTGAAGCTGGCAGCAAAAAATGCTATGAGCTTTTATAAACTGGCAGCAAAAACTCTTCAGCTTACAGCAAAATCTCAAATTTTTGTAATAAATTGCAGTTGCAGTGTTCTCGCTTTTCAAAAATTGAATTAATAAGGCTATTAGAAGAACAAAAGTTTCACTTTTCTTGTAAGCATTCTAAAATTTCGTATGTAACCTTAAAATAATCTTAAATAGAAAAAAACATTCAAGTAATAAAAGTTTTAAATACTTGCAGCTAAATTTGCTGCGAGAACTGTTGATCAGAGCGGCTATTAGGCGAATCTCATGGCATTTGCCGCGACTTATTTCGAGCCCTGGTGTTGAGTAATTCAGCCGTTGAAAATTATCATTTTTGGTCCAGTTCTCAGAAGTTTGATGGGCGACAACTTTAGGCCAGGTATTTCAATTAATGATGCTGTCAAATATCTTAAAAGAAAGATGTAGGGGGGGATGAGAAAAATGCAGAGGAAAATCTGTAAAAAATTCGAACAATAATAATAATAATAGTAATTTTTTTTTCTTTTGTTAGTTAAAAATTGTTAATGTTCTGTATATTTCTTATGTAGTTTTTCAACTGAGTATGAAGTCTTTCTAAAACTTAATATTTTATTTACCAAATTATTTTGTTAATAAAAATAATTTCTAAATCTCACATTCCCCAAATAATTCAATGATCAGTATACTGGTATTGGTTCCACTTCTTGTTTACATATTCATTTCTCAGTTTTTGCACCCTTCTTAGGACTAAGCTATAAGCTATAAACTATAGACTCTAATCCAGTTACCCTCTGTTTGCTTTAAAATGATTGGGAATTGGCTAACTGAATAACACTTCAATATATTAAAATTGTTTCGTTGCTAATTATTGATCTGTGAAATTATTATTTGCTGTTCTAATATTATTTTATCTGAAAACAGTGTCTTAAACTGCTGTAGAAGCTAACTTACATGAAAACGTTTTAATAATATATGTTTTTATAAACTTTAAATTCGAATCCACAGTGCCCTCTCAGTAATCTAATCTAATTGCTGCAAGGGGAAGGTGGGTGCTCAAATTAATGAAAAATTTATATTCCTGAGTGTGTTTGAAAAAACATGCATGTACTGTACAGTACAAAGTTTCAAAACCAGGTGTCCAAAATTTGGAATGATCCAAAATCTGAATATTTTGCTAACATCCTTTTGTTATTATTAAAAAACTTTTAAAAGTTTTGGTAACCAGATTTATATAAATAAATGTTACAAATTTATTAACGTCTCCTTTTTCTGATTTTTTTTTTTTTTTTTTTTTTTGGGACAAAAATTTTAAGAAAAACAAGATTTTTATGCACATTCATTTTTATCATTTATATAAACTATAAATTTGATTGTTAGTGTCATTTTCTTCATGGTGAGCTTCGAAAAGCATGTTGTTCCTTAACTTTTGGAGGCCAGTATATATAGATGTGTGCGTGTGTTTGAGATAGAGGGGTGGGGGTGAAAATCTCTGAGATTTATATTCATCATTATTACTTCAATTCTTGTTAAAGTATTGGTTTAATTGACTGTAGCCTCGGGCTTCGTCTTTCTTATTAAATTGGATATAATTTATTAGCTTATTGTATTATTGTAAATGCTTTTTGTAGATTCTTTGAGTTTGTTTTCCTTTCTTAACACAGGATTCCCTCAAATAATCCCCCCTCCCCCAAATTCTTAAAAATAAATAAAGAAAGAAAATGCTTAAATTTAATTTAGTTTCAGATGTCTACTTCCGGCTACTACACCGGCAAACTGTCAAAATTTTCCAGGGTCGTCACCTTTTAACTGTCTATGGAAGTTAGTTTGATAAAATGTTTTATCTTTTGACTACAGTGAACAAACAGTAAATAAATTAAAGCAAAGATTGAGAGGTTTGGTGGTTAAGGTGTGGCCTCACAAAAACTGGAAGCGTGTTAGTGCTATATTAAACTTGTCACTTATCAAATTATGCAATATATTGGAAAGTTATATAGCTCTCACAAGTTTTTCAATTAAAAAAATTACTTTAATACTATTTTTATTATAAAATAGCTTAGAGCTGCCAAATGTTTTATAAAGGCAGTTGCTGATGAATAATTTATTTAATCTCATGCTCATCCTTTTCTCATTTTTTCATGGTTAAAATGCACACATGCAAGTTTTTTTTAAAAGTAGATTGGCTTTGTGAAGGTCTAAACTTATTCTATGATTTAATGATAACATTATTACTATAATTATTTCTTAATAATATTTTCCTTTATACTGTTTTAGTGGCTGGAGCAGATGTTAGTGACTCAAGCAACAGCAGTAGCAGCGAAGCTATGAATTTACCTCCTGCTGCCCCGCAACCTTAGTTAAAAATCAACTGAAAAGCCAAGTCATAAAAACTGTAGAAAATTTTATTCTGATTTCCAAAAATATATTTCTTTTTCTGTTTATGAAGATCTAATGTTTGTGACACACCAGTGAGTTTTCGAACAGCGACAGTGGGCATGTGAATAAGGATATATATGGATTTTACTTTGTGTAAACGATCTTTTTTGTGCATTTCATTCATCTTCTGTGTAATCATTGTTTTCATCCTTTTTAATAAAAGTATTTTAAATACCATGAAATATATAATTGTAGCTCTTGTATGGTTTTGTTTTGATTTTTGGAGATTACTGTTAATCAAAATAACATTTGAATAATATTTTACAATGAAAACTAATTTTTAAGATTTTTTGTGGACATTTGTGTAAAAGGGTAAATCATTAAGGAAGTTAAAATTAGTAAAAAACTGAGTGGGCAACACACATAAATAAAAAATAATACAGTTCAAACATTTTGGATGGTACAAAATGCCCACCCTCCCTCTGCTGTAAAAAGTTCCTACTACTGGAACTTTCATACTGCCTAAAATGTTTGTACTGTATTATTTTTTATTTGTGTTATTTATAATGTTCTCTATTAATTTCAACCTTGAAACACTGGATATTTTTTAAGTGTTCTTATCATAAAGTTAATTACAAAAGTTTTATTTTTGTTAGGTATTTGAATTACTTTTTTTCAGCATAGAGTTGAGACCAAAAAAAAAAAAAAAAAAAAAAAAAAAAGTTTAATTAATTGACTGAGCTAATGAAAGTAAAGGCTTGTACTGGAAATTTTAAATCTATAACTATGTTTTTCTATTTAATGACTTACACTCCTATGTATAGTTTTTTGTATGGCTTAATCCAGGTTGCTAATTCATGTAGAATTCATAAAAAGGAAAATAAAAAAATCTAATGAGTGTAAATTAATAACTGGCAAGATAATATTTTAGCAAAGAGAGAAACATATATTTTTGCAGTTAAAACTTTAAATTCTATATTCAGAAGTGGAAGTGCAGGTTAAATAAAATAAATAATAATAATTAAAAAAAAAAAACCTTCATTTCAAAAGCCACAACACTAGAATAGCTGATTGTATGTGAAAAAAATGAAATCTACCTCACAGTGTTTGGACCAAAAATTAAAATAAACTAATTGCAGCAGACTGCAGAGGCTCAAAAAATTCAGGATGATTCTATATAAGCGGCACTACACACTAAAATGAAAAGGTTTATTTAATGAAACTTCCAGAAAAAATCTTAAACATGAATTTGCACAGCAAACTTTTGATATATATAATACTAGCTGTGTGCCCGTTCTTCGCACGGTAGGAAACGAAAATTTTCCTTACATGTGTAATTCGAATTTATTCGTGATGTGGTATCTTTAAATATATATATATATATATATATATATTAAAAAAAAAAAAAAAAAAAAGCAAAATTAGACGTAAAGTTTGCGTCATGAGTACTAACCTGGCATCATTGCAGTATAACGAATCAAAAAACTACGTCTTAGAAAATCAACCAGGCTCGTCTAATAGTTAACAGTTCTTGCTGTATGTGTCATTCACTATCAAAAGAGTGAAAAGCTTAAAAAGGCTTGCAGAGAACGCGTGGCTTTCAATATATCTTATTTCTACATCATACTGTTTTTTAGGTTCAAGTTGTAGCATTAAATACTGTTGCAGAAAACTCTGATATTCCTGGGTTCGTCGTTCTAAAATCTAGTTGGTCTAGAAAGTTCAAGTAAAGAGTCCACTTGGCACGATGGAACACAACTTTATTGCTTCTAGAACTTCGTCGAACAACCAGCTTTACAAGATTCACAAGCACAATCAACCAGCAATGTGCTTCTAACAGTCAGCTTAGATCAGAAGCTCTCACAAATGCAGTATTTCTCATATAAAAGAAAACACATCTACAGGTAAAAATTCTGTGGAAATCTGACTTTGTGCCGATTTTACAGACGTGTAGTGGATTAAGATTAATTTTCACTTTTAGACCAGGATCACGATTACAGGAGAAAGTATATTTTCCAATTACGATTATCATAAAAACCCAATTTTCCAATTATGATTAGATTATGATTATGTAATCTATTAAAACTGAATTATGGTTACATTTGAGTCCGATTACGATTAGATTACGATTACGAAACTTTTCTTTTTACCCTTCTGACGTTGATATAATGTCTACATTTTACAATTTTAACTCAAGAACAGAATAATGGGTCCATCTGTTCAGGGAGCTAAGTTACAAGACTACCATACAGCAAGAACTGCTAACTATTAGACGAGCCTGGTTGATTTATTCACAAGAGATGAGACGGGCTCAGCCCGAGCCCGGGCCCGACTCGGGCTCGGGCTCTGTAATTCACGATTGCGTGCGGGCTCGGGCTCGTGAAAAATTTCTTCTTTGTTGAACATACTCCTTGAAACAGATTTTAAAAAGTGATTCATGGGATAAATAGACGTACTTATTTCAAAAAATAGCGGCACGGGGGACTAGAAGGTATGTGAAGCTCCGAAATTTATTGTATCCTCTTAATGAAGTAGTTAATTTTATTTGTCTTTAGCTGAAATTTCGGGCTCGGGCTCCAACTTTAATAATATTGCTCGGGCTCGGGCGGGCTCCGATTAAAAGTCTTCGGGCTCGGGCTTCAAAAAATGAGCCCGAACTCATCTCTAATTCACAAGTCCACTTGTGAAAAGTTTTTTAATGCATACGAACCTCTATTTGAACATGGCATTTTCCAGTTTTAACTTAAACATATGTCATTTGCAGTGTGTGTGTGTGGGGGGGGCAGGCTTGGTGGTTTAACACATCTTTGAAATGAACCCAGGTTTAACCTAATCAAGAAAAAATTAGTATACAAAAGATATTTCATCCCTTCTATGCTCACCGTTGCTACCTTGCCTATGTGCTGGAGAGGTACTGGCAGACGCATGAAAAGTAGTAATATTCTGCCGAGAAGGAAGAACCTCTGCCGCTGCGATCTTGCAGCGATGTGCACGAGCATATTAAACCAAACTTTAAGATTTTTCAATGCAGTGAGCAGGGGTGTAGCTAGGGGAGGGGGGGGGATATCGGGATATATTTTCCTCCCCCCCCAAAATTTTTGGATTAGTGATGAAATTCCGTCTATTTATACACATATAAGTTGATATCCCCCTCCCCGAAAAATTTTCCTGGCTACGCGCCTGGCAGTGAGTAAAACGGTAGAAACAGGGGCTCTCGACAAATGCATTGTTTTCTCCACAATAACCGTTTGTCTGAATCTGAAGGTATATTGCAGTTATTTCACAGAAAACTTCACGCACAGTTTAACTTTTTTTTAATACTTTCATAACTTGTATGGGCATTTTATACTTTCATACTTGCATGGGCATTAAATATCTAAAACCGGGCCTGATGAACAAACAAACTTTTTAATTTCTGGAATGCACACGCCTTTTTAAAAATTCAAAACTAACTACTAACTCAAAACTATATGCATACTATCCAGTGGCGTATGCAGACTTCCTTTAAGGGGGGGGGGGGTTATAGACATAACTTAGTGTTAAAATGAGTAATATTTAAGCTAAAAATTGAAAATTTATGGACATTTTGTCAAAAATTTTTTGAAAAGAGGGGGGGGTATTGAACCCCCCCCCCTTGCATACGCCACTGATTCTATCCATTGAGGATAACTTAAGAATTAGTGAAAGATTTAAGAATACTACTAATAAGAATTACTTAATAGCAGAAGGGAGATGTCTAAAGATATCTCTAAACATACATCTTTAAAGTGTGATGGGTCATATATAGCGTATTGGTGCTGGTATGACGTAATAATAAAAAAACTGGACAGTGATATTAGCAGTGTGAAGTGTAAAACCCAACGTAATGCCAATTACAATAAAAAAGGCACAAATTTACTGTAAAACTATTTTATAAATAATTAACTGTTCTACTGTAGGTCTATAACATGGTAGATACTTTCCGTGTTATAGGAATCTGTGTTATACAGGTCATGAGCTATACTCCACCTGAAGTGCGGATTCCGCGTATAATCGCTGGAAAAATTATTTGCACTCCTCAGAAGCACAATATTTAATGTTGCTTTTCAAGTTACATTAATTAGGAGCTAAAGCGTAATAAAATGAGAACATCTGTCTCAACTGTATTTTTAATTAATGTAAAACCTATGGGACACCTTGCATATTTGCCACCCACGGCGATTTTTCATAATTTGGCGACTTACGCATATGTATACTTAATAATTTGTTTTAAGAAAACAGTTCTTCATGTGTTTTCTTTGATAAAAACTATGGATTAGATAGGATAGCTTGCCACGAATGCATAGGCGTAGAGTTATATGGGCCCGTGGGGCTCGAGCCCCCTCTATAAATTGTGAATAGGGGCTGAGCCCACCCAATAATTTACCACTAAACACAGAAAACTAATTTATACTAACATAAAAAAAAGTATTTCACGCCATTTACAAACGTTTAAAAGAAACCTTTACTTGTACTTTTAAAAATTTTCTTCTTTTGATTTCAATCATGATTTAGTATTCATTGTGACGCCACGTAACACACAATGATACTATAAGCTGCCCTCGCCAGGTTCTGGTTAATTAAAATGATTATGCAATGTAAAGTATGAAATGAAGAAAAGTTCAGATGTGTCTAAAATGCACTATCTCATAGAAAATGTTTTTTTCTTTCCCCTCCTTTGAATTTTTTACTTTGGTTCTTTTTTTTTTTAACTTATAACATGATAGGAAGATACTAACATGGATACTTACCTTACATAGGTATAGAATTCTATGGACCCATAGAGCTCGAGCGCCTCCAATAATTTTCACTTATATATAGTAAGTCATAGCTGCCAACTACTACGGAATATAATTGACCACTTTTTGTAAACAGTACATTTTTTAATAATTTTTTTTTTCAAAACAGTAACCAGCTCGCGCGCGCAGCACAAAAAGTTTGCTATATTTTAAGCCGAAAAATCATGTAGAAAAAGTGGTTAATTATATTCTGTAGTAGTTGGCAGCTATGAGTAAGTTATATGTACCCCCTCCAAAAAAAGTATTCGAGCAAGAGAGAAATTTCCTATTTTAGATTTGCGAATAATAATGTCCGATTTGCGAATAATAATGTGGTCCGGCTATCTTGAGTTTTTGAAAAACGCACAACTTGATAGAAATATGGTAAGTCCTATTTATACATAGCGTAATTCATATTCTATGATAAATAATTTTTAATATACGAAACCAACGTTGGAAATTTCTCTCTTGCTCGAATACTTTTTTTGGAGGGTGCACTTGAATCCGTGGTGTAGCCAGAAATTTTTCATGGGGGGGGGGGGGGGTTACGACTTCTGCAACTCACATATGTGGTTGTGGGGCCCGCCCCCGCCCCCCCAATAATTTTGAAAACTTTACGCTTATGCACGAATGGCAACTTATCGTTATTTGGCGATTTACACATGCTCATAACCAATAATTACTGCTTATGTAAGTTTACCGGGAAAACCGTTATCTATATATTCATATACATAATCTTTTGCAGATTGGCGTATTTAGCATCATGATATATATCATCTCGTCGCACTGGCTAATATCCAATCTGTACTATAACTGCTATAATGGCATAGTTAACGCCGCCAAATGTTTCTACTGGTAGCAAATACCCAAGCTGAACCTAACTGGCTTTAAAATCATCTGCATATTAATTATTTTTCATTTTCAAGATTCTGGGTTCTGACATTTTGGAACGCGCGGTTTAGATTCACCCTGCTTGGAGTGATACCATTTTGCCAGATCGTACTTAATGCCAAGATGGCTGTTTTTAAATCTGTTACAATTAGTTATTCTGTTCCAGAAAAACGAATAATCTAAACTTCTGTTGTCTAAGAGAACCTACTATTGTAAAATCGTCAACTTTATAAAACACACTTTGAGTCATTTATTTCATTTACTTTTGAATTTGTCGTAAAATTGGGGTAATTCTACTTCATGTTTGTCAATTTCACGCGCTTCTACATACTTAGAATTGCTTTGTTGTAAAGGCATGAATAATTTTCTGCTGGCGAAAATTGCCAACCCTGGCAACCATTACGTTTATTTTTTCAGCTTTTTATTAATATCTTCTAAAATAATACGATTTTCGAAATTTAAGTCAACTTATCAGGCTCCCCGGAATTTTCCGAATCCGTGGACACCTTCGTCGAAACTCAAACCCCCACGGTTTTGGAGGAGATAGAACAATCTTCTGACAGCGGCGCCGATGGCAGCGGCCGTTACTTTTTTTAGAATAGAGAGATACACTTGTTGTGCAAATTATATACAGTTTTTATGCATACTAAAACAAAAATTTACGCAGTTTTAAACGGTTTTCAGAAAAAATCTCAAAATTAATCAAAAAATTTTTAAATCCCACTCCTATAAATAACTTAAGTTGAGTGATCACCTAATGAGTCACCGAATTTCATTTCTTTCACTTTAGTAGTTTTTATGTGATGTGCTAAAAAAAATTTATGCAGTTTGAAAGAATTTTCGGAAAATCTCAAAATCTAATATTTTTTTTTTTTTTAATTTGATGCCTATATTTTAAATTGAGTGACCACCTATCATATCACCGTTATTTCATTCGCTTCAGTCAGTTTTATGTGATGTGCGAATAAAAAAATGCGCCACTGACCAAACGACAGACAGACAAACTTTTCTTTTGACGGTCGTACTGGGGCCCCAAATGCTTAAAACGGATAGAAATCGCAAATTATTTTAAGTGTACATGCAAAGTCTATTTTTTTTAAAAATTTAGATTTGTAAAAGTTACCTTCCAAAATTGAAACAACGATCTCTTCAAACTTAAGTCATTTTACACCGAGTGGAAATCGTCTGGTTAGTAGAACTTTTGCCTTCCACTCCGAGGGTCTGCAGTTCGATACCAGTCGCGGAAGCAAAAAGGACGCAGTTAAGTTAAATTTCTTACGTATGATGGCAGAACTAAAATTCAATGACGTCACAATTCACATTTTCTCCACATGTATCTCAGCGTGACGGTCACGCCAATTCAATGCTTTTTCTCCATCTCAAACTATCCAACGCGCCTAAAGAAGCTTTTACTTCAAAAATAATTCGAAAACTAGCACATATCCCATTGGAAAGGAATAAATGTAAGGTATGTAGCCAAAATTAGCAATTAATTCACTGTGTCAGCACATAGTTTTTTCCAACCCCGATTGTTTTCCTGCATATTGATGACTATGTCATTTTATCTCTCACCCCCTTTATTGAAAATTGTATGAAAAATGTGTCCCAAAAATGCGACATAATTTTACATATATTTAAATACTATCAGTTCACAACTGCTTTAATCTATTGTTACAATATTTCGTAAGCTGAAGAATATGCATCACATGTATTTTTCTAAATAGGTTACAATCATAAAAATTTCAACATAGGGTTACTAGGCGAAATACACGAAAGATGCGAGATAAAATGACATAGTCAATTAATATCATTTTAATATGGAAATAATGAAACTAAAAAATCAGGGGGTCTCTCCGCCTAATGAGGCTCGAGCAACCGAGTTATAATGTTATTTCATTTCGATCCCTTGAATGATGTTAAATCGGGGTTTCACTTCATTGTACATTTGCTGAGGCGGGTTAGTTGGTATTTTTCGTTTTCAAATTAAGTTTTTTAATACTAATCCTCTACCTCCTACAGACAAGATGTCTTATGTAAATCAATTTTTTTTTCTTTTTTCTGGGGGAAAAGATTAAATAATTACCATAAAATATTGAGATATTTTCAATCTTATGAAACACTGGAAACACTTTAGAAAAGTTCTCTTCAAGGATGTTGCCACTTATGTGTACACTTGTTCCTTTAATCATTTTCATTAAAAAATTACTTGAAATAAAAATTTTGTTCCACTACAGAATCTTTCTACCCCAGGGATAGTCGACTGCTTGCATATCATTAAGCGACTTGAACATTTTCTCCAGAGGGGGGGGGGGGAGGGATTTGAAGAAAACATTATCCAGCAGGCAGTGGCGTAGCCAAGGGGATAGGGGGATCACCCCCCCCCACCCATGAAAATTTTCTTGCTACGCCACTGCCGGCAGGGGATATTTGAAAAGGAAACAAAGAAAAAAGGAGTGAAGATTCATATGTTCCATTCACATAATATATTAGATATTACATGACAAATGCAGTTGCCAACATATTTGGGAAGTGACTTAAATTCAAACAAAGTCGATCCCCGATTTTCTATGCACATATATTCCTGCCTATGTCGACTCTAAGTCTACCCTCAAATTCGGCTCGCCGCAGAGCAGTGCTTGTTCGTTCATTTTGCTGTCTTCCTTTGAAACCTGAGCCCAGTTACACAATGAGAAGTAGCATCATCCATGTGTACATCTATTTCAAAGGAATGTTTGCAACTTACTCTTTTGTCTAGTAAACAAAAGAAGAATTTCTATTTTCTACTTAAAATCCTACAGACAAGACATCTTGTCTGTAGGAGTAAGCATGGTGTCACACCCCCCCCCCCCCCCTCCACATTCACAGGCCAGTCTTGCTGTTAGTTCTGCATAAGAATAAGCAAAATCGTTAACAGCATTGGTGGTGTAATATTTTTTCTTTGTACACTACACAAATAATGTTTTAATTTTGCAAAAATATCATTCTGGTAATAGTAAGAAAGTTCTTTCAAACATTACTAGGCTATTATGCAACTTTCCACACCCTCTATATGAGGTATTTCACACGGCACGCACACGGGGTAGTAATGTACAATCACTGCATTGCTGTACATTACTTCCCTGACTCAAGGGCGGATTAAAGGGGGGGGAGGAGGGGGCGACCGCCTCCCCCCGAGAAAAAAGAATTTAATGTAAAAGATCCTATTTTACTTCCATAAAATGGATGTATATGTCAATCTTCTAACTAACCGCCCCCACCGACAAGCTAACCGACCCCCCCCCCCCCCCGAGAAACTTGCATTAATCCGCCACTGCCCTGACTTGAGCAAGGCCTTCTGTAATCTTTACTGCACCCCCCGTTTAGTAAAGCTCCTTATTTGCACCCCTTGTCCAAGATACAGATGAAGTGGTAACACATACGTTGAGAACCATCCGCTATATTCTTCTTTTATGAGGAAAATGTTGAAAATTTTAAAATGGGAAAAAAAAAAAAGTTGAGATGAAGTAACACATTTTATTTCTACAGGTGCACCGTAGAGATGAGTTCGGGCTCATTTTTTGAAGCCCGAGCCCGAGGACTTTTAATTCGAGCCCGAGCAATATTATATAAGTCGGAGCCCGAGCCCAAAATTTCAGCTAAAGATAAAAAAATCCAATTGCTTCATTGATAGAATACAATGAATTTTGTGCTGTTTGTGCAAATTAAAGACAAATATAGTTGCAAACTCTTAATGCACTTTCTAATTCTTTATATATCCATGTTTATCCAATAATGTCGGATCTCTTGACTAACTAATCAATATAAGCCGCCGTTCTGAAATATCCAAAGAGCTTCACGCACCTTCTAGGCGCTAGTGCCGCTATTTTTTTTATAAGTACAATTAACTCTGGTTATAGTGAACCCGGATATAGAGAACCATCAGCTATAATGAACGCAAACCATTAGTCCCGATCCACATGCAATCTCTATCCATCATGAAAATACTTGGGTTTTAGTGAACTTCGGATATAGTGGACGAAATTGGATGGTCCCCAGAGGTTCACTATAACGGGAGTTGACTGTACTTTTATTTTCCTCGTGAATCACTTTTTAAAATCTGTTTCAAGGAGTATGTTCAATAAAGGAGAAATTTTTCGCGAGTCCGAGCCCGAATGCAAATGTGAATTACACAGCCCGAGCCCGGTTCGGGCCCGGGCTGAGCCCGTCTCATCTCTAGTGCACAGAACATATGCCTTTCGTTATATTTATTCTTATTTCTAATCTCGGAAGTCTTTCATGACCAAATCAGATGGGTTTTTTAAAATTAATTGAAAATTTTAAAACCAGCATTTTTTTTTGGTGTCACCCCCTCTGCTGGTGTCAGCCGGTGCGGTCCGCATCCCTCACGCGACGCCCCTGGCAGGAAGAAATATGAGTATAGGTAAGCTTTAGTTTAGGGGAAGGAAAAGTAATAACGTGTGAATATGATACTTATGATACTAAAATTATTATTCTGAGGAACAGAATTAAAGAATTAATTTTTTTTTTTTTTTTTTTAAATTATATATTTGATAGGAGATAACAGATTTTTAATGGCAATGTATTTTAGACTGTACAAATGTTTCCTTTTGAAGTAGCCTCCTAAATTATAAGGAATAAAATATTTCCGAGAACAAAATTATTTATAAAGTCTTCAATCTGTCTCAGAACAATATAAGTCAGTACAAATATGTAATGTGCCACTTCAAACATACTAATGCGCTAATTTTGGTACATGCGCCAACGATTTGAACACCCCTGCTGAAGGCTAAACAGTAACAAAAAACAAAAGCTTGTACAACATCGCTAATATTCTTTCTCCAAAGAAATAATTGTAGGGTTTTGCTTTGCCATGGGTTTTGCTTTGTTTTGTAAAAATGATTACTTCATTAAAGATTGCTTTCTGGAAGAAATCTCATAAAAAGACATAAGGCTCAAGACCCTGCAGCATTTAACCCTTTGAGGCGCAACCCTTTCCCAATGCTGAAAAAAGGGCAGCCGATGCCATCGCTCGACTTAACTACCAGCAAGATGGCGGACGATCGAAACGTTCATTGCGTGCCACAGATCTAGAGACCCTTTTTTGACGACAGCTGGCTGTGCGGTTGCGCCTCAAAGGGTTATATCGAGCGATGGCAAAGGCTGCCCTTTTTTCAGCATTGGTCAGTCTCTATCCAGCTTTTCTTCTATATCATTGTATTTCCATCGTATTCTCCAGTTTTCAGCAGATAGATGCCTGTGCCAGTGCTGTTAAAAATAATCCTGGCAAGTTTACAAATAATCCACAATTTTTACGGGAATTGTGTGCTAAAAAGTATAGGATTCTCGTGTAACTATCGTCACCCTCAAGTATTTTTGTTGGAATCAAATTTAATCATCGTGATTGACAACAGTCAAAACGTCAGAGTTTTGTGTCCTCACGGCGAGGACACCTCGCGTTAAAGGGTTACCAGTGGTGTAGTCGAAGGGGGACGCCGTCCCCCTACTTTTTCACTTCAGCCCATACGTCCCCCCACTTTTTATTCTCAGGGGGGACGCTCATTTACAAGGTCTTTTTAAAAATTCTGTGAAGAAATTAAAATTTTCGTTTTGTTCGCGCGAGAGCAAGTATATCGGTATAAAAATCAAAAGGAAACTTTTGACTGTTTGAATAGACTTTACAAATGGGATTGTAAGGGTTTCTTAAACACTTCAGTAGTGAAAACATATCCATAAGAATAGAACAGATTATAATCTTCCCGAACGCACTCTTAGTAAAAAATGCCTTTCCGAATGGCCGAAAAAGTGACAAAAATCGGGGTAGCGAATAGTCACGTACCAATCCAAAAGAAAATCTGTCACTTTGACATTGGATTGTTGCCTCACCATGGCACAGTGGTTATGTTACTGGAAATGGTAGACGGGCGAAGTGTGAAGGTCCCGGGTTCGGGTCCCATTGCGCGTCCGTCGACCTAACCGTTCGGAGTTTTCCGTGGTTCTCTCCGAAACTTTGCGTAAATACGGGTTAGGACCCCTTAGAAAGACCCCCACATAGGGCACCCCCACTTGTGTTGTCTTTCTGACGAGGATTTATAAGGGCTCTGAGCCAAGCACATCTATCTGCTATCGCGTTCACAATAACAACAACATTGGATTGTTGACAAATGTAAATGGAAAAAATTAAGTAGCTCCCATCGCGCGTCCGTAACAGTTCGGAGTTTTCTGTAGTTTTCGCCGAAACTTAGGGTGAATACGGGTTAGGACTCCTTAGAAAGACCCCCGCGAAGGGCACCCCCCCCCTTGTGCTGTTCTTCTGACGAGGATTTATAAGAGGACTTCGAGCCAAGCACACAAATCCGATACACATGTTCGCAACGACAAATTAAGTAGCTTTGCTTACACGGTTGATCAAAAAGACTTAGTTTAGATTATTAACAAGTAATCAATAATTTAACAATGAGTTCATTTTAATTAATTAATAAACAAATGATGGTTAAATTAGTTTTATTGGTTGTTTAAGGAATAATTACATTTAATGAATCCGATAAGTTTAGTCGAAATTTCGTAAAAAATGAGCGTCCCCCCACTTTTTTCTTAGGACTACAACCAGGGTGCGAATTGACGGGGGGGGATGCCGGGTTTCGTCCCCGGCTGAAGAAAGTAATATCCCTGGCTAGAGAAATATTAATTGATCCCTGCCAGGGATACTATTTATCCCCTGCTGGAGAAATGTTAAATTAATCTGTGTCCCACCCTACAAGTTCAACAGTACCTAACGATTTTAACTATTGAGAATAGAAATTTTTCGTTGCTTACTTTACTAGACAAAGGTAGACAAGTTACAAAGCATGCCTTTGAAATAGATCTACACATGTCTGATGCCACTTCTCACTCCGTAACTGGGCTCAGGTTTCAAAGGAAGACTGCGAAATGAACGGACAAGCCCTGCTCTGCCACCCACCGAATTTCAGGGTAGACGGAGAATCGACATAGACAGGAATATGTGCATAGGGGGTCGACTTTTATTTGAATTTAAGTCACTCTTTAGACATATTGGCGACTGCATTTGTCATGTAATACTTAATATATTGTGTGAGTGGAGCATTTACGCCTTCCTCCTTTTTCTTTCTTTCTGTTTTTTTTTTTTTTCTTTCTCAAATGTCCCCTGCTGGAGAATGTTTTCTCTCAAATGTCTCCCCCCTGGAGAAAATGTTCAATTCGCACCCTGACTACAACACTTGGTTAAACTTTCGCTGTCAGTCCACCTGCAGTTGAATTCTTTTCTTTTCGCCGTGCTTGATTACGATGTTTGTTTCGGGAATGAACTCATAACCGTTAGAATAGCATCAAGCATTATGAATTCATCAAATGCCGATTGCATGCCACGGTGAAAATTTTAGAAATATTCCACTACACGAGGAACTTTCTGTAAGACAGAAGGTTGTAATTAGCGGGTATTCATATGTAGATCAAAGGCCGAAAAACACAAATGATTACCATAAAGATATCGTCGCTTATGTAACTAACTGCAAAGAAAAGAAAGTTTCTACGTTTTGTATTCTTATTTCAATTGTCGAAAATTAGATTCGAAATTAGCGTGCCACCTCCACAACTTCCGACACATGCTCTTTCTGTCCTTTAGAATGTCACTCTTCCATTCAGTCTAAGGTAGAAAATGAGATAAGACGATGTAATCTTCTTATAATTTATATTTTTCGTTTTTTTTTTCAATATTTTCTGTGAAACCTTGCATGCGTTATGTATTAAATAACAACGGTTTTTTAAACAGTAAACCTTGAGATTGGAAAAATAAAAATAAATAAAAGGAAGACTGACGTTGGGTTGTCTTTTTCGTTCATTTCAAGCAAAATGACCAACTTAAGGAATGTTAAAGCTTATATAAAATCTAAAATGTAATTAATTAATTAATTAAAACGGTAGCTGAAACACTTTCAAACTTTAAATGCATACTAAAAGTATTGTATATAGTTGCAGAATACTCTGCTAATTTCTGGGTTCGTCGTTCTAATGTCCAATAGGTGTAGAAAGTTCTAATCAGAAGTCCACTTGTTAGGCTGGAACACAAACTTTATTGCTTCTAGAACTTCGTCGAACAATCAGCTGTACAAAATTCACAAGCACAATGAGACAGTAATGGGCTTTTAACAGTCCGCTTAGTAAAGAAGCTTTCACAGGTGCTGTATTTCTTACACGAAATAAAACACTTCCACAGGCAAAAATTCGGTGGAAATATACGAGGGATATCGGAAACAGTCCCTCAAAGTCAGCAGTGAAGAATTTACACACAGCACTCAAAAACAAGGCTTGAAAAAGGCAAGCGAAAACAGCGCTTCTGTAGCACAATACAATTCACAGTGCAATACAGCGAATACACTCACGAATGCTCGGTGAGATACTGACTCAAACTGGGGGAACTCACCGCTTTTATAGTCTACGACGAACACCGTAGAAGGTTCCAGACAGAACCATCCGTGGAATGTAATAGAGCAAGCTCGATTATGATTGCGTAATAGAAGAGGAATAATAGGTTATTATGTAATACTATTGCAGGAAAACAAACTTTAAAGGCCCTATTGAAAAAAATCGCACCAAATGTCTGAATTGTCTCCAAGCTTGGAGGCTTTTTGGCGAACTATCGCCAAATTTGGTGCCTAAAATAAGTCCCCAAAAGAGGTTAGCGAAGGCCAAGGATCAATATTTCTCGAGATTTCTAGAAACGCATTACTGATCAATGGGGAAACCCATTGATCAGTAGTGCATAACCTTTAGCAAGATCTTAACGACATAATTTAAGCAAGTAATCAATAAACAAAATTAGTAAATGCACACTAATAAATAAATAATAAAAATAATAAATAAGTAAACACTAATGAAAACCAATATATTACAAATATGTAAATTAAACATGGCGTAAGTGCTGAGTAAGAGAGTTGAAGAAAGAGAAAAAGGAGAGGGGGACAGCAAAAAAAAAAAAAAAATGAGAGATGAAAGAAAGGAAGGATTACGCCATAGTGACCATGGTCTAACATTATATATAGTAAATTACAACCGTGGTAAATGGCTAGACGATCATAATGAACAACTCTTGGTTTCGAGTTAGCTGACTTACGAATCCGAACGACGACATCGTTCAGTCTGTTTAGGACTGTGTAAGGACGGTCCCACGGTCCCACGGCGATTGCAGCTTGGGAATTTCCGTCGAGTAGGATTCCATAGCCAAACTTTATCATCTACGTTGAACTCGTGTCCCGTTGCCTTCGTGTCGTAGCGAATCTTCTTCGTGCTCAAGTTGATGCGCTCTGGAGCAAAATGATGCATATCTTCAAACCGTGCCTGGAGATATTTCATGTACTCCGCTAGCGATAAAGGCGTATCTGGAAGGCGACCAAACACTAGACCGGTGAGAAGACGAAGATCTCCTCTTAGCATCTGAGAAGGTTTGAAGCCGGTAGTCTCATGGACGGCACTCCTATAAGCCGGCAGGAAGAGGGGGAGTTTCTTGTCCCAGTCCTCTTGATTCCTAGACACCAGAAGCAAGAGGTTGTTCAAAATAGTGCGATTAAACCTCTCCACCATGCCGTCGGATTGTGGGTGTAAAGGCGTAGTTTGGGTTTTGTCGATTCGGAGAAATTTACATAGTCCTTTAAAAACTGCAGAGGTAAAGTTCGTTCCTTGGTCGGAATGAAGTTACAGAGGGGTTCCATTGTTCCATACCTGAAAATCCATTCTTGCACCAATACCCCTACTACGGTCGTAGCTTCCTGAAACGGGAATAGGATACGATTCGGGCCATCGTAGTCCAGTCAAATAGAAAAAACGGAGGAACAAATTTATAAAGTTTTGAAACTTGGGGAAAATACTAATTGGGGATGTACTTGTGTGAAACAGAAAAGTTCCCCCCCCTCGAGCTACCGCGTCCCCCACTTTTGCCCCCACCTAAAAAAGCTCACTTTTTTGGATTTTCGCTTCTATCTCAAAACCTGTGCATCTTAGCAAAAAAATGTCAATTTCAAAATTAAAGCTGATACAATTCCTACACTATTGTGATTGGTTATTTTTTTCTATATGCAATAGCTTTTGAGATATGTTTTAAAAAATCTCGCAAATTTTTGGAAAACGCTTCTTTTTATCCCATTCTTTAACCAATTTTGCCTTATAGCTCTTCAATCACCAGTTTTACAGCAATTGCTTCCTTAGCAAAGTTGTAGAGTATTCAATTACCTTTAAAATTAGTTATTTTTTGTAACTTTATCTTTAAATGATCAAAAGTTATGGCAATTTGAAATTTTCAATAAATTTTGCAAATTCGAATGAAAACTGCACTGTGCGACAAAATCTAGGGAAAAAATATAAAGTTTTGAAACTTGGGGAAAACATTGATTGGTGATGTAGTTGTATGAAACAGAAAAGTTCCCTCCTCTCGGGATACCGCGTCCCCCTTTAGCCCCCCCCCAAATAAAGGTCCCCTTTTTTTTCACTTTCATCTAAAAAATCGTGCATAGCAAAAAATGTCAGTTACAAAATGAAAGCTGATTAAACTTCCTATGTAACTGGTTATTTTATCTATGTACAAAAGTTTTCGAGTTATACGTTTAAGAAAAAATCGTAAATTTTTAGAAAACGCTTCTTTTTATCAAGTTTTACAGGAATGAATTTAAGGCAAAGTTGTAGGATATTCAATTACCTTTAAATTTAATTTTCATTTGTAATTGCATTTTTAAATTATCAAAAGTTATAGCAGTTTGAAATTTCCGATAAATTTTAGAGAATTCGAATGAAAACTACTTTGCGCGTCAGAGTTCAAGAGAATAGTTAGGTTTCGAACTTGGGGAAATCACTTGTAGGTCGTGAAATATTAAGAAACAAGGAAATTCCTCTATCTGGGGGGGGGGGGCGTGCGTCCCCTTAGCGCCCAAAAATTTATTTATGCAAAACGGTTTCTTTACATTACAAATGCAAGAGCGTATGATTTGGTTCAATTTTCAACTTTGTTCTTTATTTATTTGTTTTTTCTATTGTTTCTGCTCAACTAGTTACCATAAACACATATTTAACACATAAATGTTAGTGCTAAAGTCTAAATCCCCTCCCCCCCCAAAAAAAAAAATCCTTTGAAAGTGATATTTTTTACCTCAATAGAATTCTGTAATACAATTTATCTGTTCAATATTATGTAATTTGACATTAGCATTTCAGTGATGATTCTTCATCAGAATTAAGAATTACGGCAACATTAATCAAAAATTACTATATAATACACTTCTCTTATGTGCAACATCTATACAACATCAGTACTACAAATCTATGGAACAATTTTATTTTAAAGATAAGGAAAATTTAACAGAAGGGAGGAGGATTTCCTGAAAAAAGGAAATAACAAATTTTGACAGTTCAACGACTCGACTCTCGGAATTAAGAGTCAAGGTTAGTCAAAATATGGGATGAAAATAAACGTTTTTCATAAATTTGGGATGTTTTCTAAAGCATATCTCGAAAGCTATTGGATAGAGAAGGAAATAACTAAGTATAATTTTATGAGCTTTCATTTTTTATTGGCATTCTTTTGCTTAGAAGCACCGTTTTTAAGATAAAATTAAAAATCTAAAAAGGTAACTTTGGGGGGAGGGGTAAGAAGGGGGCGCGTCACCCCTAGAGGAGGGAACTTTTCTGTTTCATACAACCAAATACCCAATCAGTGTTTTCTCGAAGTTTCAAACCTTTATAATTATTTTCCTAGATTTCCTTGTACTCTGACGCGAATGTAGTTTCCATTCGAACTTTCTAAAATTTATCGAAAATTTCACACTGCTGTAACTTATGATAATTTAAAACTACAATAACAAATAAAAATTCAGTTTAAAGGTAATGGAATACTCTACAACTTTGCTTTAAACCCATTCTTGTAAAACTGAGGGTTGAAGAGCTATAAGGAAAAGTTCGTGGAAAATAGTGGTAAAAAGAAGCATTTTCTAAAAATTTGCAATTTTTTCTAAAACGTACAACTCGAAAGGTTTTTACATGAAAAAAAAATAACCACTAACAATCTTGTAGGAAATTTTATAAGCTTTCATTTTGTAACTGGAATTTTTTTGCTAAGATACACGATTTTTTAGATGAAAGTTAAAATCCAAAAAAGGAATATTTTGGAGGGGCTAAAGGGGGGACGCGACAACCCCAGAGCGGGGGAACTTTTCTATTTCATACAAATACATCACCAATCATTTTTTTTTCAAAACTTTATAATTTTTTTCCCTAGATTTTGTCGTACTTGGTCATGCAATGCGGTTTTCATTCGAATTTGCTAAATTTATTGAAAAATTCAAATTGCTGTAACTTTTGATCATTTAAAGATAAAGTTTCAAAAAATAACTTATTTTAAAGGTAATTGAATACTCTAGAACTTTGCTCTGGAAACAATTGCTGTAAAACGGATGATTGAAGAGCTATAAGACGAAATTGGTCAAAAATTGTAATAAAAAGTAGCATTTTCCTAAAATTTGCTAGAGTTTCTAAAACATATCTCGAAAGCTATTGCACATAGAAAAAAATTGCCAGCTACAATCTTGTATGAAATTTTATCAGCTTTAATTTTGTAACTGACATTTTTCTGCTAAGATGCCCAGTTTTTGAGATAAAAGCGAAAGTCCAAAAAGAGGCGGCCTTTTGGGGTGGCGAAAGGGGGGACACGACACCTCGAGAGGGGGGAGCTTTTCTGTTTCACACAACTATATCCGAAAATAGTGTCTTCCACAAGTTTCAAAACTTTATAAATTTTTTCCCCCATTTGCCGTTTTTTGGTCTGATTTGCCTGGACTATTGAGAGAAGTAATCAATAACAACTAGGCACGGGCGTAGCCAAAGGGGGGGGGGGTTATGGGGGTCACAACTCTCCCCATGAGGAATTTTTTGCCATACATAATGTATATTCTTCATTCACTTATCACACACGCATATACATACATGTGAGTTGCAGTAGTCGTAACTCCCCCCCTCCCTTCCGATGAAAAATTTCTGGCTACGCCAGTGCTAGGATACACTTGTTACCATCTGCAGTTCGCGGAAGGGGGGGCAGAATGTCGAAGGCGCTAGCAGTCTCTCAAAAGGCGCTGCTACATTGTAACGATGTAGTTTTCCACGGTTACGTTTCTTCGGGCCTTTACGGGCGGTACTAGCGTCACTAGCTTTACACCACTTTTCAACATCGTCTTGAGCCCTAGACCAGTAGAAGCGCTCGCGAACTTTCTGCAAGGTCTTCAGTATGCCAAAATGGCCCCCAATTAAGCCATTATGCAACTCTTCTAGAACCTTTGGAATCCTAGAACGAGGGAGTACTAATTGCCATAGAAGTATTTTGCCGTCGTCCGACTCTCATTTACGATACAGAACTTCGTTTCTCAGGCGAAGCGAATCCCACAAAGCTCAGTACTGCTTTGTTGCTGGACAGCATGACGATATTTCTTGCAAACTGGGATTAACACTGCATTTTTCCTTTAACTTTAGGATAGGCCTGATGTCGCTATCAGCTAACTGGTCTGCCCGGACATTTTCGTCACTCCAGGGATCTTGAGATGGTACAGATGATGTAACTTGGCGGACAACGGGATGTGTCAGATGGTAATTTTTTTCTGGCCTGGAGCAATATCGACAACTTTCTATGCAGGACCTTCTTGATAAAGCATCTGCGTTTCCATGAGATGCTCCTTTCCAATGACGTATTTCTACACGCTTAAATCTATTGATTAAAACTAACACTCATTTATTGATTAAATTTCTTATCGGCTGATTTAAATCCTTTTACGCCAAAAAATACTCATTCAAGACAATAATTTGTGAATGCCTCAATTCGCCCCAGCACTCCCCATCCGCTATATTCTACTTTCACTTCAATTTTCACAATATTTTTGTCTATTTGAGTATTCTCTCTCTCTTCTCCCCCCACGACCCATATCCTATTACTGTCACGTGACCCACGCTGTTCAACAGATAACGGTTCATAGTCGGGCACAGTTGTGTATGTATTTGTATTCGCTGGTGATAATTTTTATGTTATATCTGAATACCAAATGCATCTTTTTCATATTCAGAGTTGTGAAATAAATTCAGCCTAGAAATGGAGGAGATGGTTTAGGTAAAGATTTCGCTTTAATGACATAGTTTCTTACGATTGGATTATAAAACGCTGTTGTAAAACAAATGAAGTTATGATATCTCCACCCAAAGTGAGTAAGTAGTATTTTACCTTTATCATGTCAATAAATTGGGTTGCTGCTTTAATTAAATCTCACAGCTGGTTTAACCATGATTGCATTTCTGTAGTCTGACTGTACTGTGAATTCGTTTTATAACGAGAGACTATAGTGAAATTATATCCTATTTATTTAAAATATTCTTTTTTATAGTGTATTAAGATATATGTAATGTATTTGCCTTGATTTAAAATTTATTTTCTCGGGCTTATAATCATAGATTACAGCTCTAATAATAAAAAATGAAGAAAACGAATCATTCAATATATTAATCAAAAACAGCAAATATTAATAAAGCACCCTTTTTCTAGCTTAAAATAATAATCTTAAATTAAGTACAGATATGTTAATTAAAAACGGATAAACACTCCTCATTTTTGATTATTATTTAGCCTAAATGGAGCTGTTGTATAATGCTAAAAAATTGAGAATTTTTCGCTCCATTGATTTTTGTCGATTAATTGAGCAAATGTTACTCAATCGGGAGAATGGCTGTTTGAAGTCAAAAATTGAGTAAAAATGTACTACGTTTGATTATTATTTTACTCAATAGATTTAAGCGTGTATGTCATATTCTTGTAATCTCTGTATCCACCTGGCTATCTGGCCCTCCAGATTCTTGGAATTTAAAAGCTAAATTAAGGAACTTTAAAATTTCAATTGGGCTTTCCTTTTTGCCTAATACGGCCGTAACTGACACTATATATTTCATGTACTAGATCAAGCCCGTTTATATTCTCTGATTCCCCCTCGGTCAGTATTAACTCCAATTGTCTTCTATCTATACTATTAAAATCTGTGCGCATCTGTCTGTCTGTCTGTCTGTCTGTCTGTGTGTAGCATCATCTCCTCCGAAACCGCTGGGAGTTGAGTTTCAATCGAGGTGTCCACTTATTCGAAAAATTCCGAGGAAGGTCTTCCGATAATTTAAATTTCGAAATTCGAATTAGTTTAGGAGATATTGATAAAAACCCCGTCAAAAACACTCATTTTTGCTTTCCGCAACTCCGCGATTGTAACCCCTGTAGTGAAAATGTGAGAAATAAGCATCGAGGTTGCCATGTTTGGCGAATTTATTAAATGATTTACACTCTTGCATTAAAAATAAAGGAATAATACTTTTTTTCTGTTTCGAATATTTGCTAGGTTATTTTTTAATTAAAATATCGTCTGCGTGGGAAATCAGAGCAGGAATTCAATATTTTTTATACGCAAAAGAAAAAGGATTTGTAAATTTCAGAGACTAAAGTGTATAACCTTATAATTTGGCGAAAAAAAATGGCTTATATGGCGATTTTGAGAAAGTGGATTCTAGTGGTTTGCACACAATTTTAGGCTTGGCGCAATTTACTGAGAGCGTAAAGAAATAGTATTTTTAAAAACAAGTGCAGGTTTTACTAGAATTTAGCCTGAAATTTTAATTTTCTGTTCAGAAATAATGCAGTTATTAAGGCGATTTTAAATGATTTTCATCAAGTTAAATAAATTGATTTAAGTTAGGGAAACCCCGCCAAATTTCAGAAAATTAAACTTTTTCATTTGTATTGCTAATTCTATGCCCCGATTGATATGAGTTGGTGTTACGAGCATATGAATAGATAATATTTTTTAATCTCTCCAAACAAGGTGTAATAAAATAGGAAGTCTTTATAAATACGAATGCTGTTTGAGATGAATGAGAATATTTTTTAAACCCAGTTAGACTAGCTGGTAATGCCTTTAAATTATTGCAAAGTTTAATGTGTGATTCATTTTGGCTATTTGCCATCGACTGCCGACGTTAATTACGCCAAAATGGCAGTTCTAGCAAAGTAAACATAAATAAATCATTTCATATTCTATTTTTAACACTGCTACAGTTTCCGTAGCAACGGAATCCATTGTTGCCACTTAAGTTGTTCAATTTAATAATTAAGTGAAACCACTCATTTCTACATCTCTTAAGACCCAAAAAAGTGAAAACGCATTAAATATGAAACAAATAGAATTTTAACATATTTGCGCATTAAAAATAATCGAAGTTTTTCAGGCAATTCTGCATATTTTTCATTTTATTTCCTTCGCGTGTGACGTCATTTTCATGTCATTGTCTTCTGTTTTGCTGTCAGATTATCCGGAGAAGCACATTACACGCTAACGTATGTGCTGCTTCGGTGGACATAAGGAAGCAATTTGTCGGGTGCGTATTTGCCTAACCCCTCTGTGTGTCTAAATTGAAGCAATGAAACTTTGTAGGCGTTTCTTTTTTTAAACTAGAAAAAGGCAGATTAACGTCGTTAACGTGGAAAATATATATATGGAAAACTATTTAATTGGTAGCCGTAATGCGAAATGATAATCGATTATTAACATGGGCAAAGCAACAAAATTTCGAAAGTATGAAAAGCCAGGAATATGAAATGAAAATCCAAAATAAATCACCAGAGACTATAGGATAAGCATCGCGTACGAGAATGATATTGCAATCATGTACATAACAAAGGCGCTTGCAAGAAATACAAAATATAATATGAAATTAATTGCTCTTTCTTCCCATGGCTTTTGCGGAATCTTTCCGAATAACGGGATCCGGTGTGCTTAGAATATTTCATATAAATTACTTATATGTTAAAGTTCTATTTATTTTTTCATATATATTCCAGTTACTCCAGTTACAAGACCAAGAGCTCTAGAAACGATTTCAGATTTTGTTTAATATTGAATTTGACACTATGCAATTAATCTATGTTAAAAATAAAATATAAAATTAGTTATTTATTTAGTGTGAATTGGCAGTGAGATCAACGTTAGTTTTATGTAACAAGTGTGCTACTGTATTAAGAGTTCAGTAAAGGTAATAAGCTTTTCCGCTTAAGTTACGTCACAAATGTTTTCATTTACGAAAGCGACAAAATCTTCACGGAAACAGGATGCATTTTTGGTTTCTGAACGTACAATGTGCATCGATTGTTTCGTGTAGGTTTTTAAAATTTGGGTAAAATTTAATAAAGTCATCTGCAACATAACTGTGCTAATGCATTGTCCACGCTTTACGAAATGCAAGATAAGATAAAATAGTATTCAACATCATGTAATGTTATTCATATGGTATGTATGAATGCCATAAATTAAACCTAAAAAAGAGAATTATATGATGTAGAAATAAGGCATTTTTCGAAAGAGAAAAGTTTCGCTTGCATACCGTAAAGTTCTTACTTTTCTGATCGCCAGTGACAATGACGTAGTTTTTGTGTCATCATGTTGCAATTGTCTCAAATTTCCACTCATGGAGTCAGCTTTTCGTCAGAATTCCAGCAATTTTTCACTATTAGAGATTTCTATCACTGGGTTTAATTCGAATAATATGTGTAAGGAAAATATTCGTCTCCTACCGTGCGGAGAACGGGTAAGCAGCTAGTATATAATAAAATCCGAGAGTAAACATTGTATGTAGTGATGTATGTGGGTAGGCAAGTTTGTGACCTCCGATCTTCTTGCGCGCGTCTCTCGATCGCATTGCGCCGAGACGGTGGGTCGCAGACCTACCGAATTTTGCATACGGCTTCACTAGGACAGATCCTAACACGCCTCGGAGCGATTTTTTCGAAATTCGAATTAGAAAAGGTTTTATTTTATGTTTTGTCGGATTTTTAGCGATTTTTCTCGCTTAATCTTATATAATAAAATCCGAGAGTAAACATTGTATGTAGCTATGTATGTAGGTAGGCAAGTTTGTGACCTCCGATCTTCTTGCGCGCGTCTCTCGATCGCATTGCGCCGAGACGGTGGGTCGCAGACCTACGGAATTTTGCATACGGCATCACTAGGACAGATCCTAACACGCCTCGGAGCGATTTTTTCGAAATTCGAATTAGAAAAGGTTTTATTTTATGTTTTGTCCTATTTTTAGCGATTTTTCTCGCTTAATACGTAATAATGCCGGTAATTACACTCGCAAGAAAACGAAATTTACATCATCGGATAGAGGGGAAAATTTTCTTTTAAAAACTGTTTGTTCGGACTGTGTAACATAATTTTCAGATTTTTGGGAATTTTTCAAATAAAATTAAATTTGACGCTGACTTTCGTAAAATATTTTTAAAACTGCTGCATCTTGAATTCTATCCGTCCTAACTGTTTTATATTTCGGCAAAAGACGGAGCATACAATTCGCCCACTTTTAAAAGAAGAACGGGGAAAAAATATAAATTAGGAGATTTTTTACGAATTTTTATGTAAAGAAGGATTTTGAATACAAAAGCAGGTGCTTCAAGATTTCGTTTCATATTAAGCTTGCAAATTTAGCCGTCATAGTAACTAAAACTGAATAGCTGCCAGTTGAAAAAAATAAATAAAATTACTTTAAAATAACTGAATTTTCGCATGCAAAATTCATACGTCATTTTGATGTAACGAGTTTAAAACCCCTTTCGAAACTCAATCAGAATAACGGAGTCACAAGCAAAACATACGGCACGTACGAAATAATTCCATTTTTTATATTACGTTGTCAGAAAAAGAATTGAATGCTGTTTTTACAACAATGAATTACCCAGCATTATTTTCGATTGAGTTTTTAAACGGGACAGTTTTCGAATCGCAAGAAATTTTTTGCAGTGCTAAATACGTCAATCTGACAAGAATTATGCATAAAAATGTATGGAGAGCTGTTTTAGTGACAACGATAAAGTGAAACGATTAATGTTTTTGCTAATGCGCAAATTGCAAAGAATCGCCAAACAATAAAAGACTACATTCGTAGCAAATATCTAAACCGTTTCTTTAAATTAAGCATTAAAGATGGAAAAGCGAAAATATATTGGTATCAGTAAAAGATGGTATAATTAATAGTTAGTAGATATTACGGCAATACTAATCAAAGCACAATATACTGCATTAATAAATACTTCGTGAAACTATTCGTTTCCATTCGTTTTTCAACAGCCGTCTTACATCACAGCTAACTAAACATTAAATAATTTTAAGTCGCGTTAATATATCCCGCGGTAGTTTCCACAGAAAAGACTGTACCTGAACTTTTTTTTTCTTGGAGAATCTGTTTTGTCACAAGTAGTTATGATCACATTTTAGGAAAATGTTCTCTTCTTGCCTTGCGAAGAGCGGGTACACAGCTCTTTAATTATAAAATAAAACGGTTCTCCACATCATGTTGTATCTAAGGTATTAATGGTATAACTTAAATTAATAAAAAAGAGTATGATGTAGGAATGTGACATTTTGAAAGTTAGAAATTTTTAGGAACCGTCAAGCTTTTCTTTTTCTGATCGCGAATGACACCAACATAGTTTTTTGTGTCATAATATTACAATGGTCTCAGGTCAGTACTTATACTAACTTTACGAATAAATAATGAGTAACAGCCATGAGTCTAATTATTTTGCTTATTTTTAGATTCCATATCACTGGAATCAAATCGAATTATACATGTTAGTTTACACTATAAACAGTGTTAACACTGTTACACTATGTTACAATGTTTAATTAGCACTTTTAGGAGTGTCTTTTAACTCATTTATGCCGTGCAAAAATTTAAAGAGTTAACACGGTAACAAACATTTAAACAATTACATTGGGTACTTATTAAATTAAATCTGCACTCTAAGGTATTAATCGCTTTGTTTGCTGTAAAAAAATAAAACTATCTTAAATTTTAATTTAGGATCTTTCACCAGATCATCTCGTGATTCGCAATCAAAATTAATATGTTACGTGGCTGCTTAAACTCAGTGTTAGCCAGAATACTATCTCGTCGGTCAGTTCTCTTGAATAACAGAACATTTCATTTAAAATCCCATCCAATCGAAGATTCTTTCAAAAAATCTTTACAGTTTCTTAAGATTTCTAGAGCAGGTGTTAAATCGTTGTCTTTTGACTGCAATATCTTTCTTAAGAGATTCATGCAATTAGAGATTTTGTACCAAATAATAATAGAGCGTAGGAACATGAACTGTTTGAGAGAGTTAAATAATCCTAGCCTTATTGGAATTAGATTTTTTAATACCTTTGTACCTTACCAAGAATGCGATCTGTTCAATTTTTTGGCATCAGGAATGCAATCTAGAAATATGGGATAATATTTAGCTTGTTGAATTTCATTAACAAACTGTAATTTGAATCGAACTGGAAATCTTGTGAAAAATCTGTGCAAAATGTGTAAATATTTGTTTGCACATCTTACATAAACAACTGAACAAGGGCGTAGCCAGGATTTTCATTGGGGGAGGGGGGGGGCAAGACATGGAGACCATGGAGTCAAACTGCTCCTACCCCCGGTTTGTCATAATCAGACCCAATGTTTAGCTCATTTTAGGGGGGCAGCTGTCCCCCTTTCCCCCCGCTGGCTACGCCCGTGCAACTGAAGCGAATGAAATGAAATTTATAGCAACACCAAAAGTGGCAACTTAATTTAAACTGCAGTTGCTAAAATATTTCTAATTCGTTTAAAAGTTTTGAGATTTAAAACTGTTGTTTGAAAACTCTGTGTAAATGTATGTCCAAGGAGCCCAATTTATAGTTAAAAAATGGCTCAATAGAATAGAATGAAATTTGGAATTAAATTGAATGGTAAGTTAATTCAAACAATAGATACCAAAATTGTTTTAAATAATTCATAGACTTTGAGATTTCGTAAAAATCGCTTTAAAAGTTTGTTCTGGCATCCATCAAAAACGGATTAAGAGAACAGAATGAAATTAGGCCATATGATGGGTAACAAAGCATCGTCGAAATTTTTAAAAGATTTGAATAAATTGAAAAGGTTTGAAAAAGTTGCATTGTATTTTTTCTTTTCTTTTTTAGGGGGCAAGGAGAGAGGGGGGGGGCGTCACTTTAAGGCGTCTGAAGGTAATACAATAGGTGGCTGTTCGACTTAAACAAATTGCGTCGATTTCTTTTTTTAATTATTATTATTATTATTAATTTTGAGAAAATTGTACAAATATTTTACAGGCATAATATTAAAATTTCTAAAGTTAATAGAACAAAATTCAGTTACTATCGACGTTGCAGTGATCGGCTACTTGCTATTACAAAGAATTTTCCAGATATTCTCTTTTCAGTTTAATATTCATTACTAGCATCTTCTTTTGCAACTTTATGTAGGAAGCTTCTTGATGTAGGAAGCTCATCCACTAAAAGAAAACGTTAATTTTGAATGTAAAATATTTTCTCTATTGACAGTTTGTCTCAGTAATTTGTTACTCTCTAACCTGTAATCTTTGAACAATACACAAGAGTTATAACTTTGCTTTCTATATTTCTGCCAGTCTGCTAATTCCATTTTTTTGTACTCCTACAATGCAAACGAAATTTTGCGCGGTTAGTAAAAACCCATCAATGACGGATGGGTACATCACCTAGTAAAGTTATATAGAATGATATTCTTCGGAATATTTTTTAATAATTCTTTTACTAATGCGAAATGTATTTTTCAAATTCGAGCCAAAATGCCTCCCCTAAAATTTGCTGCCCCGGACAGGGGTCCGGTTTGTCCGGCCCTAGGGCCGCCCCTGCCAGGATAGATGGCTTGTCAGGATGAGGATAAGACAGGATCGGCGTAGATGTTAAAGCCGACTTCAGTTGGTTGAATCAGTGGCGGATTATTGAAAGTTTGTCGGGGGGGGGGGCGGTTAGTTAGAAGATTGATATATATGTTACGGCCAAAGCCCGAAGTTCGGCCAGTTCGCGATTTGGCCAAGAGGTTTGGCCAAAGTCCGAAGTACTTGCAAGTAATATTGTATATTCTACTTTGGCTGGCCGTTTCGCGAAGTGGCTGGGAATCTTTGGCCAAAGCCCGAACTGATAATGATAGACTGAGCGGTATCTATTTGCCTTTGCAAAAAGTTTCATATTTTTTGAAGCGATATTTTGGGAGACAATGTGATCTAGGATCTTCAGCATTAGATCTATTGAGCAGAAAAAGAGTAAGGATACCCCTTAAATGTAGTTGAAAAATTCGTCATTTTTGAAGGTCGCAAATTCAATATTCTTTGCGCTATCTCGTTGCTTCAGCATATACGCTCACTGAATAATTTCTATTATGGCTTTAATATGAGAACAGAGTAACACGAGATCATATTTTTATATATTACAAGCTTATTCTAACTCAGAGATGTCACTTATATTTGAACTCGTTTCTAAAACAATTGTACTTAGGAAAAAGAAAAAAAAAAAACAGTACACAGAAGTACTCATTTTTAAATACTTCATTTTTAACAGTGTGTAAAACAATCTGCTTTTGATTTCTTTCTTCCTACTTTGGCCGATCGTCCCAAACCACTTCGCGAATTGGCCGGCCAAAGCCCGAAATCAAGAAAAGATCGGACATTGGCCGGTAAGTTTACAGCGACGTTGGCCAAAACGCGAAATGGCTGGCCAATTCGCGAACAGGCCGATTTCGGACTTCGGCCGTAACATATACATCCATTTTATGGAAGTAAAATAGGATCTTTTACATTAATTTGTTTTTTCTTGGGGGGGCGGTCGCCCCCTCCGCCTCCCCCTTTAATTCGCCCTTGGGTTGAATGCATCCTCACACAGAGCCGGTCCTAGGATGGAGAGAACGGTGCGACCGCACTGGGCGCCATCTGTATGGGGGCGCGAAAATGAGTTACTTTATAATTTGTGTATGTACACTCATGTCCATAAATTAAGGATAACGAAGTTCAGGCAAAGAAAGAGAAAGAAGCAAAACAAATTTGACTTATTTGTAAAGTCTATTTATTAAACAAAAAGTAAAGAGCAAAAAAGATGCTATATGTTTGACATAATTAATAAAAATTGCAAGTTTTACATCTTGACCAAATTTCAAAAAAGAACCTATTTACAAAAAACAGTATAACATGGTTAGTAGGATGGTTAATACGGAGTATGTCTCCCGGACAATGCAATACAGGCCTTACAACGCCTAGGCATGCTGATAGGGATGGACGCGAGACGACTTTTTTGTGAGACGAGACAGAGATTTACAGCTTTTTTGCGAGACGAGACACACATTTTTAACATTACGATATAGGGATTTTTGCGAGACGAGACAAGCTTTTAGGCTATTTTGCGAGACGCGAGACGCTTATTTTTCGTCTCGCGTCCATCCCTACATGCTGAGTATCAAATGCTCAATCTGATCTTGGGGAATATTACACCACTCATCAAGCTATGCACTCCGAAGTTCCGGTAGACAGGTGGGCGGGGGTTGACGGGCTGCAATTCGTCGGCCAAGCATATCCCACACATTCTCTATTGGATTCAAGTCCGGTGAGTATCCTGGCCAATGCATACGGGTGATATCCTCCGATTGAAGGCATTCGTCTACAATGTTTGCACGGTGAGGACGGGCGTTGTCATCCATAAACACCAATTCAGCACCCATGGCGCCCCGAAACAAACGTACATGTTGTTCCAGAATGACATCCCGATAGATGTGGCCTGTCATCGTTACACTCTGAACATGCAGGTCAGTTCTGGAACCAAGAATAATTCCTCCCCAAACGAGCCATCCTGCACCACCGTAACGGTGTCTTTCAATGGTGTTCTCTTGGTGGTAACGGGTACCTGGCGCTCTCCAGATGAATGTCCGGTGAGAATCAGACTCCAAACTAAACCTGGACTCGTCGGAAAACATCACACAAGACCACTGTTGCGGTGTCCACAATGCATGCTCTCTACTCCAGGTTAATCGCAGGCGACAGTGAGTTGCGGTAAGTGGAACACATCTGACAGGCCTACGAGCATATAGACCAATGTGCCCTAAGCGTCTGTACACGGTCTGCCTTGAAACTGTCGTACCGGTAGCTGAAGAGAGCTGACGAGACAGGTCTGATGCTGTACTCCGTCTGTTTCTTTTGGCAGTAACTGCCAAATAGCGGTCCTCATTCGGCGTTGTAACTCGGGGGCGACCTGTGCTGTAACGTCTACTCACATTATCATCATCTTGGAATCGTTGCCAAAGCCTGGAGATGACACTCTGGGCGATTCCAAGTTCCTCGGATACTTCCAGCTGGGTACGTCCACATTCCAGTCGTCCGATAATTCTGCCACGTAAAACATCATCCAAATGCCTCCTTTGTGCCATAACTATGCGGTTTTTGCACTGAAAGGCTTTCACAGCGCTTTTCACAGCAGCTTTACTTCTTTGCCACCATTCCTTATATACCCCTCTCTTACACTCTCGTCATTGTGACGTACCATCCACGCCATCTGGTGGTTTCCTGTAATTTGCATATTCTTCTTCAAGATGTGTGTGATCATTCCACAGGTGAAATTTTTATTTTAGAGATCAATTTCTGTGTGATTCTGAATTATCCTTAATTTATGGACATGAGTGTATATTTCAGTATCCCTATATTGTTGAAATTTTCGTTTTAACCACTTTGAAAACATTTCTAGCTGTGTGTGTGTGACGGTGGGGGGGCGCAGAGTTGTATTTCGCACCACTTAGAAGAAAAGCTAGGACCGGCACTGAATCTCACATTTTGCAATCCAAACAAATTTTTGTTCAGTCTCGGTCAATTTGAGAAGTCGCCTTGCAATCCGAAAAAAACCCTTCCCGAATTTTCGGTAGTAAGTGCCAAGTCCAAGAAAACTTCGCAACTCATGAACATTTTCAGGACGACTCCAGCTATTGACTGCCGCAGTGGCGTGCTTACAGCGTACCGCAGTGCAGACTTACTTCAAGGGGGGGGGTGTTTATACACATAACTTTGTGTTAAAATGCGTAATATTTAAGCTAAAAAATTAAAATTTATGGTCATTTTGTTAAAAATTCTTTGAACAGATGGTTTTTGAACCCCCCCCCCTTGCATACGCCACTGGACTGCCGACATCTTTTCGGAATCAGTTCGGACTCTGTGGGCGGATATTATGTGCCCGAGATAACGTACTTCCCGTCGAAACACTTGGATGGACTCAGCTTCAAGTTTGGACTTGGAAGTTTACCTCCTTTAATTTCTGTCGCACCGTTCGGATGTTCTCTAAATGTTCTTCGAAAGACTTTCCGACGATGATGATATCGTCCAAATACACGAGACATGCTTCGTAGGAAAGTTCTCTCAACACTCTCTCCATCAGACGCTCGAATGTAGCCGGTGCGTTGCATAGTCCGAAAGGTATAACTTTGAACTGCCACAATACTTGTCCTGTTGTGAACGCAGTCTTTTCACGATCGTCGGGATGAATTTCTACTTGCCAGTAACCACGCTTGAGGTCCAGCGTCGAAAACCATTAATTTCCCGACAAAGTGTCTAAAATGTCGTCTATCCTGGTAAGAAGGTAGCTATCCTTCTTGGTAATGTCATTCAGGAGTTTATATTCAACGCAGAACAGTGTGGAATCATCCCTCTTTCAGACAAAAACAATCAGCGAGTCCCAAGGACTAGTTGATGGTTCGATGACGTTACCGCGTTGCATGTCCTCTAGAAGTCTGCTCACGTTTTCTTGCTTAGCAAACGGCTGTGTTTCGTTTCCCCTGATGAGTCCCCAAAATATTAAAAAGGCAATTTGAGATAACATTTTCCCATAACTTCTTGTATTTGTTCCTAACCACCCAAATTTTTAAAAATCAATAATGATTCCTCCATTGCATTTATTTTTTCGAGAAAATTTTAGTTAAAAACTATGTTTTGAGAATCAGGTGGGTATGTTAAGTTTTAGGTGGTTACACAAAGAGATATACTATAGAATATGCTTTTACATTGTTAAGTGCCTGATAAAAGTATGAAGAAAATGTCATTAAAGGGCATAATTTTAAACTCATTTTCTAAATTGCTGGTACGATATACATTTCTTGTGGTTATTTTAGAAAATCACTGAATTCATAAAATGTTCTCGATTTTTGTTGCAGTATTGTCAGGTCCCGATTATGGTACTACAGGAACCTCGGACATTGATGGATTTTGGGGCCCCCACATGTGAAATTTGTTTTATTTTTCATAAAATTTTGATATAAAAAGAATATTTCAGAACAACATTTGAAATTGGGGATGCCCTTTCGAGTCGGGAGCCTTGGACAAAGTCCCGATTTGCCCATGCGATAATAAGGCTCTGAGTATTCGAGACGGTGCACTAATTTGTCTCTACTTCTACCTTAAAAAAATTGGTCACCTTAACTGAGATCAAGGCACAATTTGTGGAATTTTTTTTTTTTTCGTGGTAGGCAGTGGTGGATCCAGAAACTTTTTTAGGGAGCAGCTAAATTTTGAAAACAGCTTATTTCACGCAATCAACATGTACAATAAAGAAAAATTTTAGTCCAAGCCAATGTAAAATTTTTTGAAAAAGTAATTAAAAAAAAGATCATACTACCGATTTAAAGTGTACAATAAAGTAGAATGTTACCCTTAGCAATCTCTTTTTTTTATGGGGGGGGGGGCAGAGTCCCAAGCCCCCTAGCCCCTCCACTGGATCCGATGCTGGTGGTAGGGGTCCTTCCCTTTTCAAAGCTTTGGAGTTTTTCTGATAGATTTAAAAAAAAAAATGCTTCACTGTCTTACTTTTTTTAAACTGTTTTACACCCCGCGCAATTGCTGGGTAGCAGCGAGGCATTCTAAGGCCCACACAAAAAATAAATTTAGTCGTCACGTATGCGCCCAAAACAAATTTCAGATGGAAAGTGCTTAATAATCGTTGAGTTCGACCCAATTTATCTTTCTCGCCTCAATGTAAGTTAAAATTTATTTTTGTTCAGGTTTGAGAAGTTTTGCGTACATTTAATTAACTTTGACTTATCTCCACAGCCTTGGCCGATGCGTAACTCATACCTCTTTTTCGATGCCATTTCCTTCAATGAGGTATAAAGAGATAGATACACCATGACGTCAGAAGACATCTTTGACGTGTATGGGATGTCGAATATCAAGCGAAGAGGACAGTTGTAGGACTAAAATGCTCTCCAGAGACCACTCACTACGACTGTCAACATCTCATTTTCCCTATTTTCATTGCAGCAGCTGCGATTTGCGTGTGCACCAATTTTAAATTGTTTTTTTTTCCTCACGGTATTTTTTCCCCATATATTAACACGCATACACAAATATGGAGGAAAATAAATAGCAAAAATAATTATTTGAACAAACGCCAGATGTTTTTTCAATGTCCGTAATCAGGATTAATAATGTAACTGCATTATACTTGGTAGGGCACTATGTACGCATACCACATTTTTATGTACAATTTTTGTTCCTTGTATTAATATTGTACTTTTGTTTCAGAATTTTTTCTTTATTTCCACTATATTTTATTTTGTTAGATGCCTTTTCACAGCACTTAATGTTTATATTTTACTTATTTATTTATTATTAGTAAATTTGAAACGCTTTTTTATGCATTTATATTATTGTTTTTGTTATTATTTTGTTTTTCTCCAGTTTTAATCAATTTCTTATACTTCTCACAGACTTGTCTGTATGTCCGTCCGAACGCCCGTGCGTGCTCTAACTGCCGTAAGTATGCTTCAGTTGTTACGAAATTTAGTATATGTGTTATTCCTATGTACAGTACCATGTACCCTGTTGAAAATGGTGTGTGTAGCATTCATAATTTAATTTCTGCTTTCACGCCTAAACCGCTGAATCGGTTAGGATGCATTTCGGTTTAGATATAGATGGGACCCTGGAGTTGGTTATAGGCTACTTAGAATTTTAGATTTTAAATTACTTTTTTAATTATTAATTAAAAACCGTTTTTACGTTACCATGCTTGGCGAGTTTCGCCCGTATCATATGATTCATGTTTTGAGCTAACAAGAATGCTATTACTTCAATAAAGAAGCACGTGCATCTGAAAAACATTAAATAATACGGAAATTATGCCAGTTTTATGCCAAATATATCTATCTCTAATAATAAAAATGAATGTTCTCCAGACAAATCTACAGAAAGCAGAGCTTTGAAAATTTGAGCATGCCTGGACCCATGACTTCGGTAAAGTGTACCTGAGGCTCGGAAATTTTAATTACTTTTCTAACTATTAATTAAAAACCGTTTTATCGCCCGCACAAAATGATTTATGCTTTTGAAATAAAGCAGAAATTCTATTTGCAAAATCACATGCATTTGAAAAACATAAATAAGTATGAAAATTATGTTGATTTTACGCCAAATTAAAAAGCATAAATAAAGAAAAGTGTACTTACGTATTATCCCGGCGGTCCGCCAAGACGAGCGATTTTTTGCCGAGATAAATGCCGGGCACATGAAATTATTAATGGTTTTGAATACGATTGGCAACAGTTTGGCAACTCATTTGACGAAAAAACAGTTTGGCGGTAATGACCGCCGGGATAATAGGTAAGTACCAAGAAAAGTCCAGATGTGTTTCTTAAAGTTCGTGAATTTCCAAATCCTACAAATAATATAAATGTGTACGTTTATGTGTTTGGATGTTTTTCACTGAATCACACAAAAATAGGTGGAAAAATTTGTAATGAAGATAGCTTATGCCCTGGATTAACATACAGGCAACCTTTCAAGCATGTAGCATAAATAATTCTTTTACAAAGACACTCAAAATAATGCTAATGCATTGCGCTCTATGGAAATTTTGTAGCAACTAAACCGATTTAACTTTCTTCACTGATTGAAAGTCCTAGGCCTATGTGGTCCTAGGCCTATAGGGTCCTAAGCGTATATGGAGAATTTCTCTGTGTGGAATTTTCTAAGGGATCCTAGCCCGTATTTTCGCGAGGTTTTTGAAAAAAACACGGATAACTGCGAGCGGCTAGGTCGACAGGCGCGACCGGTGTTTGAACCTGGCACCTCCCGCCTTCCGGGTTTGAGAGCATACCCTCTTAGACACTGGGGGGACCCTGAGTGTTATAGGCTACCTTTTATGCATATATAACAAATAGTTCTTTTACAGGGATACTCATAAGAATTACATTACGCTCTATGTGTATCTCTGTAAGTACTGAACCGATTCCAAAACTTTTTTCACTGATAGTAAGCTACACTATTCTTGAGTATTATAGGCTAAAATTAATGCATGTAGCGCAAATAGTTCCTTTACAGGAATACTCAAAATAATTCTAATACATTACGCTCTATGGGTATCTCTGTAACTATAGAACCGATTCTAAAACTTTTTCTCTAATAGAAAGCTGCACTATTCCTGATTAACATAGGCTAAAATTCATGCATATAGCATAAATATTTCTTTTACAGGAACACTCAAAACAGTTCGCAAATATTTGTTATTCACACATGCTTCGTTTCTCTCGGGACCTAATTCTAAAGCCGACTCGGACGAAGTCGCGGGTAGCCGCTAGTTACAAAATAAAGCTTTTCATCGAAAACAGTATCTGTATCATTTATACTTTTTCTACAGGAGCAGCCAAAAGAATTCCAATGCATTATAGTCTATATGTGCAGTGTGTCCCACCTAAATAAAGCAACCTTGATTTTGTGCGGCAACCGGATGCGAAACAGACGAATAAGAGCGAAACATGGATATTAAAAAAGTATGCTCAGAAATACGTATTAACAAGGCAAAAAATTACTGCCAGCCTCAACAGGTAGCAATAAAACATAAATGTGTACAATAGAGAAAGAAAAGTGTCCCGCCGAAATAAAGCCACTACTGTTAATTGCTAATAACAGGATTACAGGCGTTTACAGGACTTTGAATAGTTGACGTAACATACCATTTACCAATTCTTGGAGGACGGTAACACCACTGAAACTGTCTGACATATGTATATTCATTCCAACTGAAGATACCCCAAGCATTTTATTGAGGGCTGAGTATAAGCTAAGAGGGAGGAGATTTCATAATATTGTTACGAATTTTTGGGGCAACCCGTTGTTCTGGGGTTTAAAGTAGTTCAAAATTCGTATTCTACGGTTCAAATAGTTAAATTTTGCTTTCGGTTGCATCAAAATCGGCCAATAGAACCGGAGATACTGAGGTTTGTGTTTTCCCATTGATTTCTATAGCAATTTCTAGAAATCTCGAGAAATATTGGACCTAGAGGCCTTCGGTAACTTCACTTTTGGGGACTTATTTTTGGCGCCAAAGTCGCCAAGCCTGGTGACATTTTGGTCGTTTAGCGCGATTTTCCCAATGGGACTTGTAAAGTTAGTTTTTCTGCATTAACAATCATAATAGCCTAATATTACTCTTCTATTACGCAATCATAATCGAGTCTGCTCTAGTACATTCCACGGATGGTTTTCTCTGGAACCTTCCACGGTGTTCATCGCAGCCTATAAAAGCGGGCTCCGTCAAGAGCATATGTCCGTGAAAGCCTAATCCTTTGTATTGACTCTTTACAAGCGCTGTTATCACTTGTTTACGAAGCGTTGATTTTAAGTGCTGTGTGTAAATTCTTCATTTCTGAGTCTTGAGGGACTGTTAGTGTTATCTCTTGTATATTTCCACTGAATTTTTACCTGTGGCTGTGTTTTATTTTGTGTGAGAATTACAGAATAATAATAATCGCGAATTCCTTAGTTTATTTCTAAAGTAAGTTTTAATCAAAATATCGCCTCCTTGTGTTAAAAAAAGAGCAGGAATAAATGCATTAAAATTGTGGCGTAATTTTTACGTATCTTATAGCAATTGGCGTCATAGATCCTCACTTTCGAGTTGAAGATGCGGTGCCTCATTTAAAAACTCTATCGATAGTCCTTTCTGTGGCAACAACCCAACATAAATTCTCGTGTCATTAGTCTAATGACGTAAGCTCTCCACGTTGATGTTATTAATTCTAAACATTATGTTACATTAAAATTAGTAAAAAATCACCTAATTTATATAACTTTTTCGTTTTCATTTTAAAAGAGGGCGAAATCTCTGTTTTATCATTCGCCAAAATATCAAAAAGTTATGACGGATAGAATTCAAGATCCGACAGTTTTAAAATTATTTTACGAAAATTTTTGTCAAATGTCATTTTTAAATAAAAAATTCCTCAAAACCTGCGAATTATACTACATATTCAGAACAAACTGTTTTTAAAAGAAATTTTTCTCCTCTATCCGATGATATACATGCATTTTGCAGCAAGCTGAATTATCTCCGTTTTTACGAATTAGGTGATCAAAATGCCAAAAATGCATAAAACATAAAATAAAAAAAATTATAGGTCAAATTTTGAAAAAATCGCTTCGAGGTGCAATGTTTAGAACTTCCTGAGTACCGAATTTGGTGTTTCTAGGTGTGTAATGCATTTACAGCACAAACGGCCGTTTGTCCGTAACGCCGCCGACACACACACACACAGACGGGGGGGGCGGAGCTGTGCCTTGGTCGAAGGACTTTTAAGGGGTTATAACGAGTATTCACGTTACATCTGGAGAAAACCTGCCAAAACTCCAGACCGTTAGATCAACTGTCACGCGATGGGTCCCGAACCCAGGACCTTCACACTTGCTCCGTCTACCATTTTCAGCGATATAACCACTGTGCCACAGTGACGCGCTATAAAATAATAACAGAGTTATTTTTATTACTATTATTTTTATATATGATGAGTTTCTCTGTCTCTTATTTTAAAATAAAATACAAATCTGCAATTTTTTTAATTTAAAGGATAATTTGGAGGGCCCCTTTTCGTTGGGGTCCCGGGCAATTGCCCCGAATGCCCTGGCGGAAATCAGACCCTGCATACTCTGATACCATAATGAAATGGCCAACATTTCCGGCCCTCTAAGATTATATTCGGCAACTGACCTGGCTATTGAAAAAAAAAAAAAAAATAGAGGCTTGAAAGTTTATTTTCTCTTAAGATAGATACTTTTGCTCATTTTTTAAAATGTTGTTAAAGTTTTCTGAATTTAATAGTATGCGCAGAACAGTGGCGTAGCCAAAGGGGGGGGGATAGAGGGGTCACAACCCCTCCCCCATGAGGAATTTTTTGCCATACAAAATGTAATATTCTTCACTCCCTTCACATACACGTATACATGTATGCGAGCTGCAGTAGTTGTATCCCCCTCCATTTGAAAAATTTCTGACTACGTTACTGGCGTAGAATTTTTCTAAGGAAATAAACCCCCCCCCTCCTCCTGGAAAAAAAAAAGAAAAGAACCCACGTTAACATGTGGCTCCTATCAATAAAGGAACACAACATTGAAGATTTTTCCTTTCTTCTGATCCTTGGTCTTTGAACACAAGTGATACCTGGGTTGAATGGTAAGTTGAGAAGAGCAACAAGCCCCCCCCCCCTCTCCCACGGGGACGTAGCCAGGAGGTGGCTGGTGGGGCTGCAGCCACCCCCGAAATGAGTAAACGTAGGATATGGAGAAAATTACGTAGTCGTGGCAAACTTTGAAAGTTTCCCTAGTTATCCCCATGGCATATTTGAAAGTTCCCCTGGAATTTGAGGTTTAGCTACGGACCTAAGCCAAATGTATTTATTATTATTATTTTTTTTTTTCTAATGCGTGTTTTACCAGATGCAAAGACTTTAAACTCGATTTATGACTTAAAAAAAAAAATCTTTCTTTCTTTTCTTTAATTCATTTTTCAAATTCGAATATTTTCAGGTCAAAATTAAAGGGAATATTCCCCTTTCCAATCCCCCCCCCCAAAAAAAAAGCTATGTTAAATCAATTTTTATAAGTTATATTGGTTTTTGAGTTCTCAGCCATCCCCGAAAAAATTTCGTGGTTACGCTACTGCTTCCCCAACCTCCTCTAATATATGCAAGTAACCGTCTGAAATTGCAGTGGGTTATAAACAACTCCACACTTTCTCCATAGTTAAGTTTAATATTTTATTACGCAAGAATAGATTTTTTTCGATTAACTTTTATTATCCATAACTCTCAGTTCGTTTATTTCCTCTCACACTGAACAAGGCCGTAACTGCTGGCAAAGCCTTATTATCAGGTTAATGAGATTTACTTAAAAAGAAAAAAAATCTTTCCTTATTACATCATTCAGGAAAGAAGAATCAAAAATATGCTTATTGAAAGAAAGTATATATCTATTCATTTTCCTCCAAGGGTTGTATCTTCTGAATCACACAGCGTAAATGATTGAGCAACAAGGTCAATATAAATCGCTGATGGCAATAACAAACGGTTTATTTGACTTTTTGTTAGAGCACCTATCTGTGGCAACATGTTCGATCTAATTTACTCTGGTCATAATATCAGTATTGTTATCGTCTTTTATCCGTCCTTAGTAAGAGACAAACGAGAAATAAAATTAAAGAGAAATCTTCTCGATTTTACGCTGTTTTTATCACCGTAATAAACATGCGTCAATTTCAATCTATAATCATAATATATGACAAAACTTTGCTATATATTTAACAAAACTTTGCAGATGTTTTATAGAAGTGTGAATACATTTGAATTCAATAAAAGTTTTTTAATTCTCATATCTTATAAATTATTATTATTATTTTATTAATTATGAATGAAAATATGTTTATAGATTGAATGGCGTATTATACTGCTAATTATGTAAGAATGCTTAAAATCATATTCGGAATTTTTTTTTACTTTTATGATCAATATTTTTTATATATAACTCCTAAAATACACTCAATGTAAACAATAGCAAGCATGACCTAATAGAAAATTACTAACTCATACAGAGTCGATGAAACTCAATGGTCCAAGTCTAGACACAGCTTATGTGACTAAGTTTTGGATAGCAGTAGTTAGAGGTGGTGGGTACACTCACTACCTTTACCCTAAGACACCTTTCGGAATTGCTTTATTATGGGAATGAATCTTGAAAATTCGGTATTTGTAGGAAAGATCCAAGAGACAGTCCAGTTGTCAGGACAAACAACTGGCCGAACACAAACACAAACCGTATTGTTTCTAGAAAATCGTAAAATAATCTTCAATGCACAATTCACGGGAAATCACAACCAGCTTTTTGATTGATAATATTCAGTTCAATAGAACATCTCCCTCGGACACTGAAGTGTGCATTGTGTTTTAAGGCAAACCTACTCGAGGGAACCTACCTATGGGGGGGGGGGGGAGTCTTGGTCGCAGGACTTTTCAATGGGTTCTAACGTGTATTCACGTTACATCTGGAGAAAAACTCCAGATCGGTAGATTGACAGTCACGTGGTAGATCAGAACCCAAGACCTCCATACTTGTGTCATTTCTGACACTGGAATTCACATACATTAAAGTCTCCTTCTGCAGGCTAAAAACTCAGTGCAGTACTCAAGCAGAAACCTCAACTGCTCCAGAGCACACAACAATACAGATTTCACAGCTTTCAAAATAAGGGTTCGCAAAGCAGGCGAAACGACATTATTTTTGACAGCACAAAACAGTTCTCAGAAACGATCGCTGAAAGCGAGAATTAAAAACTGACTTCTAGCTGCCATGCTCTCGTATTTATACGCACTGGCGACATTTCCAGGCCATTCTCTCTCGAGAATATGTATATATATATATATATATATATAATTTATAATTCTCTTGTAAATCAATTGCATAATTCTTATTGCTGTGCAGGAAAGCGAGCATTACAAGGCCTATCAATAAATGTGGCGAAATATCGCTAAATTCGAAGCCAAAAATAAGTCCTCCAAACTGAACTCAGCTAAACGATGCAGCCTATATTTGGGAGAAACCGTCACCGCTAATGTTATCCTATGGGAAACTTACAAATCATTGCCTCACATTTTAGTGGACCAATTTGATTGAATCAAAATACAAAATTTAGTTATTTGGCGCCTAGATCAGGCTTTCAGTCACCCCAGAGTGCCACACAGAGAGACAAGGTGCTGCGAATAGACCATTAAAGTACTTGCTTGATTTTTAAATTAGAATTGTATTATGTTTGTGTTCTGACTACTTTACTTGTCTAACTTATTCTTCACAATCGTACAAATAAAAGTATACATCAATAAACGTATACAACAGATATTGTATACAAAAGTATACAACAGATATTGTATAACGAGGGTGCCGCGAGAAAATTCTGACTATCTTAAGGGTGCCGCGACTTGGATAAGTTTAGGAACCCCTGGCCTAGATCATGAATTTTAGACTAAATTGAAACCCAGACTAGCAAATCACCCCGAAAATGTGTAACAATATCTAGAGAGAGTGGAGAGGACAATAGCTACTCTATATGTCTCCATCTTGTATTTAGTCCAGGTAAATTAGACCAAAAAACAGGAAATGGGGGAAAAAATTTATATATTTTTGAAACTTAGAGAAAACACTAATTGGGTATGTATTTGTATGAAACAGAAAAGTTCCCCCCTATCGGGGTGCCGCATCCCCCCTTTGCCCCCCCCCAAAACGTCACTTTTTTAGATTTACAGTTCTATCTCAAAAATTGTTCGTCTTAGCAAAAAAAAATGTCAATTACAAAATGAAAGTTGATAAAATTTCCTACAAGATTGTAACTGGTTATTTTTTTCTATATGCAATAGCTTTCGAGATATGTTTTAGACAAAATCGCAAATTTTTGGAAAACGCTTCTTTTTCTCCCGATTTTTAACCAATTTTGTCTTATAGCTCTTCAAACCTCAGTTTTATAGGAATTGTTTTCAAAACAAAGTTGTAGAGTATTCAATTACCTTTAAAGTGAGTTATTATTTGTAACTTTATCTTTCAATGATCAAAAGTTATTGCAATTTGAAATTTTCAATAAATTTAGCAAATTTGAATGAAAACTACATTGCGCGTCAAAGTACGACAAAATCCAGGAAAAAAATTTTACAGATTTGAAAGTTGAGGAAAACATTGATTGGGGATGTAGTTGTATGAAACAGAAAAGTTCCCACCTCTCGGGGTGCAGCTCCCCCCCCCCCCTAAAAAAAAAAGGACCTTTTCTTTGGATTTTCCCATTTATCTCGAAAACCGTGCATGTTAGCAAATAAAATGTCAAATACAAAATGAAATCTGTTGAAATTTCCTACAAGATTGTTATGGATTATTTTTTCTAGATGCAAAAGCTTTCAAGATATACGTCTTAGAAAAAATCGCAAATTTTTGGAAAACGCTTCTTTCTTTTTATCACTATTTCCCACTAACTTTGCCTTATAGCTCTTCAACCATCAGTTTGACAGGAATGGGTTTAAAGCAAAGTTTTAAGTATTCAATTACCTTTAAATTTAATTTTTATATGTAATTGTATTTTTAAATGATCAAAAGTTACAGCAATTTGAAATTTTCAATACAGTTTAGGGAATTCGAATGAAAAATGCACTGTGCGTCAGAATGCAAGAAAAAACCTAGGAAAAAGCTTATAAACGTTTGAAACTTAAGGAAAACACTGGTTGGGTATGTAGTTGTATGAAACAGTCTCTAGGGGTGCCGCGTCCCCCCTCTTAGCCCCCTCCCGCGCAAAGTTTCCTTTTTAGATTTTCATTTTTATTTCAAAATTGGTGCTTCTTAGCAAAAGCATGCCAATTATAAAATGAAAGCTGATAAAATTTCCTAGAAGATTATAACTTTTATTTTTTTATGTATCGAATTATTTATTATTCGATGTCTTTATTATTAGTATTTTTTTTTCTACTTCGAATAGCTTCGAGATATGTTTTAGAAAACCTCACAAATTTATGGAAAACGCTTTTTTTCATCCCATATTTCGACTAACTTTCCTTCTAGCTGCTGATTCTTAATTCAGAGAATCGCTCAATCGAATTATCAAAATTTGTAATCTCCTTTTTTCAAGAAATTCCCCTCTCTTCTGTTACATTTTCCTTATCTTTAAATCATTGTCCGAAAGTCTGGGAAAATTCTCCAAAAGACGGCCAAGTGAAATGAGCGGGTATAACCCAGCAAACACACACAGGTTCTCTGAACGTCTATTAACGTTCAGAAGACGTTTTCTGAATGTTAATAGACGTTCAGAGAACCTGTGTGTGTTTGCTGGGAACAAAGAACAATTTGGAACCTAGAAACTGGGGGTGGAGAGAACTGAACTCATGGCTGTCTCTAGTTTATATGAAACGAAACCCAGCACCAGAAACAATATTATTACTAATTTCATGAGGCTGCATTCAAACTTGCGGAAAGAAATGCACGTGTGTGAAGGTCAATTTGCGCTGTACAACAATGTGCAGGAAGACTATGAAGATACATTTTTATAAAAATAAAATTGTTCCGTAGGTTTGCTGCACTATTATTGTACAGATGTTGCACACAAGAGGAAGTAAGTGTGCTATAATTATGCAGTAATTTTTTTTATTAATTTTGCTGACATTATTAATTCATGATGAATGATCACTGAAATGCAAATGCCAAAGTACATAATATTGAACAGATTGAAATAATATTGAACAGAAAAAATATCACTTTCAAAACATATTTTGGGGGTTGGGAGAGGGGATTAATTTACACTTTAGTACTAACATTTATGGGTTAAATATGCGTTTATATACGAATGAAATGTAACTAGTTCAGCAGAAACGAAAGGAGGAAGAAATAAAAGAAAAACGAAATAAAACCAAATCGTGCGCTTATGTAATATAAATTATTATTGAAAAAAAGAGCCGTTTTGCATTAAGAAAAATTTTGGAGGAAAGGGGGACGCGCCCCCCAAGGTAGAGGAACTTTCCTGTTTCTTAATACTGCACCCCCTACAAGTGTTTTCCCCAGGTTTCAAAACTTTATAAATTATTTTCTAGATTTTGTCGTACTTGGTCGAGCAATGTAGTTTTCATTCGAATTCTCTAAAATTTATTGAAAATTTCTAATTGCTATAATTTTTGATCCTTTAAAGATGAAATTACAAATAATAACTTATTTTAAAGGAATTGAATACTCCTGTAAAAGTGAGGGTTGAAGAGCTAGTATAACGCATTGTGGAAAATTGTGATTAAAAGAAGCGTTTTCTAAAACCTTGAGACTTTTTCTAAAACTTATATCTCGAAAGCTTTTGTATATAGAAAAAAACAACCCCCAACAATCTTCTAGGAAACTTCCTGAGTTTTCATTTTGTAACTGACAATATTTTGCTAAGACGTACGGTTTCTGAGGTAAAAGTGAAAATCCCAAAAAAGGACCTTTTTAGGGGGGGCTAAAGGGGGACGTGCCCCCCGAGAGGGGGGGAACTTTTCTGTTTCATACAACTACATCTCCAACCAATGTTTTCCCAAAGTTTCAAAACTTTATAATTTTTTTCCTAGATTTTGTCATACTTTGACGCGCAATGTAGTTTTCATTCAAATTTGCTAAATTTATTGAAAATTTCAAATTGCAATAACGCTTGATTATTTAAAGATAAAGTTACAAATAATAACTCACTTTAAAGGTAATTGAATACTCTACAACTTTGTTACGAAAAGAATTGCTGTAAAACTGAGGGTTGAAGGGTTAAAAAAAATTGGTTAAAAATCGGGAAAGAAGCGTTTTCCAAAAATTTGCGATTTTGTCTAAAACATATCTCGAAAGCTATTGCATATAGAAAAAAATAACCAATTACAATCTTGTAGGAAATTTTATCAGCTTTCATTTTGTAATTGACATTTTTTTGCTAAGACAAACGGTTTTTGAGATAGAAGTGAATACTAAAAAAGTGACCTTTTGGGGGGCCAAAGGGGGGAACGCGGCACCCCGAGAGGGGGAACTTTTCTGTTTCATACAACTGCATAACAAATTAGTGTTTTCCCCAAGTTTCAAAATATATAAATTTTTCCCCCATTTTTCCTAATTTGACTGGACTAATTCCCTTTTTTTACAACAAAAAATTTAATTTTTCTCTGGAATCCTTATCCCCCAGTTGTAGTCTGCAGAAAAGATAACAGCATCTGATGGATTTCATTCTTCAAAGTGTGTTAAGTCATTTCAAGAGAACAGATGATAACTGAATTTGTTTCGTAGCTTTAAAACAACATTCTTTTTCAGCGTCGATATTCTGAAAATTCCTTTTTTTTAATTCTTTTTTTTTTTTTCTTAAATGCCCGAACTTTCATTATTTTATTATAGAAATAATGTCAGGCTGTTTGTCACTGTTATAAACAGCTTTAATTATGCTCACTCAATATAAGCAGATGTAAAAATGTTAGTGACTTTTTTTCCATTTCTGTTTATGCTAGTAGTTGCTCAATGTATTTCAATGAATGCATTTATTTTATTAGTTGAATGAGCACTCGTCCAGTTAAAGCTGTAAATAAAACGAAATAAATAAGCTAAACAAATGCAGAAGAAACATTTAAGCTCCTTTTTAAGATTAGGAAGGTCCAAATGAAGAGGCGTCTGTGTTTGCTGGCTACTCAAAAAACAACTATGCTCATACTACAGCAAGGCAATATAATTTCGGGACCCAACATCGCTGAGTGGATAAGGCTTTGAACATGGGTTACGGCTGATATGTGAATGTCCCGCGTTCGGGTCTACCACGCTGCTGTTGATCTGAAGGTCTTGAGTTTAGGTCGGTTTTCTCCGGATGTAACGTGAATACTCGTTAAAATCCCTTAAAAGTCCTCCGACCAAGGCACAGCTCACCCCCGTAGGCAGATACCCCTCGTGTACTCGTGTAGGCTTGTCATAACACAAAGCAAAACAAAAAGTATAATTTCATACATTTTTAAATACCGTCACAAAAAAAAAAAAATCCATTCTTATCAGACTATTTTTTAAAAGTGGCTAATAACGGATACACTGTAGATCTGAACAATGATTTTTAAGGTACAATACAGAGCAAACGAACTAAACACACCAGGAGGTGTCCGGTCACAATCGCAAACTCATCATTATACAATTCTAAAAATACACTCAGCGATAACAACAGGCCACAATTTGCATCATCTACTACAACACAATTTCTTCAGACGTTATTATGATCCAGATAACAACTTGAAAAAATAATGAGCTAACTCGACAGTTAAAGAGAAAAAAAGTGAGATCTTCGAATAGAACAAGCATCACCTTTACAAAAAAAGACAGCACACACAATCCTTGCATCTAATTTGAAGACGACTTGCCCAGCTGATGTCAGTGGCGTGGCCATCGTTTGTTTCAGGAAATGGAAAGCTGTGGATAAGCGGAATTAGACAAACGACATGACGGAATGGATAGAAAAAGGTCAAAGAACCCCCGAGTGGCTTGTTCGAAACCTAATTACAGGAACAATAATACCTCATGACAGCTTGCGGAGTGGATGTTCTAAAACACTTCGGATGCCATGTCGAGGGATTCAAGAATTGTGGGAACCGCGTGTCCAGCAGCTCATGTTAATGCTTTTTCTTTACCGTGTAATGGGTTTATGAAAGGAGATTGAAAACACGTAAGGACGGTATTTACGTAAACTTTTGTTGAACTGTCCAGCTCGCATGCGGACTGACTAGAAACAGACTTCCTTTCAATTCATTGCAATTTGCTGTATTTCTACGAGAATCCATGCAATATTGAAAACACGGTTTAAATTTTTCCTAATTAACATTGTGAGAGGTGGCAACACCAGTGATCAGTTTAAACTATGGAGTGGGCACGAGGTAGTTCTCCTAGGTAGAGAAAATGAAGTAACTGTAAGCGTAGCCTTGGGGGGGCGTGGCTCGAATAATCGTATGAGCTCCAAACGGCTCTTTAACTCCAAGCCATGCACCCCTCCCCCCATGGCTACGCTTACAGTTACTTCATTTTTCTCCCCATAGAAGAACATAGCGGACGGAGGAAAAACCGGTTACAGTTGTGGCTTCACTTTTCTCCCCTCATGCCCACTCCATATTATCTCTCCTCCAAATTTTAAGCCGTTTTCAATTGAAATTGACTAACAATTTGAATTGCATGAAAAACAAGTTATGTCTGCTTTGAGGCACATATGATTCCCTTAACGAGGATGATAGCCTCTCATGTTGCTACATACAGCTTCATAAATCTTAGGCTTTTGTTTCTGGTTAGAAATAGTATCTCGGCAATGATCCACGGAATACGTTTATTATTATAATTTTCTTTTTTAAGAGTACCAATTAAGTGAAAAAAAATCCCATTAATAAGTATCAATACAGCTGGCATAATGCCCAGTTCATGATTTTTTCAGTTATAATTTTTGACTTAGAGGTTTTTGCAGTTGTTTTTGACAACTCCCGTTCTTAGTTAATTTCGCCTGCGTTTTAAAGTGAAAAGCATTTATATAATCGGATTATTAGTATAATACTAATGCAGCGTTGAATTAGAAAGCGTTGTTACTTCCTTGTACGGAGTATAAGTAAGTAATATGATCCCAAAAAATTACGGGGGACAAATTTCGATCGAAAAACCGAATTTAACTACCTCTAAATTTAATTTTAAGAATTTTTTCCATGCATCTCATCGTACGCTAGCATGTACGATGATATAAATGCGTCTGCAACCCATTTTGACCAACGGCGAGTCTATTTTGACCCGATTTTCATGCCGTCTGTACACACGTACGTATGTAACTCGCATATCTCAAAAAATATTGGTCGTAGAATGTTGAAACTTTATATTTAGGATTGTTGTAACATGTAGTTGTGCAACTCCCCTTTTGGTCCCAAACAACTGGATAGTTTATCTACACGACCGGCCAAAAGATTCGAAATACATTACGCTCTATGAACCGAAATGAATCAAACTCGCATATCTCAAAAACTATAAGGCGTAGAATATTAAAACTTTATATTTAGGATTGTTGTAACATCTAGTTGTGGACCTCCTCTTTCAGTCCCAAACGGCTGGATAGTTTAACTACAGAGCCGCCCAAAAGATTTTAAATGCATTACGCTCTATGGTCAGAAATTCATTAAAGCGTATTTTAGAGGTATTAGGCTACTTCCAACGACTCAGAAGTGATATATGCTGTTAAAGGTTACAAAATTAATTTCTCCATCGAAAAAAGTGTCTTTATCATTTATAGTTCTGCTACATGAACACTCAAAAGATTTCCAATACATAACGATCAATGGCAATTTTAGGGACATTCATCCATTTCAAGCACAATACCATCCTACCATATAGTTAGGTAATGGTCCGACCACGGTCACGTGCCTCCCTCAAGGAACACGCAAAAAGTCGCCAAGCTTGGCGACTTTTTGTGTACGAGTGTTTGTATTCAACTCTCAAATCTCAAAAATTACAGTCGTAGAAAGTTGAAATTTCATATATAAGAGTTTTGTAACATCTAGTTGTGCATGTCCATTTTTGGTTCTAATCTACTGGAGAGTTTATTTACAGGACCACCCAAAAGAATTAAATTACATTAATGTCTATAGACATCTTTATATATTAAATCTGTAGACAGTCATTGTTTGGTCCATGCCCAAAATCTCGCCATTTGTCGTCGTCCTTGGCGAGTTTTTGCAGATATCGCCAAATTTGGCGGCAGTCAGTCATTTGGTCCATGACCAAAATATCGCCATCTGTCACTGTCTTTGGCGAAATATCGCCAAATTTGGTAATAGTCAGTCATTGTTTGGTGCATGCCCAAAATCTTGCCAAATTTGGTGACAAAATTTATTTTGTATGTCACATAACTCTTAAAAATATTATCCGCAGAATTTTGAAATTTTGTATTTAGAACTACTGTAGCATCTAACTGTGCATCTCTTTTTTGATTGCAAATGGCTGGGTAATTTATTTACAGGGTCAGCCAAATGACTTAAAATACATTAAGGTGTATGTATTGTATACATTCAATTCATTGAAAGTCTGTGGTCATTACTACTTTCTCTGTCCCCAAAATCTCGCAAACTGTCTCAAGCTGGTCGGCTTTTGGTGAAATATCGCCAAATTATGTGTCAGAAGCAAATCTTTCAAATTGAACTCAGCTTGGCAATATAGGAAATGTTTAGCTAGAAATCGCCAAACCTTAGTTAAGCAGTATTAACCTTAGTTACTGCAGTATTTTATCTCTTTCAAACAAAGTAAGTTTAGATGACGTGCTCCGAAAGTATTTTTGATTTAATAGACTTGCAAGGAAGTCATGCGTTGTGCACATCAGATTTTTTTTTCAACAAGAACAATTCCACTTAGAAAGTTTGACAGATTCACAGTTTGAAAATTCTGAGAAACAGACCGGGGACTTCGAACAGACGTACACGTATTCATAAAATCTTCACTTAAAAATACTTTTATACTATGTTTTTGCCAAAGTATAGTATATAATTCAGTATAGTAATGAATTTACCGAAGCAGACTAACAACAAATTTTTATCTGGAGCTTTTTTTTTTTTTTAAGTTACTGAATAAGAATTCATTATTACAATTTATGTATGTATGTATTCAATATTCAACACTATCTAATCTTTAATTATTTTCATTATTTACTCGAATTTTCAATATTTTTAGTTCATTACCCTATAACAGAGCAGATTAATATGTTTCGTTTAAAAGAAAAAAAAACTAATAAACGATAAGCAGAAAGAAAAATGACAGCGAGAAAGCTATCGAACAAAAATCGCCCCGAAAATGATTTCGAATGTGATCTCAAATGATAGTTTTGCGTGGGAGAAAGATATTTCGAGTGATAATACATTTTTGTTTTGAAAAAGTATATTTGAGTTCTGATACTCCTTTCAGACTAGTGTTGTTCATTTTAAGTACACTGCTAACTTTTAGGTTTTTTTTCGACGTACACTTACGATCGCACGTGAGCTACGGAAGGAAAAAAGAGTTTTTATGTGATATTATATATAGTATATATTTCATTAGAGCAGACACTATTTGTTTCCCAGACTAATTCCAATTTTTACTCGATTGGTGAGAGTATGAGAAAATGTTATGCAATTTTTTACTGTCCCAATCAGCTCATCTATAATTACGTATTGCATTTTGTTGTCGATAAAAAAAAAAGCAATTTATTGAAATATCGTGAAAACCGTCAACATGAAACTGAGAAGACCAGAACATTTTTTATATCGAATACTATAAGTTCAAGTCTTAAACGGTGCATGTTTTAAAAAAATTCATCATTATATTATGCGTAGTTAAATTTTATAAAAATCACTTAAGTCTATACTCGCACATACGCAGCAACACATTTTTTAAATGCCTCTCTTCAGCAGTACATTGCACATAAATTGTTTGATATTTTTATTTGTTACCTATTTTTCACCATTCGAATTCATATTCGAAGCGATATTTTTTCCTATTAAATATATATATATATATACCATTTACATCGAACGCTTTTTACTGTATTAAGTTTTTGTAGTTAGTTGACAACAACCTTACCGCAGTGAAACTATTATTATTTATTAATGACTATTTACACACTATTACAGTGAGACTGTTATTAATATTCAATTCAGAAATAATCGAGTAATTAATATTTAATATACGAACTTGCATATTAATGAAATGAGTTACAGTTCACTTGATACTAGTTCTTACTGTACGGCAGAAAAACAAACAAATGAATTTTATGATCTAGATAATCCCATCGTTACAGCATTCCAACCTGCAAGGTCTAGGTCAAGCCTGCTTCATTGTTTAATTGCAGTGACCAAAATCCCAGACCAAGAACTTGAGACAAAGAAGGTTAAGGAACCCCTCCGATCTCCTGACCTTAATTGGAACGTGACGCACAATACCAGAACATGTGGTATATTTTCATTCTCCTTTCATCTGCTGGATATTTCACTGTAACACATCCGCTGGGAACCAGATGGACATTTGTATACGCCCCACGAAACCTAAAAGAAATCTACCACAAACGTCGGTAGAGTTTAAATGATTAACAGGGGGGGGGGGTAGTTTCGTTTGCGTATAAGTACGCGAAATTGGAGATGAAGGACCGTGTTAGTGGTTTCTTACGAACTAAAAAATCCGTTCCGTGACTCGCAGTCTTGGAAGAGGGAATTGTTTTTGGCCAGAAAGTCGTAAAATGTTCTTTCTGTAACAATGATGAGGTTCGGCGTACGTGACTTACTTGTGTGTGTGGTAAAAACTACATGCAATGGAGCCACATGACTTCCTGTTCCTGTTATTATTCATACCCGGTATAATATTTCAGATCAAATAGAATTTTCTTTTTTTCCTTTGCTTGCTAATGACTGTTTTACCCTGCGTTGTTCTGTCATTTATCTAATCCTGGCCTGATGATCCAATGCGATGGTCAATTTTTGAATGATTTATGGTTTGGTATATTTTTAATAATAATGAAACAATCTTATTAAATTTTAAAGGGTTCTTCAGATTTTTACCCTTACCCAGACAGCACAGCAAACTTGCATCAAATTTGTAGCAAGCTTGATTTATCAAGTCAATAAACTTGAAAATTTCAAGCGTGTAAGCTTAATGCAAGCTTGAATCAAGTGTTCAAGTTTACACTTGCCCAGCTTGCATTAAGCTTGACATAGCAAGCTTAATTTCAAGTTTAAATTTTTTTTCTAAACAAATTTCTTAAATGCACGGGGCGCCTGTCGGCGAACTCGCCCCGCATATTTTATTTTTCCCCTCTATGCTGAAATTTTAAGCTAATTTAATCTGTTTCCATCAAGTGTCCGCGATAGAACTCGGGACCTAAGGGTTGGGAGGCCAGCGTGCTATCCGTTCCGCCAATCTGCCTCGCGCTGGCACGACTAAAGTTTGAAGTGACTTTCATGGTTGTCACGCCGTTTTCTGGCGAGATCGATCAGTGCTCGATGCCGATTTCTTTCTTTTATTTTTCCATGGGATGAATCAAAACTAAAATAATATTATGTGTGATTTATAGACTCTACTAATAGGGAAATAAAAATAATATAAACTTAAAAGCAGCACACGTTTTAAAGCTTTCAATATCGCGACACTCATATTGGGCAATACTGGCCAAAATCGAGACAAACGATTGATTTTAAATCAATTTCGTAGTATAAATATAATTGTATTTTATTTTGAAGAATTTCCATATTTGGAAATATAGAATCTTTTTTTTTAATTCTATGGTCAAGTACATTTATGACTGATGATAAATTATTTTGTGGCGGCACGATCACCTCCGTGCACACAACACCTGGCAATTGAAGGCCGGTTGAAGGGGTACCTTTTGGCCGAGCCAGATTGCCCCTCATTCTACCACCCATACACGCATTCTCCTTCTCGCCTACAGCGACAGATGGCGCCATCACCGCACGCTCTCCCTTCAATTTGTTATGTGGATGTGGCTTTCCAAATCAAGCAGTAATCAAGTTGTATTCAAGCTTGACAGTTCAAATGACTTCTCCAAGCTTGCTGCAAGCTTAAAATGAATTGAACTGCCAATCTTTTATTAATACGTCAAATTCAAAGAAATGTCAAGCTTGATTTAAGCTTATGTGCTGTCTGGGTATTACCGCCAAATGTAATTTAAAATTTCTGATCACCACATGATTTCCTTGGAGTTTATTAAATTAAGCAGCACTTCAGTAAAACTTACTTCATTTAATAGACTGGGGAAAGACCTGTACCTATGAAATTATACAATACTTCATTTAAACTCATTTCATTTGATACCGAGAAAAGATACTTCATTAAGTTCTGACGATTTCGCACCTAATATAGGAGATATCACCAAATGGGGTTCAGTCTTTGAAACTTATTTTTGACTCCGAATTTTAGGATTTTCTTCAAAAGTCGGAAAATTTGGAGACAGTTTACGAGATTTCAAGTGTGGCCCAAATAATGACTGTCCATAGATTTTAATGTATTGAAAGTCTTTTGGTCTGGAATGGTATGGTATTGGTCTGGTATGGAAAGTCTCTGTAAATAAACAGTAGATAGCAATCAAAAAAGGAGGGGCACAACTAGATGTTACAGCAGTCCTAAATACAAAATTTCAACATTCTAGGGATAATCGTTTTTGAGTTATGGGACATTAATATGTATGTTAAGACTCCAAACAATAACTCTTCAAAGTAATTTCAAGGAGGATAAAAATCGAATACTTCTCAAAATCTGAATACAGAAAATTTCTACGATAATAATATTTTTTTTACCCCTCTTGCCGGAGAGGACAGTTCACTGTACCGAATGGGTGGTTTAGAGAAGTTTTGTGCACGCCAAGTCTTTGGTTTCGAAAATCCCCCTCGGTGGCGGCCTTTTATTTTGAAGGGGTGCCGGTATTCAGAAATTCCTTTCTCTATTGATGAAAATCTAAATAGTAGAGGGAATCGCTTGCTGTGTGTGTACATGAGCTACCCTCTCTCTGGTTAATAAACAAACGAATGCGTATTAAAAAAAAAAAAAAAGAAGTAGAAATCGTAGCATATCTGATCACCAATGCATTATGCTTTAAAAAAAGAGAGAAAGATATTAAATATAAAGTAAAATAATTATAAAAAAGTATTTTTTTTCTAGTGATTGATTCCTTTATTCTTACTGCTCCAGTTTGACAATCGATTACAGAGACACATAACTCTCTCGTAGAAGTAATCATGTTTTCCGGTCCATTTTAAATCCTTTAAACTTTATTATAGTCTTTCGAAATGATCATGTCTTAGATATAACGGAAAATGATGTCACAGAATTCCTATGTATGACATCATTTACTAAATCACCAGTGGAACACGGTTGTTTTGATGAAGTGTATTTTTCTTTTTCACGAATTTTGTTAGTTTAAAATGAAAGAATTGAAGAAATCTTTAACATACTTTTCCCGAGTTTTTATCTGGGTTATGCACCAGATGGATATTCATTTTTTATAGTGTTGCTAAAGGATGTGATCGGCTCATGGAAGGCAATTAAAAAATTATATAGATGCAAAAGTTTTAGATTATGCACAGAAATTTATTAAAACTTGAACTACTTATTGCTGCATGAAAATTCATTAAAGCTGGTTTAGCTTGAGAATGGATCGATAAAAATACATGAATTGGTATCATAGTAGTAACGCCATCCAAAAGTTTTTACGGTCTGCGCAAGTAAAAAACAATCTTTTGGCAGTAAAATAATTTTTATTGATAAAAATGAAAATTCCACTCATGCATTTTAGCCTTGTACAGTTAAATAAGTAATTAATTTCACATTCTGTGTTTAATATTGCAGTAACCGAAGTAACATAATTCATCTTTGCCGTTTAAGAAGTAAAATTCAACAATCCAGCGAAAACTGAAGTCATTTCTAGAGTTCTTAGAGCCTGAAAATAAAAAACATAAATATGAAACAAACAGAGCATTAACTTATTGGAGCTTTAAAAATGCTCTACATTTTAATGTCATTCTAGCTATTTTACATTTTATTTTTCTTTATGGAAGTTTTTCAAGGTGGTACCTGAGGGAGGTTTCGTTTCATCGGAATATTTATTGTGCCGTGGCATATTTTGGCAGAATGTTTTCAATCGAAAAACAACATACTCTTTCTTATTACCATGTATGGAAAACTAGTGTCTGCGGTAATTCTTATTCAAATAAACATTTCCTTGAGAGTATGACAGCTCTAGAACAAAAGAACAAATTGTAATGAGCAACAACAAAAGACCCGTTCCAGAATGGAAAATTACTCTGATTCGACAAGCAATTAGCTACAGAAGTTCTTCGCTAATCCCGCCAATTCACTTTTATTTCCCTTTCTTTTCTTTTGTGGCTTCCCCCCCCCCCCCGGTCTCCGTAGTAATCTGCTTAAGGGATTTTGCAGACTGCTCCAAAAAGACTTGTCATTTGTTCTTTGTTTAATATTACGAATATTCATCAAATTCCGAGAGCCATTTCGCTTCGGGTTGAAGTACTTTCTCGGAACAAAACTGAAAATTGCTTTTTTTGAATTACGAAATCGAAATGGCTTTTAGCTATAATGAATACAGATGAAGGAAATGCCAGCAAAATTGTTTTCTTTAAATTGTACTTCCATTAGAAAAATTCAGTAAAGGTACTTCGGATTAGGGACATTTAAGCAGTCTGTCTTTTAGGATAATGTCTATTTAAATTAAGGGAACCATTCTTTTCTCTAAACTTGAATAATTACAGCGCGAATGAATGACGTACTTATGCTGCATAATTGTGTGGAAAATAGTGTAATATAACAAACAAACAAACAAAAAATTATAAATTCTCCTTATCGGTGACAGGATTAGAGATGTTCATACAAGAAAGTTGCTGAGAATTATTTTTTAATCATCCTTTCGCATGAGGCTGATAAAAGTCTCGGGCTTTTTAAGGGCCCAATGTGCGCATCGAATGGGAGAACACCCGTAAAACTCCCATCTGGTAATCCGGTAAGCAACAAATTGTCACAATCGCCCACCGTGTCTAATGGTTTCTGAAAAAGCAATATATATATATATATATATATATATATATATATAATATAAAATAGCTTAACTTACGTAATATGGAATCCCAAGTGAAATATTAATTGAAATATATATATATATGAGACGTCAGATATTTCAAGTAAAGTTTCAGAGTTAAGGCAGGTAATATGGTTTATTGAACATTGCATTTAAGTTACAATTTAGAATGAGAAGAGGGGAGGGGAGACGGGAGTCCACGCTGATACAAGAATCAGCGTGGACTCATGAAGCAGTTCCAGTGGCAGAAGTCCCCCGATTTTCGATGTGCGGGAGTATTTACGCTTACCACACCACGTGGTCTTCGAAGACACAACTCCTCCTCTCTCTTATCTTTGATCGAACCACACACATTTACCAACATGACCCGCATCCGGGGCTACAAGGGCGTGGGGACACGTGTACATCTAAAGAACTCAGAATCGATGTCTGGCAAATAACAAAATAAATAAAACATAGCTCCAGAGCGCGCGTGGCAAGCATGACAGGAAAGCAAAACTTACAGTGAAAGTACCGGTTTGAACAATACCCAAACTAGTAAAACCCAAATTACCTTTTTATACATTACATATATATCTATATCTATATATATATATACAGTGATTTCGCGATAACTCAAAATCCGATGTCGAATATCCAGCTGTGTCGAAGTTTTTAAGCAGTCCCGGTTCGATTCAATACGAATTTAAGATGAAGCATTATATATATATACTAGCTGACCCGGCAAACGTTGTTTTGCCATATAAATTATTCCTAGGATTATTTTAGTAGAAAGAAACGACTAACTTATTGTAAGTATGTGAGGATGTGGTATATGAGTGGAAGAGGCATGGAGAGCTGTGAACGATGCTGGAATATAAAAATAACACAATACCAAACATTTATATTTTTAATTCATTGTAATTTATTCTTTACATTTATATATATCGCTAATTACAATAATTTTACTAAAAAATAATATCAATCCCTTAACGGAATAGAGTGAACAATATTTTTACCTAACACAAACAAACTGCATGGTTTGCCCACTCGAGATCATGCCACGTATAATTGTCCGTGTGAAAAACATGGCGTGCTCAAATCTAAGCCACAAACAAACATAGTTTGGCCTTGAGACTTATTCATAGTCATTCCATAAAAACTTTTGTCCAAAAAAAAAAATAATAATAAAAGGATGAAAATCTGAAACAGTTTCAGAATTTAAATACGCACTATAGCGCTATATATTAAAATCGTATTATTAGTTATACGTTGTCCCTATTTTTCTTACTTATTCCATTAAGTTTCAAAAGTGTATCATTATTCATGACTGTGCTGTATTTTTCTTGCTTGTTTCGTAAAACCCATCTTTGGAATCGAAATCTATCTTAAAATCGCCTACTAAAACTATTTTACAATCTTCGCCAAGTATATTACAAATATACTTCATCGTTTTATATATTGTTTCGAATGTCATCATAATCCATGAATGTACCGGTTTGTCTTTCTTGGGTTAATTCCTACTCTAACGCCTCGACTCTCGCCAAGGTGGCGATCATTAAACATATGCAGTTACCATGACGATTTTTTGCATTTATGTGGCAATCATAATTTAGAATTAAAATGGCGATTTGGAACAACATGTAAGCACAGCATGCCGTTACATTTTTATTTATTTTGGATTGCCAATTAATGTAGTTGTAATAATAAAGTGTCTTCAAATTCCTTAACTGGTGCGTTTATCGCTAATTTGTTTACTTTAGTTTTCATCTAGTTCTTTTGGGAGCGCCGAAACGGTATGTACGTATTATGCCGGCGGTCACTTCCGCCAAACTACTTTTTCGTCAAATTTGCTGGCAAACTATTGCCAATCGTATTCCAAACCATCAACAATTTCATGAGCCCAGCATTTATCTTGGTGAAAATTGCTTGTCTTGAAGGACCGCCGGGATAATACGTAAGTACCGTTGAAACTTGTGCATTACTCCCAGAGACCCATGACTGCAAAGCTCGCCAAAGTACGGGGATTTTTTAGGCTGGCGAGAGTGGGGGGCGTTAAAATAGGAATCAACTCTTTCTTGTACCATAAAACACATCTTTGGAATCGAAATCTATCTTAAAATCGCCTACTGAAACTGTTTTACAATCTTCGCCAGGCATATTCATCCTATAGGCATATTCCAACTATGCCGCAAAGACATGAAATGGGAATCATAATCCATGAGTGTACAGTGTTTTCCTTTTTTGTTCCACAAAGAACTTCTTCAGAATAGAAATCAATATGAAAATCGCCTAATAAAACTGTGTTACAATATACGCCAGGCGTTTTCTAACTATACTCGAAATATATTTATAATAAATTGTCACGGTTTGGCTCCCCATTTAGCGATCCATTATCAAAAATTGCAAATCCTTGTGCGACTTTCAACGTTTTATTAACGACTCCCCCCCTCTCCACGTTATCTGGCAAACACATTTGAAAAGGGACTCGATGCGCTAATGCCTAGACAAAAATCCTGATTGAACTTATTAGCACTCTGGTGCTAAAAATTTTGAGGTGGACTGCCCTTGTGACTTAGGGGTATGAGACAAAATCATATTCGCAGACCTAACGAATATACATATAAAATTTCTTTAAAATCGGTCGAGCCGTTTTGGAGGAGTATGGTAACTAACACTGTGACATGAGAATTTCATTTATTAGATATACCCAATATGAGTTCAATCGAATGTACCGTTTAAACGCTAGAGCACTTTCAAGAATCCCCCCCCCCCCATAAGCCATAATGTAAAAGAAATCTTTGTAGTAGCCCAGTAGAAAAACTATAAGTTCTATACACATCAAAATCAATGTCGGTCTTACGATGGTGGTTTATAACATATATACCCAATTTGAGCTCAATCGAATGCCCCGTTTAGGAGCTATCGTGTTTACACACACACACACACACAAACATACATCTCGTAAAAATAGCATAAATGAATTCAGAAGACCTCAAAACCTGTTAATACATCAAAATCTGGAAGTCGAATTTTTTCATGATTACAATACTTTCCTTACAGGGTACATGTTCGGAAAGAAAAAAGGATAAAATACTGAAACACTTTCAGGTTTTAATACACACTATAGTGCTATATATTAAAATCGTATTATTAGTTATACGTTGTCCCTATTTTTCTTACTTATTCCATTAAGTTTCAAAAGTGTATCATTATTCATGACTGTGCTGTATTTTTCTTGCTTGTTTCGTAAAACCCATCTTTGGAATCGAAATCTATCTTAAAATCGCCTACTAAAACTATTTTACAATCTTCGCCAAGTATATTACAAATATACTTCATCGTTTTATATATTGTTTCGAATGTCATCATAATCCATGAATGTACCGGTTTGTCTTTCTTGGGTTGATTCCTACTCTAACGCCTCGACTCTCGCCAAGGTGGCGATCATTAAACATATGCAGTTACCATGACGATTTTTTGCATTAATGTGGCAATCGTAATTTAGAAATAAAATGGCGATTTGGAACAACATGTAAGTAAAGCATGCCGTTACATTTTTATTTATTTTGAATTGCCAATTAATGTAGTTTTAATAATTAAGTGTCTTCAGATTCCTTAACTGGTGCGTTTATCGCTAGTTTGTTTACTTTAGTTTTCATCTGGTTCTTTTGGGAGCGTTGAAACGGTACTTACCGTATCGTACAATCGTATTCCAAACCATCAACAATTTCATGAGCCCGGCATTTATCTTGGTGAAAAATTGCTTGTCTTGCCGGACCGCCGGGATAATACGTAAGTACCGTTAAAACTTGTGCATAACTCCCAGAGAACCATGACTGCAAAGCTCGCCAAAGTACGGGGATTTTTTAGGTTGGCGAGAGTGGGGAATGTTAAATTAGGAATCAACTCTTTCTTGTACCATAAAACGCATCTTTGGAATCGAAATCTATCTTAAAATCGCCTACTGAAATTGTTTTACAATCTTCGCCAGGCATATTCTTCCTGTAGGCATATTCCAACTATACTGCAAAGACATTTTAAATGCTGTTTGGAATGGGCATCATAATCCACGAGTGTACCGTGTTTTCCTTTCTTGTTCCACAGAGAACTTCTTCGGAATAGAAATCTATATTAAAATCGCCTAATAAAACTCTTTTACAATATACGTCAGGCGTTTTCTAACTATACGCGAAATATATTTATAATAAATTGTCGCGTTTTGGCACCACATTTAGCGATCAATTATCAAAAATTGCAAACCTTGTGCGACTTTCAATATTTTATTAACTTTACCCCCCCCCTCCACATTATCTGGCAAACATATTTGAAAAGTGATTCGACACGCTAATGTCTACACAGAAATCCTGATTGAAATGAATAGCACTCGGGGGCTAAACATTTTGGGGTGGACCGCCCTTATGACTTAGGGGTATGAGACATAGTTAAAAACCTATTCTATGACCTAACGAATATACATAGAAAATTTCATTAAAATTGGTCGAGTGGTTTCGGAGGAGTTAGGTGACTAACACTGGGACAGGAGAATTTTATATATTAGAGATATATAATGCTTCATTTTATACATCTCTTTTCTACCCCTTGTAACCAGGTGTTTATCACATTCTCTCTTACACCTACAAAAATGGGAAAGCAGGGCACATAAAGGAATCATTAACGTCGAGTCTTTGGAACGATTGGAAAGCTATTGGATTAAATCTAGTGTCTTTGGACTAAACATGGGGGGGGGGGGAGGGAGATGATTCGCCCGTTGACACACATTCTACGTATGCTGCTGCGTTTTAGATAGTTTTAATAATATTAATTAATAAATTTTGACTAAAGCTGTTACATTTAATGAAGCTTTAAATGCTACTTTTGTACTTTAAAGTTGAAAAAATAATGTGTTAAATGTGTTTTAACTCTTAAAAGAGGATCGTGTATCTTTTGAAATCAGGAGGTCAATGTACAAAACTTCAGGTATCCGCAGCTTACAGCGATAGTCACTAAACGTCGTGACACCGCGAGTCACTTAACCTAAACTGCCGGTTTGATTCTCTGAGACAAATCTGAAATTGTGCTGTCAGATGTCATTGTAACCTTTGTATTCGGCATGGTGAATATTTTCCCTGAAAACCTTTGAAATAACTTTCTCTGCTGAGTTAACTCTCCGTGTTCATGTTTGGTAAATACCGATAAAAGTTTAAAAGTTAACCCTTTGAGGCGCAACCCTTTCCCAATGCTGAAAAAAGGGCAGCCGTTGCCATCGTTCGACTTAACTACCAGCAAGATGGCGGACGATCGAAACGTTCATCGCGTGCCACAGATCTAGAGACCCTTTTTTGACGACAGCTGGCTGTGCGCGGCACAACCAGCTGTCGTCAAACTGCTGAAGCCCCTGACTTCAATATATGTCTATGTCAATTGCGACAGCTAATTTTGTCAAGCAAAAGGATTCACTTTTTTTTACTCTCGTAAATAAAATGAAGCTGAAAATAGCTAAAAATCGCTTAAAAATAAGGGAAAGGGCGGATTTTCAGATTTTTAAAGTAGCGCAGATTGTTTTCTATTTTTTTAAACATAATCATGAAAAATTCAAGCGGATCGTACAAAAGGATAGATTCTATCACGTTTTTAGACAATAACTTCTTAATCTGTTTGGATTGATGACGGTAAAAAAAAAAATTATCTCCGTGTAGCTCAACCGGAATTCTTACAGAGTCACTAAGTGGATGAGTCAAGGCTCAGCGTAATTATATACAGTGGCCGCCGCTTAATTGGATCACGTTTGTGCCATCAATTTTTGATCCAATAAAGAGGCTGATTCGAAAAAGCGGCTGCTTTGATTGAGGCTTCAAAAAGAGTGATTCCGTTCCGTTTTCTGTACTTTGATTCGATAAAGCTGATCCAATGAACCATTGATCCAAATAAGCGGCGGCCAAGCGGTGACTTAGTAGGATGAAGTCACCTTCTTTTAGTAGATATCACCTTTTATCTTTAAAATCGTAGCTTAGCAGCGACTCGAAAGCAAGTATGGTGATTTATTTTAAATATTTGCTCCTACCTGACATTATCAGAAAGAATTTCCCTCGAAGTAATGGCATCGTAATTTAAGGCGGCGGGAGCATCTGTGTTTTCGTTAACACACGAACAGCTTCTGTTTTTTTATATTTTTTTCTTCCTCTCTCTCTCCCCTGCAATATGCTTCAGAGCTAGAGAAAAATTTCTTCCGTGGCATTTGCGCAGGGAAATTCGGTCCATAATATTGCAACTCTTTCAGGAGATTATGGAATAATTTAGGATAGTTCTTTTTGCAAGTTTTCTCTCTTTTCTGCTTTCGTAGAGAACGTTATTTCTAGATCCATTTCGCATAGAATGGGGAGGTGTGGTATAATTTTTAAAGGAAGGTTTTGAATCATTATGGTAATAAATTAAAAGTGGAATAATCTGGTAGGGGATATATATTGGTAAAATTTTACAGCAAAGCGAAGGTTATGGTTGTAGAGCTATTTTTCAAGAGTAAGTTTTCTTAGAATTCAAAATGATAAAAGGCTGTACTGTTTATTAGATATACAATAGACCCTTTTATAACGCGGTAGATACATACCGCGTTTTAAAAAGGTCTACACCCTTTAACAACTCAACACTTTATTATGTCAAGTACTTTAAAATTTTTAGAATGTTTCTTTGCAAGCTAGACTATATACACCGAAATAAACGATAAGAAACTTTTTGAAAACGCTCTTTAAAAATGGAAAATCTTGCCTACTGTGTCACGCTTTGAAAATATTGCTGTGGAATTCACGTTAAAAAAAAAAGTTTCTTTTTTTTTTTTTTAAAGGGCACCATTTATTCATTTATTGCAATGTGTAGTGCAGCTTATAGAGAATCATTCTGAATTTTTTCGAGAACCTGGCGCAATTAGTTTATTTTAATTTGCGCGCTTTGAGAGAGACTTTGTTTCGTCGAGATACATCCTTAAAGTTTTCTTCCATGTGACGCACCGGCATGAGTTAACCCTTTAACGGCGCAGTGTTCCCGCTCTGGGAACATCAAACTCTGACGTTTTGACTGTTGCCAGTCAGGAAGAATAGATTTGATTTCTATAAAAATAGTAGCGGGTGACATAGCTCCACGAGAATCCTTTACTTTTTAGCACGCCATTTCCCGTAAAAAAATTGTCACGATTATTTTTAAACAGCACTGACATCTGCTGAAAAATGGAAGAATGCTAGAACAGCTGGATAGATTGCCCAATGCTGAAAAAAGGGCAGCCGCTGCCATCGCTCGACTTAACTACCAGCAAGATGGCGGACGATCGAAACGTTCATCGCGTGCCACAGATCTAGAGACCCTTTTTTGACGCAGCTGGCTGTGCGCGGGCACAGCCAGCTGTCGTCAAAAAATGGTCTCTAGATCTAAGGCACGCGATGAACGTTTCGATCGTCCGCCATCTTGCTGTTAGTTAAGTCGAGCGATGGCAACGGCTGCCCTTTTTTCAGCATTGGAAAAGGGTTGCGCCTCAAAGGGTTAAAGGAGCGGACACGTCTGTATGCTTCCGTATAAAGAGTGGAAGTTTCGGGGACATGTGCGGATGGGCCACTTTTTAAATCGTCGATTTTTTAAAACATTATTATGGTGATAAGATTAGAAGTATAATGAGCTTGTAATATATCGGGTGATTCAAAATAGATGTTACAACGATTATCTCTTAAGCTATAAGTGATCGTAACATACTTTCAATTGGAAAATTTTGTCAGAGAGTAGGTTTTAGGTATGTCAAATTTTTCACAAGGAGGTGTATGCATATTAAAATACAAAATTTAATGTTTATCTAGTCCCCTCATTTCCTGCCACTAATATACGAAAAATATTGCTCTGTTTATAAGAAAGTAAATAAAAGAAATCCCATGTCTAAGGGAAATAGCTGCAGAGATAATTAATGCTGAAAATAATGACTTACACCACTTTACTTGCTATGTTGGTGTCTGTTTTCAGGCCAATTTTTTTATATACTTTAGGGGAACAACTATGAGTTGATAAAAATTAAGTAATGATTCCTTTGTTGGAAAATGGCAATTAAACGCATTCAAAATAGTGAAATTAACAGGCTTAGTTTAACGTGAACTGACAGGTGCTGCATTATAAAAATATCGATAATTTAGTCTTTCAGGGGTCATCCATTCATTACGTTACACTTTCAAAGAAGGAATTTCAAAGTGTGAAAGAGAATAATACAGAAAGTAGTGTGGGTTCATTTGCACTAGAAACTGGCAAACATGTTTTATAGGATAATTCTAGCTAAAATAGGATTTCCAGGAGTCAAATGTAACTGTCGAATAACCACTAATATAAATTACCATCAGATGAAAAGTGATTTTATTTTTTCCATTCTTGAGACATCGCTTTAGTATTTGGCGACAAATGCTTAAATTTTTAACTTGCGATATCTTGGTAACTGTTCCACTTAGACACATGGGATTTTTTAGAATTTACCTTCTTAGACATAGAGCAATATTTTTCCAAATATAATTGATAGGAAATGAAGGACCCTATAAAAATTAAATTTTGTATTGCAAAATGTTTACGGTTCTTTGTAAGAAATTGAAATATCTGAAAGCTACTCTAAATTTGGCAAAATTTCCTAATAAATTTCGATTACACATGGTTTAAGAAATAATCGCTGTACATCAATTTGGAATCACTCGGTTATTAAAATGAAAGAGAGAGCACGAACTTTTTAGAGGTATTTTGCAATAAACGATACCCTTTCAACAATAAGCTGTCTTGAATGTATTATTCATACTCCTCCCTGAAATAAAATAAAATGGAGAAAAATGAAATTTCGTATGCATTCTGGTAGAACTGGTTCAGAGTATTAAATATTTCAATAAAAGATGTACACGTAAGAGTGTATGTATTTTAATTAACAAATCGCAAAATGATTTTTCGAATCGTGATATACACTTAAAGAGAAACCGATGAATGTAATTTTTACCCCGACTCAAATGAGCGGTGTTGTAAGTTAGAGCTGTCTGTCTGTGAGTGCGTATCTGTGCTCCTGCACGGATGGATTGACTTCAGTGCAAGGACGTACCCAGGGGGGTGGTCCAGGGGGTCCGGACCTCCCCCGAAATTTCAGTTTTTGTTAACAAAATAAGAATGATGCCATCTTTTTGTGAAAAATTTTGCCTTTTTCACCGTTTGGACCCCCTCCGAAATTTTTTTTCTGGGTACGTCCCTGCTTCAGTGCATAGCTGTATTAGAGATAAAGTGTAAAAGTTGTTAAAATATTCCACAGAAATGTATAGATATGCTTTCAACAATAATGTCTATTAGTGAACACTGAAAGAAAAGTAAGTTATTGTGACCCGCTAAAATCAAAACTTTAGAATATAGCGATGGGTGAACCTTTGCATTCATTTAATTAAGCATAATTAACCATCTCAATGAGTTTGCCTCGTATTTAAGTTCTTTTAAGAATACCTAAATTTTAAAGGAAGGTTCTACGTTTTAAACACCGACATTTCCCTTTAAAATCCTACTCAAGAAACGTTGAAAGTTACTTGATTTATTCTAAATGCTTCCTCTCTCTCCCGCATGGCTTTATCGGAAAAAGTTTTCCTGAATGTAATGGCATCGTAATTTACGAAGAGCGGGCGCATCCGTATAGTATAATATTTTCGCTCATATATACAAATAGCTTCTGTTCTCCCGTTAATATGTTTCTGAGGTGAGAATAAATTCTCTCCGGTGCCATTTGCGTTGGGAAAGTCAGTCGATAATATTCGAACTCTTTCCACGAAGATCGTGGAGCAATTGAGGGTCGTTCTAATGCACGTCGACGGCTTTCTCCTTCCTGCAATGAGAGGGAAAAGTTAGACGGCAATATGCTGAGTAATGGCCATGATTGAATTAAATTATTCGAATTAATCGATTATTAAATGCATTCGAGATAATCGATTTTGAAAAATCCACTCGAACGCTCAGCATATATAGCATTCGTAAGGCACATGGCATTCGAAGTCTCGAACAGAAATCGCATATTCTGCTCGAATAGTAAAATTGCGACACATTGTTCGAATAGTGAAAAACGCGAATACTATTCAGTGAAATAGCGAGGTACTATTCGAATAATGAAATCGTGAATAGTATACGATTAGAAATATCGAATACTATTCAAATAATAAAAATTGCGAATATTCACTACTCGATTAATCGATTATCGATTGTATTCGAATAGTGTTAATCGATTATAGAAATCATTTGAATGGCACATCACTAAATATACGCACTACAAATGTGCATGCAGGTTTTAACCCTTTAACGCGCAGTGTTCCCGATCTGGGAACACCAAACTCTGGCGTTTTGACTGTTGCCAGTTACGAAGAATAGATTCGATTTCCATAAAAATAGTTGCGGGTGACATAGCTCCACGAGAATCCTTTACTTTTCAGCACGTCATTTCACGTCAAAAAATGGTCACGATTATTTTTAACAGCACTGACATCTGCTGAAAAATGGAAGAATGCGAGAACAGATGGATTGATTGCTCAATGCTGAAAAAAGGGCAGCCGTTGCCATCGCTCGACTTAACTACCAGCAAGATAGCGGACGATCGAAACGTTCACCGCGTGCCACAGTCTAGAGACCCTTTTTTGACGACAGCTGGCTGTGCTCTGTCAGCTGGCATCTGACAGACAGCTGGCATCTTGCTGGTAGTTAAGTCGAGCGATGGCAACGGCTGCCCTTTTTTCAGCATTGGGAAAGGGTTGCGCCTCAAAGGGTTGAAGAGTCATGCGTGGCTACCTTCCTGGCTATTCAGGGAGGAGGACGAAGACCCATTAGGGTCTCTTTTCCCTATCCTTATTAACAACTGAGATTAATGAGACAAAATATTGAGGGGTGGGCCCTTTAAAACGCTCATGAAAGTATACCACAATGTTGCTCTTGTGAACGTGACAAAATAGTACTCATAAGCTGTTTCTTTTCCAAACTTCCAGGAATTCAAACGTCTCTAAGCCAGTTTATTGTTTCACCATTAGAAAGAGCACTTCTAGATATCGCTAAACAATGCACAATTGAATTTATTTCTACACTGCAGGCTTTTACAAAAGAGAAGCTTAGGATCGCTTAACCGATTACATCAGCACTATGCACGTGAACCCGAGAAGATGTCTTAAAACATCTTAGGACCACAGGGGGAAACGGGCTTCAATAGCTCAGCGTAATCTTCGAAATCTATCTCTTGCAAATAAGTAAACAAAACAATGCAATTTGACAAACAAAACGGAAGTCATAAACTGAGGAGGAAAAAAAATGACCATCCGCAATTGTAGTTGGGGAACATTCTTCAGCGTCGTTGCATTGCATCGTGAAGATGCACACCGCGCATGCTGTGATGCAATGCAAAATTCAAACATGATAAAGGATATATTTTTTTTAAAAACCGATTTCATATAAAGATGGTCGTGTTTGACATTTTAACTTTTTCCGTACCATTTACCGCACTGAAAAGGGTGCTCGTGGCATTAATAATTCTTTTACAGAATCACCCAAATGAATTCCAATCCATTTCGTTTTATGGCAACCTGGAGATCCTTTTCAAGCACAATGCTATCTTAATATATACTTACGCTCATTTTTGACTTAGTAATTCACTAGAATAATTTTGATTGATACAGCTCCAAAATAAAACTTTTACCGCCCTTTCTAAAGAAAGAAAAAAAAAGAAAATATCTGGAGTGACTCCACTCGACTTACCGAACACTTACGATTAAGATCATTACCAAGCATTTAAATAAATTTTAATCGATGAATAATTCAAATATATATGCCAAATTGAAGCTCAATCGAATGTACCGTTTAAACGCTAGCGCACTTTCAAGAATTTCTCCCCATAGGCCATAATGTAAAAGAAATCTTTGTCGTAGCCCTGTAGAAAATCTATAAGTCCTATACACACCAAAATCAATACAGGTCTTGCGACGGGGGTTTATAACATGTATACCCAATTTGAGCTCAATCGAATGTACCGTTTAAACGCTAGCGCACTTTCCAGAATTCCCCCCCATAGGCCATAATGTAAAAGAAATCTTTGTCGTAGCCCTGTAGAAAAACTATAAGTCCTATACACACCAAAATCAATACCGGTCTTGGGACGAACCTATATAACATATATACCCAATTTGAGCTCAATCGCATGCCCCGTTCAGGAGCTATCGTGTTCACTCACACACACACACACACACACACACACACACACACACACACACACACACACACACACACACACACACACACACACACACACACATACATACATCTCGTAAAAATAGTATAAATGAATTCAGAAGACCTCAAAACGTGTAAATACACCAAAATCCCGAATTCGAATTTTTTCATGATTACAATACTTTCCTTACATCGTACATGTTCGGAAAGTAAAAAGAAGATTAATTATGCTAAAAAAGCATCCTGCTCCACACTATTTGTGAGATCGTTTGAAATTTTTCATAATTAAATGATAAAATGTAGAAAACAATCTGCACTACTTTAAAAATCTGAAAATCCATCCTTTACCTGATTTATACCGATTTTTTTTTTGTTTGCCATTTTTAACTTAAGGAATTTATTATACTGGGGTAGAAAAGTGTTGAGCTGTTGCAAATACGTGATGGTTGAGATAGATTCGCAATTTCTGTGATTTCGGAAAAAGTTTTACTGAAAAATTCGAATAAAATTAACACTGTTAGACCGATCGACTTCTCTTATAGAAATCTCGAAATTTTAAATAAAAGGGTTCACTTAATTATTTCTTTTAGATGTAATTTATTAAAAAAGAAAAGCATTATATACGGAGTATAGTTTAAAATTTGAATCCTCAATGATAAATGTCGAACTGCAGAATAATAAACTTGGAATTGAACAGAATTTGAAAAAAAAAAAAGAGTTTTTTTTTTTTTTAAATCTGAAATTATTTCAATCACAAAAGAGAACATTTGCCTAAGCAGCATATAACATTTCTCCTTCGATAGTATTTAAAAAATAAATACAATGAAATACTTAATCGAATAAATCTATAATTAATTTGCACATGTCATTACAGGAGAGAACAATCTACTTTGTGTATAAACGTAATGAACGTCCAATCACATTTGTTATGATACGCTGATTACAAATCCCGATAATTATGAAAGGTTTCGGTGTGCATACATGCATACAGGTGCGAGTTTAGTTCCCCCCTGTCCCCCACCCCTAAATACAACTTAACCTTTGAGGAAAAAGGATCGAGGTTCGGAAGACCGTGTTCTGCAACCCTTTTCTATTTCCGACAGAACTTGTTGCACGGGAAATTAAGAAGCCCAATCAAGAGGTAGCGAAAAGTGATATTTATTCGTTATCCCCGAAAGAAAAAAAAAAAAGAATTTGAAGCTCATAGATTTGGGGCGAAGGTGTGGCGATCTCATGTCAGAGTATTTGTTACAGTCAATGCTCGCGGGTCATGATTACACAGGAGCCGTCAATACGCGAAGAAAAGAAATTGGCTCGAAACTTAATATTCAACCTGCATGTGGCTTTTCATGGGGTCGGCGTATATGACACAAAAATAGTCTTCCGACCCAATGTTTACGCTTTACTTACCAACGGCCGACCTACATCTATGAGGGCAGATTTGTTTTGCATGTCTATGAATTGGACAGTACGTTTTCCTAATTTTGTAGGTAAAAATAACGGAGATTTCTTTCGAAGCCACTCAGAAGGTGTGGTCACTCTGTGGAACCACCTAATTCCAGCACCTTCATAGCTAGTCGGTAAAAAAAAAAAAAAAAAAAAAAAAAAAAAAAAAAAAAAACGTTAAATGACACCGACGCTGAAAAAGTGCAGCCAGTGCCATAGCTCGATTTAACTACCAGCAACAGGGCGCGGCCGATCGAATCGGTCTAACGCGTGCCTGTGCGGCCGCTCAGCCAACTGTGTCAAAAAAGTTCTTTGGGCCTGTGGCCACGCGTTAGGCTATTGGATCGGCCGCCAAGTTGCTAGTTGTTAAATCGAGCGATGGCAACGGTTTCACTTTTTCAGTGTTAGGCCGTCCATCCAGCTGTACTTCTGTATCCATGTGAAAATGATTGCGTTTCCTTATAAGAACTATATTTAAGCAACTTTCTGTCGTGGACAGTTGTAAAAAAAATTTAAATGAGGTGCATGTTCACGGTTTAGCACCTCTAATGCATCCGAATGAATTTCTTAGTAAAAATTACGAAATCTTATGAAGTCCCATTGGATGCATGGTCGCCCGCGGCATAGGGCAAGGGGGGGCAATGACCCCCTGGATTTTTGTATGCCGTGCTTTTCTTGCTTTTTTGCTCTTTCCAACATGGTTGAAGTAGTCTTTGCCCCCTCTTGAGTAGTCTTTGCCTCCCCCCCGGGAAATATTCTGCCGGCGCCCATGATTGGATGCCATTAGGGTTTGGCGATTTCTCGTCAAGTATGGGAAATATCGCCAAGCTAGGTTCATTTTTGGAGACTTATTTTTGACGATGCTTCACCTTGGAGACATTGTACTCGAATTTTGGGGGGTACGTACGAGTGTCGTCGGGCCTTTAGCAAATTACTGTCGCTCCTGGATGACCGAAAACAATTTCTTTTTTCTCTCGTACGTAAAACGTTCATTGAAGGACAATACGAAACATTTCTTCGCATGTTAATAGAAGAAAAGCACAAAAACGTAGTACAACCGTACTACAAATTTGCGTGCAATTGCAATTGTAATGTATCATAACCTAAATCAATTTATTATGCAAATATTATCGGAGTCAATTTCATTATATCCGACACTGATAAGAGAAATAGGGATCCATCTGAAAATTTCATTATCCTGCCATCGTATTTATTGATTTGGCAGTCAGTTTCGGTGGGATGCACAAGTGCACGCCCCCTTGCTCATCGCCCGTGTCCATTTCATAAATTGGTGCGTCACTTTCTTCATTACTTCAGACGTGTTTTCGAAAACGTTGCCCATGGCAACATCTAAAATGGATGCAGAGTTCCCTTTCCCCCCTTCCAGCTGCGGAATATGAAATCGTTGAGCCCACACAGTATTAAAGAGATCCTGAAATTCAGTCAAGGAACTAGGAACATACTGTGTTAAATTTCAAAGCTCATCGCAAGTTTCGGGAGATAGCGGTTCCTTCATCATTCACCAGGAGCAGAATGCTCACCTACCCATATGATACCAGGAAAGCAAATGCAAAGCAGAAGCAGAAGAAAGCCGTGAAGAAATTGAATGTCGCTTTTCCCGAAGAAAAGGGTATAAAAAGGGGTTGTGGAGTACAGAAAAAATAATAGGAGAGGGAGGAACTGAAGTATAAACACAAATAAGGAAAGCAAAAAGTAAATCCGAGAGGGGATAGCAAACGGTATTCGGGACATGGTAGAAATTGCGGCATTTCGTATACTTATTTAATGTTGTCTCAAATTACAAAACTTGTTTGACGGCCTTTGAATTTAATCCAAATAAACTAAACGGGGTGAAAATTTCAGGCTGTCTCTTCATAAGCTGGATAAATTACTGTAAAAAACGATAAACCTGTGCCAGCTAATTAATTAAGAAATTTTCTGAAAATATTCTTTATCATGGAGTTCCATTGCAAAATTTTCTGAAGGGGGGGGGAGACGCATTTTAGAAAAGCCATTACACTTTTATTTTTATTTATTTATTTTTCCTGGGAGTTTTATAACTGACGTAGGTTCGTTTGTTACAGTGTATTCTCATTTCTGTCAAAGGGCATCCTAAATAATTTCAGATCTGTGCAACTATTTATTTTAAGCTATAGTCATAAATAAAACATAAAAAAAAATTAATAAGCATTAGTGGAAGTTTCCTAGATTTCTTTCCCATTCAGGATTTATAATCTTGGTTGATTTTCCCATCAATGAACTCCTGCATTTTTTTAAGGTTACTTTTTTTTAAGGTTACTAAATTTCATACAGTTAGATACAGGCTCACCAAGTTTTCTTCATAACTGTTAGCTATTAGTTTACCGTTATTTTCCAAACCTGTTCTACGTATGATTTATTTTGCCATGTTCTCTTATCTTTATTTGAAAGCCAATATCTAAATTTAAAAAAATGACTGATACGGTTTTATTTTTAATCAAGTTTCAAAACTTGTGGAAGTGTTAACTTAAATTTTATGTGTGCCATGCCTTGGATTAAAGCAAGCTGTTTTCTCCATATGACCCTGGAAAACTGTGTCATCAGTAAAACGAAAAACCGTCTAGCAATATTACCTCAAAATTATTAATTTGAAAAGAAACAACTCTTTGATTACAGTTGAAAATAATCAAACATCCGAACTTCAAGCATGCTGTGTGCCCATTTTATCCTAATCTTTCCGTTATGAAAATTCAAAAATGTTTTGTAATACTTTCTACAAGAATGATTATTTGTTGCTCAAAAGTTTCTGTCGCTTAGTAACTGAAAAATTGAAAATTCTTTCGTAAATTACTTTTTCTTTTAAAAAACGTATGCCGTGCCCCGAAAGTCAAATTTAAATTGCTATGAAATCAAAACTAAATAGGAAAAATTTTTCAGACTTATTGTTTCATCTTTAAATGGAAGAATTTAAAAGAAAAAGCAGTTACTTTTAATTTCGTGCGGAAATGACATACATTCCGTGTTTTTTTTTTTTTTTTTCTTGAATAGATTTTACTAAAACACAATTATAAGGAAGTTCTTTTCTTAATCATAATTTGAAAACTTATTTTAACTCTAAAAGAGTTTTAAATGTTTCAAAATTTGATCATGAAGAAAGTTTAAGACATTTTTCATAAAAAGAAAGCAATTTAAGATTTTCGGAAGAAACCTTCTTTTCTTTTCCAGGAGGAAAACTGACCAGTTTTAACACATGTTGTGTTCTATGAGTTGCGTTTTTTTTCTTTTTCCTTTTTTTTTTTTCATCGAGAAAATTCCGTAAATGTTTAATCTTGGATATAATTAACAATATTTCTTAACCGAAAATTTTTCTGAACAATTTTCGGAAAACAAATAATTATATTAGTTTTTGGAAGCGTATAACTGAAAATTGAATGTATTTTGACCGCGTGCATAAAAACGATAAACGGGTAAATAAAATAGTATAGTGACGTGATTGTTCAAACAGTTGTTTAGTAAGTTCAATTACTGAACCTAAACAACTTTTTAATAAATATTGGCGAAAACTGAGTGTATTTTTGCTCGAGTGTTAGTTTTCTGTTGAAGGGTGATAATCTCCCAATTGCTATTAGTGTGGGACTTGTGCTTTCACTTTAATAAAAATATCGAATATTGGAGTTCAATTGATAAAACTGACGTACTGGAACGTTAAGATACTTTCGAAATCATAAGTACGCGTCAATTATAGCCAAAAATTTCGAACATTTTATGAACTTTTCTAATGGTTTCCAGCTAACTTACATTTAACAACTACTACTGTTCTTTACTTAGGAGCTAATTATTTGTCCACAAGGAGTAAATTTTGCATTATCTGAAGTATACATTTTAAAACTTGAGAACTTTGAAACATAACTGAAGTTTTAATAAATTTGGGTCTCAATTTTTGTTGCAGGCGTGCAACTGATCTCATCAAAGTTTCTCAAAAACCCATAAAATGAGGGAACAGTTTCATTCTATTTACAAAAGTACATTAAATATTTTTTTACAACGTATATAAATATCATTATCAGTAATGAAATAAACGCAATTTTTTTCGATAGGTACACATATCGGATTCAGTACGAAAACTAACGTCAAATGGAGACATGTTATCGTTTGAAAGGGTTTGGAATCAAATACAGAACATATCACAGTAAAGGTATACATCAAATGTAAAATAAATTAAAAGCTTTGTGTAAAAAACACACATAAAATGATACTTAAAAGACGAAGATCAAATGTGTTAATCTCCCCACCTAGAATGCTTTGAAGTCGTCATTTTTAAATGGGAGCCAAAAGTTAGATTCCGAAAGTATTGTTGGTGCATGTTAAGTCATTTAAATCAATAAAAATTTAATTATGTTTCACTCCCCTTTGTCTAAAGGCTTTTGAGAATACTTCATAGTGTTTTTCAATCAAATGCTTCAAAGCACTAATGGCAGTTTCGTCAATACTAAGCAGATCATAATAACTGATTTCTGAAACCACATTTAATTAACAGCGACAATGCACCTGTTTCGATCTGCCAACAACGGCATCAATCAAACTATACTAAAACTCAATTTGAATTTTAAAAGTGCACACTTTTAGATAGCACGTAACTGATTTATGATGGTTGCACAAATAAGTTTTCAATAAACTTACAAATGACATGACAAGTATAAAACTAATATAAATGTAAATTACATAAAGAAGCCTTAATTATTTTATTCAGACTATAATTGACTTATTGGTCATGAATAAAACGGAGTATTCAAAGGTACCTATACTGGCAAGCAGTGGAGGATCTAGAAAAGTTTCAAGGGAGGGGCAATAAGTAGGACGAGGCACATTGTTAAAAATGGGGCTCTCTTTTCTTTTTTGCTTGTTCATTTGTTATTTTGAGTTCATGTTTTTCCTGTTCTCTCTCATCATTTGAAAGACGCTACAGAGATGACTCCTCATCTTTGAGTGAAGTTGCTTCACTGAGCGAATCGTCGAATGCTCCAGTGAGATCCAGCGCTTTCGTAGTAAGAGCTGTTAACACGGATTTAGTTGTGGGTACAAGTGCGCTCAAGGGGGGGGGGTGCGATCACCCCATCACAACCTTCCTTGTGTCCGCCACTGGATCCATACTGGTAAGAAATAGTGGAAAGAAGGAAGGGAACGGTTACTCCTTGCTCAATGTGTGGTTTGAAACCGAATCTTATTTACACAACTCCCGGAACTTTGTGGAGTGTAAACAGCTTTACATTCGGAGAATTTTTAATGCTATTTCTTTCTCTCTTCCAAATCCCGCAAGCACATGGCACCCATAGCTGACAAGACATACCAGGCTGCGGTGCTGACATTTTGGCCATCGCAACCTTTTGCGCTCGAAAAATATGATCTGGAGGGTGTGACCATTTTACTACACTCTATAACAAAAAAAATCGACGCACCAAGAAACAATCATCCGATTGCTTTGAAATTTCGTATGCATGAATGTTTTGAAGAGATATGCAAATGATTCAAATTTGGTGTCCAATGAATGAATAGTTTGATCTCTAGCGCATCGGAACTGCGCATCCAGCAAACGTATATAAGGAGTAGTTCTTCAACGGTAGTTAAAACTTTCGGTTTGATTGCGATTCAGATGACCTTTCAACAACTTAAAAAATGCCTCGCTGCAGGATTCGTGCTCATTACGAGCAACTGTCAGAGTTTGACAGAGGTCGTATCATTGGATTGAAAGAGGCCGGTTCGACGAATCGGAGAATCGCTCGTCATTTGAGTCGAAGCGATGCGACGATTCGAAGATGCTGGCAAGGATGGGTGGAAAATGGCAGAGTGCAGCGTCAGGATGATAGCGGTCGACCTAGGGCTACAACATATCGTGAGGACAGAATGATGGTCCGATCAGCTGTCACAGCGCCTTCTTCATTTCTATCAACCATCAGACGTTCAACCCAAACACCAGTGTCCATCATGACTATTCACAGACGGTTGAGAGAGCAAAATCTACGCTCGCGCCGAATGTTACGCCACCTGCCATTCACGCCTGCACACTGCCGAGCCATATTACAGTGGTGCGGGGCTCGATCAGGTTGGAATGATGCCGACTGGGGACGTATAGACTTTAGTGACGAATCCCGCTTCCAACTGTGTCCTGACGATCATCGAAGACGTGTTTGGAGACGCGCAGGGCAGAAGGGGGATCCTGCTTTCACTATTGCACGCCACACCGGCCCTCAACAAGGCATTATGGTCTGGGGTGCCATTTCCTTTGACAGCCAGACCCCTTTGGTAGTCATTAGAGGTACACTTACTGCACAGCGGTACGTGGACGACATCCTAAGACCTGTTTTGCTACCGTTCCTTTTGCAGTGCCCTGGGCTGGTTTTTCAGCAGGACAATGCCAGACCACATACGGCTCGTGTTGCTCTAAACTGTCTGCAAGCTTGTCAAACTCTTCCTTGGCCTGCCAGATCGCCAGATCTCTCTCCCATCGAGCATGTCTGGGATATGATGGGAAGGCGATTGCATCTGGCACGGACTGTTGCTGACCTCGTTCGACAATTGGAGCGAATTTGGCAGGAAATACCGAAAGAGACCATCCGGGAGCTTTATCGGTCTATGCCACGCCGTGTGGCAGCTTGTATCCAGGCTAGCGGCCGGTCAACACCTTGTTGAACTGGTTACTGTAACTCTGAAATAAATTATTCAATTGTTCTGAAATTTTAATCATTTACTATTCTGTACATTGTCTTCCTATCCACCAATTTTCGTCTCAATCGGACACCTCCTTCTTGGTGCGTCGATTTATTTGTTATAGAGTGTATGATTATCTCGGACTAAGATGGTCACATAACTCTTCGAGTGTAAAGGGGTGTGGACAAAATGTGAGCATTGTAGCCAGTATATCTCGTCAGCTACGTCAGCCTACTAACGTCACCCTCACCATACTTCAGATTTTTAACGACTTAGAGGTGAATACTTTTCTTTTAACTCTAAATCGTTAACTTTCGTTCTTTCAGAATGTCTTGTAAAATTTGTGTGTTAAAAAAAAGATTTCAAAAGTAAATTACTCCTTCTGTGAGAAGAGCTGGTATTTAGCTAGTCATTATGCAAAATTTAAGTGGGAAACACTTTAGGTTTGACCTTGCACGTTTTCCTACATCAAGTCTTATATCAGTCAACTTAACAAAGAACTCTATATTGCCGAAAAATAATGGGCTTCCTACCAATATTACGCTAGACAGTCGAGGTCGAGTTGAACAACTTATCGGTAGTCATCCAATTTGGTGCCTCTAGTTTAGCAGTTCCATTGTTAAAGTGATGGTCCATGATGCAGTTCAAAAAATGAGAGAGGTCATTTCAGGTAGTCATCAGACCTAAATGAAATGAAACGTCTGAAGTCGGCATTAACTTGAGTGGCTGTTGAGTGATATCCTGATAGCTCAGTTGCTTCGTATCTAATAATTCACCGAAAAAGACATTATTGTTAGCGTAATGAGCCCAATTTACACACTTCGTACTATCCAGGCTATTTCGCAATATTTTTTTTTTTTTTTTTGGTTCAAAACAAATACTGTAATACATAGGCGTCATCAATATATAGCGATTCGGGGATATGTCCCCCTTCCCCTAATTATTGAGCGTAAAAGAGGGCGGAACGAAATTTAATGATTGAATTTTGCGACATTTGTTCGCTAACTTCTTCGAAACAGCTTATGTCATCTTAATCAAATTTTGGCACAGTGACAGTGGCCACGACATAGATGGTACTAAAAAGCGAGAAAATAGTGATCGATCATGCCGCGCGTTGAAGAGTCATCACGGATAACATTTTCCCCACAGACTGAACATTGTCCTATTGCTTAGCATCATTGAGGCCCCACAAGCGATTTTGTGCCAATAATTGCTTGATTCATCTAGGAGAATAAGCAGGTCACGTAGCTACGATCAGCAGCTGCCTTTGGCAGTCGGTACTGACTTTGGCCTGCCTTTAGTTCAACACTAGTATTTTCTAATTGTAATGAACAGTTAAAAAGTATGCATTACCGTGAAATTTGTTCTGGTGTGATCGCTTTCTTTCGTCTCGTGGAAGCGGCGGCATAGATCCCTTTTCTGTGCTCACCGTTGCTTCCCGGCTTGGGAACTGAATATGTGTCTGCGCCCAGCGTTGCGCTTGCTCAGTTCCCGAGCAGAGTTGCCAGAATCGTTCTCGCTTTGTCTTTGTAACGCTGCGAGCTAACGGTTTATACTATTTTTTGTCGAGGGCACGGTGGAAGCAGAAAAAGAGATCGAGTTGGAAAGTGTTTTATAAACGATGTGTTCACCGCGAGGAATCTTTCTTGTTAATGACGCCTGCAAATCTTTTTCTTTAGAAGCATATCTTTTGCAGATTCGTAAATAAGTATTGCAGTATGCGTAACGAATTTCTGTGGTTGGACAACTTACAGTACTAATTTTCCTGATTGCATTTTTCAAACATTTAAACTCTTAAAGAATTTTCCACCCAACTCATTATTAAAAGAGCAATTATTTTTCGCATTGAAACTTAATTTTCCACTGCCTGTGTGCGTTGTGTAATATCAGGGGAATTGGGTCACGCAAATTAAATTCCTTCCCCCCCCCCCTCCGTACTTCAGGCTCATAACTCTGTCGAACAATTGTCGATTTTGCATCCAGTTTCACACAGGTTTAGCAATTAGTGCACCAGGTTGTTTTCGTTTCGCGAATTCTTCCCGGACGGGATTCGCTGGCCACACAAATGAAAGAGAGAAGTTTCAGATAGAGTTGGTGAACCAAAGCAATCTGGGTGGGAGACGCAATATATTAAGTATAAATACATATGGGGTGTCCCAAAAACACTGACCTGGATTTTATTCTTTAAACATTGGTCCTAGACATATGTAATAAATTGTAAAGTTACATAAAAAAGGGTACAGAATTTTATGGTATCGATTATAATTTTCAAGAGATTATTTCTAAATAAATACAAAATTTAAATTTTTAGCAAGGCCCCGTACGAAATAATTTCCTCATTAGTAAAATGTACTCCATACTTTAACTATGTGATGGAGATAATTTCAGCCTTTCACTATAAAAAGGCTCATAGATATATTTAAACAAAGTTGGTGAAAGCTACACAACACCAGTAATAGCAAAATTATTATGTTTTTCTGATATCATTCTTTTTTTTTTTTTTTCGTAATTTGTATGCGTCCCCTGGGATGTGACCATCCAGCGTGTTTTTTTCCCTTTCGAGAGGCGTTGAAAAATGGTTTAAGTCAGCATATATTTATTTTTATACCTCCGACACTTTTTAGGATAGAATAATCAAATTTTGTTCCTCATCTGAATAGTGTATTGGGCACATTTTACTAATTGGGAACTTTTTTATACGGGAACCCTGGAAAAATTTTAATTTTGTCTTATGCAGATTTAATCTTTTGAAAATGTTAATGCATACAATGAAACTCTGTGCCATTTTTCACGCAACTTTGTAACTTATTGTACATGTCTATGGTCAATATTTAAGGATTAAACGCCTAAATGGGTGTTTTTGGGACACCCTGTATATATGAATTGGTAATTTTGAAAATCAAACCACTCTGTGCCTCGGAATAACAAGCTTTTCGGAAATCAATAAGACAATGTATGCCGGTTTTGAAAGACTTTGACCGAGTTTGCTAGAGTGGTTAGGCTCCAAAGTACGTAAGCTTAGTGGAATATTTTTAATACATTAACAAAAATTTTAAAAATGTGATTAATGTGCTGCATTTCATTCAAGCTGTTTTAGCAAGAAACAGAGTTTAGTCCTTTACAAACTAAACATGACTACTATGTTCATAATACGTTTATTGAAAATTAAATATAAGGTATAAGTGAAACATGTATTTATTATTTTTTCTTCTAGGGCGGCATTTTATTACGGAGGCACCCAGTATTCGGCCAACGAAAAGTCTCCCAATTTCGAGCATGATGTCCTATGGCCAAGTGGAAAAGAACACTGAACACTGATAGATGTCTGAAGTACAGCCAGCTGTCGTCAAAAAAGGGTCTCTAGGTCTGTGGCACGCGATGAACGTTTCGATCGTCCGCTGTCTTGCTGGTAGTTGAGTCGAGCGATGGCAACGGCTGCACTTTTTTCAGCATTGGGCAATCTATCCAGCTGCTCTCGCATTCTTCCATTTTTCAGCAATGTCAGTGCTGTTAAAAATAATCGTGACAATTTTTTTAACGGGAAATGACGTGCTAGGAAGTAAAGGATTCTCGTGGAGCTATGTCACCCGCAACTATTTTTATAGAAATCAAATCTATTCTTCGTGACTGGCAATAGCCAAAACGCCAGAGTTTGGTGTTCCCAGAGCGGGAACACTGCTCGTTAAAGGGTTAATGACTCAACCAGCCTACTTTCGATCTAGCTCCCGATGACAGATCTGCACCAGCCTTCTTTAGCGTACGTGGTCCCACAGTTGTCCAGTCGGGAGAGGCTGACACCCCCTAAGGGCTTCTCGGTGTCCGAATTTCAACCGACTGGGCATTTTTTTTGTTTTTTAAGTATTAAGATCTGCAAAATAATGATGCAATCGTATTAAGATAATGCAATCGCAATCACCATTAAATCGGTCCTTGGATGTTTATGGTTAATGGCGATGATTCTATATTCTTTGAAAAGGAAAAGATGGAGAGACTTGTAGGAGCTTTCCTGAATTGTGCGCCTATCTAAAAGAGTACTTCGGAGGAAGTGTGAAAAAAAAGCGTTTTTGAAAAAAAATCATGATTTATGTGCTTTTTTAAATGGTAGATTCAAGTATATTTTGCAAAATTTATGCTTATTAAAAAATGTTGAAAGAGCTCTCGAAAATAGATCAGAAAGAGAGGTCTTTTTTCCTCCTTCTTAACAAGAAAAAGGACATTTTCGTATACCAACATTTAGATAAGTCATGATTTTATATAAAATAACATAAATGATTGAGCTTTTTAAAAAATTATGCTTTTTTTTTTCTTTTACAGACCTCAATATTCACTATGATTATTACAGATTAACGATCCACCAGTAAGCTCGGTTAAAATAATAAAATGACAAATTTAACATCCATCAATCATATATCAATGTATTTATCATGACACTACAGTAATATTCAGAAAAAAATTACGCTTCTAGTTATGAATATGTACGCCTCTGCAGCATGACACATTTTATGTCGATTGGTCCCACAACGTAAATTTGTATTCTACACAAAAAGATTTTATACTTTGAATAAAGATGGACTAATCTCGTAGGGTTTTTTCTGCGTCTCTTTCATAATCAAACATCAGACGGAAGAATCTGAACAAAATTTAATCTCATTTTTTAAAAAAGAATATTTTAGTGCACATATTTCGGCAGGTGTGTCAAATAGTTAGCTTTGTGAATAAAAAACTGATCTACGTTCAGGGCCGCCGCTAGAGGAGGAAACACGGGGCACCTTTCCCGGGCGCCATGTTAAGGGCACACCAAAAACTAATAAATTTTGCCCGGGTGACGAAAACTCCAGTTGGGGCACTCTTTTCGTCACACGCACACGATATTTTTAAGCAGGAAATACTTAGCAAGCCAAGCATTCACTATCGTTTTGAAGGCTGATTGTCTGTGTTGATTATAGTGTTTACTCAAACTGATGCGCTAAATTTCATGTGTTTGACTTAAAATTATGAAACTATTCGAATTGCTTCCTTATCCAGGTCTTTTCTATGTCTAAAGCAAAAGGATCAGTACAGTAATGTATTGTTGTTTAAGAAATAAAAACACTTTTGAACAAATATGAGAGGGAATTTTCGGGCTTTCTTTCTTCGAGGGTTCATCATAGGGCTTATAGTTTTCAGTTTCCCTGCTTACCTTTATTAATCCTGATTTTAATAAAATGCTTTCTTTTTCCATTTTATGTTTTTGTTCACTTTCTCTTTATAACCTAATTTGCGACATTTTTTCAAAACGTTAAGATTTTTAATTACAAAATATTCAAATATGCAGCACAAAGGGAAAAAATAAATAAAACAGGATTAGCTGTGAGCATAAATCGCAAGTTATACTTTAAAAGCATTTTTCTTAACAATTCAAATTTACATAAAGTTTTAGAACTATTCCTTTTAAAACTAATCAAATTTTGGCACAGTGACAGTGGCCACGACATAGATGGTACTAAAAAGCGAGAAAATAGTGATCGATCATGCCGCGCGTTGAAGAGTCATCACGGATAACATTTAATCATAATAATCATCAACAGAATAATATATGTGGTGCATTTCCCATATTTGTATTTTTTACGATACTTATTTTTGTTTATTCTTTATTAAATATTCAAGTGTGAAATCTCATGTAATGATATTGATTATAAGATCATATTGGAAATCACCCCAGGACACCATAGCCTACTACATAAATATAGCTTTTTTACCATTTATTTGGGATTTACTAAAGCCCTCATATATTTATTTAATAAAAATAAGCAAAATATAACAGGGTTTTGTATGCTTAAAAAGTATAAATAATTCACAAGCAAGAATTCATACATTGAGGACAGAGCTTTTATTACTCTAAAATATATTTCTGTACATCGTACTGCGCTGCAGTTTATACACAGTTACATTTATACACAACAAATATAAAGAAGGCAAAGAAAAATATTGTATGTGCAACAACATATAATAAAAGAACACTTATGTTTAAACTCACATTTATATACATATATCAAAGAACTTGAAGGCTTTTCTTTGATAGAATAAAAATGTACAAACATGCCCGTTAACAAATAACAAGGTCAATACAAACATTACAAAAAATATGTTTTAAATATTACTATAATGGGACAAACAATTTTTATATGCTCCACTGTTATCATACAGAACTTAATTTTTTTTTAATTAATAATACGTTAAAAAAACTTAGACAATATAAACTGGCACACTTTTTAAAGAAATAATCTACAACACATATGAATCACATTTATTCAAAATTTTATGGCAGTGATTTAGTTTTATAAAACTCACTATCTTTGTACGAATCTTCTGCTTGTTATTCAGCTCACAACTCTAAACTCGGCGTGCAAAAGAATGATATACCTACATTTGTGTGTTGAACCAAGTTACTCTTGCACCGAGTGTACATACTATAACATGACATCATTCTACAAATTGCATCCAATATTTTTGTAGGAAAGTGTTAAATATAAAACGCCTAACACTGAATATGTTTTTCGAAATCTAATCCATATAAGACACTCTCGGAAAAGTTCAGGTTAGCAAATGGTTTTACAGTAAGTTTTTAGTTTGTCTGGTGAATAAATGTTTCTTATAAAAAGCATATTTTGTTGACTCTTTAAGATATGCTGGAAGTTTAAAGGATTTTCGGTAATATTTGTTCTTTGACTACAATTTTAAAGAAGTCTGTTTGGCATGAAATAACGGGCAGTACTTCTCTGAATAAATTTATGTCACTTACTTCTTTAAAAAAAAGTTCCTAAATGAAGCTTTGTACTTATGAAAGCTATTTTTACACTGGTTACTTTAGTGCTTTCTATTAAATTTTTTTAAAGCTATACTACTTAAAATTGCCGTTTGTACAATGACTTAAAAACTCACAAACAGCATACTTCTAGAGATTAGAGCAAGAATATTAGTATAACAGACAAGAATGAATTTTTATTTTATGTTTTTCCACCAAGATAATTATACTTAAAAACCAACCTCAGATTTATATATTTCAGTTTTGTGTATATCTTTGGACATAATTTAAAAGTCTCATCGCTCTATGACAATTTCTTTAATAGTTGTTCTTTTAATAAATAAAAAACGCAGTTCAATTTATGCAAATTGAAAATCTATCGCAAAGACCATTAAAAAATAACATTAAAGAAATCTTTGCTTGTTTTTATTTTAAAAGAGCTTTTTCTTAAATATCAAATGCAAACATATTAGTTTTTAGAAAAATCCAAACGTTTAAAAAAAAGACAGCAAATAATCCATTAATTGAATGACATAAAATCACCTTTGTCTTTTAATTTTGATCAAGCAGCATTTGTACATCAAGTTTGTAAACCACATTTATCAAATAAAGTACATTTTTTTTTCCAAATACGACCATCTTTAAATTTTTGTAAAGCACAGTTTCAAAAAAATTCATGAAATATGAAACCTCACATTAATTTGATCTTTAATAACACATGACATCGACTTCGTTTAAGACACATAAAAAATAATAATAAATAAAAATAAAAAAAGAAACAAGATATGAATTGCGAATGCGTCATTCTGGATAATTAACCTTAATTTTTGACAAACCTTGTGGTTATAACAGGTTCTTATCATATCTTTGTCTGCTGCTATGGTATTATTTTGGAGTCAGATGCGTTATCCGTAATAATTATTCTGGATTCTATCTACGTGATCAGAATTTGAAAGAACGCGTATTCATATTTCTGGTTTTCTTGGAAGAGCCAGGAAAAGGTAATGCAGTGAAAAAAAAAGATATATTTGTTTAAAAAAAAGAAGACTCTGGGCATATTTTCTACGTCGCTTTGTTATTAGAATATCGATTCATTAGTTTCATCAGCTAGTGTGTACTAAGAGCTTTATTTTGTGATTTTTCATCATTCTTTTAAGAGGCGTATTGATATTTTTAGAAGTATGTCCGGATATTTTAGGCTTGCTTTTAAAAGACTTTATCTACTAATGAATCCATTTTCAATCAAAGTATTAAATAAACTTTGATACATATATAGGTTTTGAGCCACAGAAAGATCTTCTAACCACAACATATAAATTTCTCGCACAACTGTTGCTGCAGATTTTGGTGATATCACTCAGATTATAAACCAGTAGCTAACGTAACTCATTTGCAATGTTCTTCCGAGAAAAGGATCTCAAATGACCGTCTTCGAGACTGAAGGTATTGCAGAGAGAAGGGTGAGAAAATATCGTTTTCTATTGTTGGATCGGTAGCCGACATGCGATCGATATCTTTTCAATGCCACATGCTGCCATTGCCAAATTTGAATTGGTTAATTGCTTGCATGGAGTCACTTGTTAGTTTTGGCCCGTAAACAGACGAATAATAAGTCTCTTCTGGATCGAGACATCTATGCTCACATGTCTCTGGAAGACGCTAAAACTATTTCACGATATCGCGATTCGTTCGACACTACCGATATCGGTATGTCTGGTTGCCAAACTGATTATGTTTGCTGAACAAACACAATTATTTATTTATTTTTTTACTTTAACGAAACTTCATCGTCTGTATTTAAGATGTTTTTATATTTATTTTCTCTCAATCTGAAAATTGTTTAAGAGTAAAATTTCGATTTTACATTACAGGAAGAGGAAAATGCTTCCAAATTCGCATATGTTATGATTTCAAAATTGAGAAAATTATTTTAAGAATAATGATAAGTTTTTGTTAGGACATCATACTGTTGTCACTGGCCTGCGACTTCTCACTTAAGTGAACTGATTATTCAGCAATAAGGCTGATGAAATTACAACATGGACAGGACAACATTTTGTATAACAACAGAGATCACTATTCAAAACATTCATTTCGACATATTCTAAAATTACACGCTTGACGTACATAGCATTTTACTTCGCAACACATTATGTTTATTATGTTCGTATATCATATTACTAACTAAACACATGGAATGAATTTCGAAAGCGTAACAACAAAGATCTAGATCCAAACTAATGTTTTGGATATAATGGACGGATATATAATATGTTTTTTCAAACTTTACTAACGTATTCTCGATAAGATATAATAAATTTGAAAGACAACTATCAAATGAATATTTGAGTGTTTTTTAAGCGATAGTATGTGTGTTAAACAAATTTTAAAATTACACCATATATGACGGCTTTTCTTTATTAAATGGGGATATTACTATAAATGAAATTACATAAAAAGTCTATTTTCATGAAGTAACATTGTATGCTTTTAATTGTAACCACCTGAAAAGCTGCATGTGCGGAAGATAACCTTTTACAAGGTAATAAATGTTAAAAGTATTTTTTTTTAAATTTAGATGTTTTTTATTTTAGAATTTTTGTGCCACGGAAAAGGCTCTACTGTCTTGATTTTTATTATAATTATTCAACACGTATATAATTAAGACCACTGTTATGAAATTTTGTGCAGGATTTGAAGAATTTTTTATTTCAATTAACGTCTGGCTCTTATTTCTCAAAAGTTGAATCCTTGATTTTTTTTCTTTTTCTCACAGATTGCAGTCTTTGATACTGAAATTTTTCTTTTATTTTTAGTACTTAAAAATTTTAATCTAGGTGAAAATAAATAGGCATGGCATCAGGAGCTTTACTAGAGAGTTATTAACAAATCATTTTCTATAAAAATCAAACTCCTGAATATCACTTCATTGTGCATAGCCAGCACACATTTTTACCATTTTACCAAATATAGAAGTTCACAATTGCATATAAGTATAGGAGTTGCCAGAGATTTCGCATCACTGAAAACGTCTTTGGATTTCGTACGTACGATCTCTTGCAACTCCTTTGCCTTTGATATGAATATGATTATCTATAGAGTGGACACAAATGTTTACACTGATTTTGCAACATTCTTACTGTTTAGCTGTGATACTGACTTTGATTTTTTTTTTTTTTTTTTTTTTTTACAGGTACGTTGCATCTATCGCAAGGTGTTTCCATGATGTTCAAAATTAGTATGCAAGTGCACCACTAGGAGACACTACTGTTAGTTAATCTTCTGGCCTTAGTGAACCCTATAGACATCACCCATTGCATTTCTTCAAAGATCAGATGTAGGTTATACGACACTTTTAGCAAACCTACCGTTTGCGCAAAAAGAAGTCGGACCAGAACTTCACTTTTCAAATGCTAAAAAATACATGACAGAAAACATAAGGTTTGATGAGACTTGCGGAGCTCACATCAAAAGTTTTAAATGAAACTGGATCAGCCTTTGTTACGTCCCTGCAAGGTTGTTCTTTAAAAAAAAAAAAAAAAATCTTGCAATTTTTTTGAACCGCTTTTTAAAGAATTCAACTGTAATAGGGACTTAATAAATTTTTAGAATATCTCTTTACAAGCTGTAGTACTATGCACGATTATAAAATGATCGAAACACTGGGGAAAACTTATAGATAAATCGAATTTTGTAGTACTTTCCTAGACGGATCTAGTTTCGTCCTATTTCTGAAGACAGTTTTTTTATGCTTAAGACTTTTTTCCGAAAGTTGTATGAGACCTACAAATGATCTGGTTTATTGTTAACATAAGTGCATTTAATGAAAAAGCATTATTATTTCTTCCACGTGTTCAAGATCATCGACTAGTTTTCAAAACTGTTCAAAAGTCATGTAACAACTATCACATTTTAAAAGGAACAGCCTTAAATGAAACTTCAATAGTTTTTGTCATGTCACTGCAGAATGTGATGCTAGCAAGTATATTGATAATAAAATTATAAGCTGTTTAAATCGGGATAATCATTTGTGTCCACCCTGTAAATATATATTTTCAAGAAACCACCTAATTCTTGCGCTTTCTTATCTAGTCGCAACAAGATACGGTTAAATGACCTCAACTCTGAAAAGGTGTAGTCATTGCTATCGCTCGATTGGCGATTCGATCGACCACCCTGTAGCTGGTAGTTAAATCGAGCGATGGCAACGACTGCACTTCTTTTCAGAGTTGGACAGTGTGTATCCAGTTCTATATCAGGGTGAAAATGGTTGCGCTTCAAAGGTTTAATGCGTGACCTACAGAAAGAGCAAGCTGTTTTCACGCGTGGGATTCTTGTGGAATTTCCAAGTCCGCCTGTATCTCCTCCTGACTCCTAAGGTCGATAGCGAACTTCCTGGGGGGCGGCATACCTTTGACCGACCTGCTATAGTCCTGGAAAGCCTTGGCGAGGGTCAGCGTGAGCGACCTCGCGTTCTGTCGGCTGTCGCACACGAAAGCGTGGCAGAGGAACGGGTGCTTCTCGAGTGCGTTGCCGCCGTCCCTGACGACGATCATGGCGAAGACCCGCGTATACACCAGGTCTTGCACCCCGTACGAAATGGACTCTATAGGATAGAGGCCGGGCTCGAAGCTCTGGTTTTGGTTTTGCGGCATGGCGGAGAGCCTTACGCCTTTCCCGGACACTTCTAGTCGCAGGTAAGGGAGCGTGACACCTGGCTGCAGGGCCCTGGCAGCAGACACCAGCTCGTCCACTGGGTGGCGCGTGTGCTTGATGCCCCACAGGCCCCTGGCGTCGCGGCATCCCAGGTACTTGACCACGTAGCTCTGTGGCAGAGTGATGTCTCCCGTTTGTCCTGGAAAAAATGAAGAAGAAAAGAATTAGTCTACTTAAAATAACTTTAGTACAGGGTTAGCAAGAAATAAGTTTCTCATTTCAGAGGGTGCTCTAGAATGTGTTCTATTGGTCTAAATGGGATGAAATTTGATGCATCAAATAACGCGCTTGACATTTATTTAAAAATAGTACCAAAGTGAATAGATGGTGCTATAACACAAATGGTATTTACAATCGGACCTGGATATAAGTCCTGGATAAAACTAATGTTTTGAATATTTATAATTCATAAAATTTTGAATTACTTAAGCTGAGTTGCAAAGTACCACGACATCGCAATTCCTTCAAACAGCACACCTAAGAAAATTTTGAATTATAAAATGAGACGCGTTTTCATATACCATGTTGAGAAAAAAAATTACTACTAATATTTCAATGCGATAAAATGCGATTGATCAACATCGTTGAGAAATAAAAATTAAATTAGAAAACTGCGAAGGTTAAGGTAGGCAGACCAGGCATGACTCTGTAATCACCACCTTTCACTGCATTCACGGCCTTGATAGGGAATTACCCAATATATGATTCCCTAAAACAAAGGAATATTGCCGAAATCTAACAAGAAAGTTTCATAAATCATCCATTTTGAATATATGCACAGTAAAGTATGGTAAATTGATTTAAAATCGGTAAAAGACGACGCCCAAACTGCTATAGGAGTCAAGGCCTGCTTCTTTTATTTTTCAGAATCGACAAGATGCAACCCAGTGGAAGCAGAAGGGCACCGATACGAGAGAAACCTGTAGTTTTGTTTCATAATAGCACTTCTTGACCAGACATTTGTGTACGATCCATTTGCAGATCTGGGAAGACGATAATGGCAGACAGAAAAAAATATCAAAGAGGACAAACACGTTGCTTTTAACCTCGATTCACACGCCTAGGTTTGCCTTCAAGGATAAAAAAAACTAATTGGGAGCTTCCAGATGTACAATGTTACCTTAATAACAAATACTTTAAAAGACCAGGGAAAAAATTATTCAAACTGGAACACAAGAAAGATAATTTATACCGAAAGCTTCGATTTTAACTGCAAATTTCAACTTGAAAATCTTATTGCCATGTCACTTTGCCAATGTACATCTGCTACATTAACCCTTTGAGGCGCAACCCTTTCCCAATGCTGAAAAACGGGCAGCGTTGCCATGTTGACAGCTGGCTGTGCGACACAGCCGGCTGTCGGCAAAAAAGGGTCTCTAGATCTGTGGCACGCGATGAAGGTTTCGATCGTCCGCCATCTTGCTGGTAGTTAAGTCGAGCGATGGCAACGATTGCCCTTTTTTCAGCATTGGGCAATCTATCCAGCTGTTCTCGCATTTTTCCATTTTTCAGCAGATGTCAGTGCTGTTAAAAATAACCGTGACAATTTTTTACGGGAAATGACGTGCTAAAAAGTAAAGGATTCTCGTGGAGCTCTGTCACACGCAACTATTTTTATAGAAATCAAATCTATTCTTCGTGACTGGCAACAGTCAAAACATCAGAGTTTGGTGTTCCCAGAGCGGGAACACTGCGCGCTAAAGGGTTAAAGAAAATGTGTCGAAGCGAGTAAAGCACGCCATTCAAAACACAATGGAAATTATTTTGCGTGCCTTTATAAAAAGAGACGTAGATGCAAAACACTTCATTTTAAATTGGAAACCTTCTATACTAACATTCGATGACTTATTAATTTTTCGTGATAATCGAAGCACATTTACTGAAGTTTAGAGAAAGCCTCAGTACTAATTTAGATCTTCATCATAAAAAGGAACTTATGAGTATTGGTGCACCTCAGAAACTTCAAACGTACACAACAAGCATGTAGTGGGGACTTCAGTAGTCGGTCGGCAGCGGAACTCACAACCTTCTTCTCAAGTCCGACACCCTAACCACCGAGTTCATAGACCCATCGTGAAGCTCTATAGCTGGATTTGCTCAAAAATAAATACTTGTCTCCTCTAGAACAACTATGTTTCACTGTCAGCAAAACTGGTCTGTCTTTAATCACCTTTTTTTTTAAATCACTTAAATTTTCATGAAACATGATTCTATAACGATGGAAAGGCCTACCCTTGCCAATTAAAGCCTCACGCACTGTAACGTATTAAAAATTAACTTCTAATGTTCTTAAAGTAAAGATTAGCTGTAAAATGTTCGGTAATTAATACATAAATTTCAGGAAGTCGCCCACAAAAAAACTAGGATGATTATACAGTCAGGAAAGCATAAAACACCGCCAGCATAATTTTGCTGTTTCTTACCTCCTCACGTACGGAACTTAAATAGTTTTCTAATTTATTAACCCTCAGCCTTAATTATTTTCTGCTGAGAACGACATCCCCATTAGATCCTTGCAAAAATTCCGCGTCGTTACTTTGCATAACGTCTTTTCGGAAAAGGCCATTCTAGTGGAAGGGCGTAAAATTAATGGTTTCACCTCATCATGACGTCAGTCGGGTCGGTTTTATGAAATGCCGTAAGATGGCGTGCTGATTTCAAAAGCTCAGTTATGATGGATGATGACGGATTCACGTAAAATGCATTTTTAAAGTGTTGCTAAAGAGATACGGTGTGCAATATTGAGAAATTAAATATCAGCAGTTAAAGCCTTCAACGTCGTTTAAGGAATACGCTCGCCTCACAAAAAGGAGGGTGATTGATGTGTGCAGCAGAAAAATATTTTTGTGCAAATGCGGAATGAGTAAAATTTAGGTAACTTTGAGAGAACAGCCTTCGTGTGACATGTTAAGTTTGATTATAATAATAAATTACACCAGAATTTTAAACCGAATTTTATCAGAAATGAGAATTAAGACCAAAGTTTATGATCTTTAGTAGGTTTTGGGAGTTATAACATAAACATATAATGCACTAGAAAGCATGGACGTCGGCAACATAGTGCAAGAGGGAGGGGGGGGGCACTTACCCTTCCCTGGATTTTTATGTTCCATTTTTCTCTAGCTTTTTTTTTTTCCAATATGCTAATAATATGTTGAAGTAATCTTTGCCTTCCTTGGAAAATAGTCTGCTGGTGCACATGCTAGAAAGGAGACTAGCTCATGCAGGAATCATAATTTGCACCTATGAACAGATTTTAAAAAGTTTTAATTTTTTTTAAAGAAAGAAAAAATATGGGCAGTATATCACCTGTCTGAAATAACCCCTTTATTAAGCGGGAACCTAATTTAAAAGGAACTGTTTCATGGTGTGAATCCACAGTCCATCAAGTTACACCTTTATTTAGTCTATTCTTGAAATTTCTAGGGAACTATTTTTGACCGCTCAGGATTTCGTTTAAGACAGGTTGTTTTGTTTCATATATATATACTCCGTTTATGTGGATGAGGTCTCCGTTTTTGTTTACGAGAAACCTCTACGCATTTGCGCATGCTTCAGTTCAGCTTCGATTTTATCAAACCAGGAGGGTAAGAAAAAGTTTCTTCCCTCAACCTCCCACTCGGAAAATAATATTGAATTTAGATAAAATGCACCGCGTTGTTTTTTTTTCCTTAAAAGGAACAGAAAAAAATGAAAGAAAGATTCAAGTCGGAAACATCGTAAAAGATAGAGAGCGCAAAAAATAGAACTTCGGCAAGTTCCCTTCTCAGCATTCAGCATAACTTTCCATCTCCGAATGGTATGTAGTTACGCGTTTTGGGAAATGGAGACAGTACCAACGGGCAACGTATGTTCAAATATATAAAGATTGCTGCTCTCTAGAATTTATTAAAAACTCTGTAGAATAGCACACACAAAAACGATATAAAAACGGTAGTTTCGAATGGTACCTTGAGGTCAGGTTAGAGGAGTTCTAACCTTACTACTTGTGTGGACGGAAGAATTTTTTTTTTTTTTTTGCAAGTGAAGAAGGGTGGACCTGAAATGATCATATTGATACGAGGTTGAGTCTGGCCAGAGGTGATGCCGAAAAAATGGTGCGGAGATGGCTGGACTCTTGAGTTGGGAGCAGGGTCGTACCCAGAAAAAAAATTTAGGGGAGGGTCCAAAAATTTCGGAGGGGGACCAAACGGTGAAAAAGGTTGAATTTTTCACAAAAACACTTCATCATTATTTTGTTAACAAAATTATAAATTTCGGGGGGGGGGGGGACCGAACACCCCTGGATACGGCCTTGTTTGGGAGTGTCTTGACCGTTCGCCGTGCAGTCCTGATCTCGCACACAGTGACTTCTTTCTGTTTTCGTCTTCGAAAAAGAATCTCGGCCAAGGACGTACCCAGGGGTTTGGTCCAGGGGGTCCGGACCCCCTCCGGAATTTCAGTTTTTGTAAGTAAAATAATAATGATGAAGTTTTGTTGTATAAAATTCTGCCTTTTTCACTGTTTGGACCCCCTCCGAAATTTTTGGACCCACCCCGAAATTTTTTTCTGGGTACGTCCCCGGTACTCGGCGGAAGGCTCTTTAGAAGTAGTGCTGAAATCACTCAAGTCGTTGAAAGCTTCTTTGATTTTCTTTCCTAGAGTGCTTTTTGAAGCTTATAGAGCGGTATGACAAACGGCTAAACGTACTTGGTCATGATGTGAAAAAATAAAGTTACTTCTTATTTTTAATGCCTCATTATATTTTTTGTCTTTCATTTACACTTCTGCCAACAATTGCCAAGTGAAATTTATTTCCGGACTCACCCCCGTAATTATTTTTTTGTTTATGTGTGTGTTATTTTACAAAGTTTTTTTTTTAAAATTAGTTTTACCTTTGAACGTCAATTTTTGTTTTGCTCAGGGTTCTTGTTATTACTCTCTAATGTTTGAATGAAATCTGTAAGCCTATCAGTCTATTCATTCATAATTTTATTATATCTACGACAAACAATCTCTGTTTGCTTACGATATTCATCTTGCGTTTTCCATTTCAGTAGACCACGGCTGGCAGAGAGAGCATCGAGCGTGTCTGTTATCGATACGGTTCGAAGGTCCGGGCTTCCTGCAGAGTGGCCATTAAATCCAGAGTCCATACATGAGGCACGTGATGGTGTAGTTCGTCACAGGGGCTTGCTCTACAGTGTCTCCCCGACGAAACGCCCACCACGCCACGTAGGTAGGCCGAAGTCGCGATGTCCACTTGATGTAAGAGATGCAGTAATAATGCCATATCTCCTTGGAATTGGAATTCTGCATGCTCCGCCGGTAGTGTTTCCTAATCCTCATATTACGAGAGAAAGTCACTAAATTAGCAGGTTAAAGCGCCATGTCGGTCACTGGGGATCATCTGGCTCGGGCTGTGTCGGTCTTAGTTGACCAACTTTAGGGTGCAGGAGCATATATTTAAAAATTGAAGAGGCTATTAGATCGTAGGAAAAAGTTCAATAGTCATTTTATCGTTTTCTAAGACACTTTGAAGAAGGGAGGTAAAGATAGAGGCAATACGAGGCAGTTTTTTTTTTCCCTTCATTTGTTAAATCGAGATTTTGAAGAGACGGGACCTGTGACCTGTAGCTATTCTGCTAGATAAGCTTATTGTCCGTCTCGCGTAGTGCACCAGGAGATGGGTGGGCCATAGGGGGCCTAGATCTCTTCCACAATTTGGACTTTTATTAAATGTGTGGCCTTGATAATCAATAATCAAGTATTTTATGACAAATTCTACCTTTCTCATCTTTTGGGTCCGCCCCGATTCTTTTTTTCCTAGCTAAGGGCCTCCAATGAAGTATATATACAAACGATTTTAATGGGTTTTATTAAACAATCCAAAGTTGTAATCGGATATCATTTTTATTAATATTTCTAAACACACAGTATACTGTCCATGGGACGAACATCAGTAAAAGACTGTTGATAAGTAGCATGGTAATGTAATAGCTATTTCAGTGGGTTTTATTAAAATACACTATAAAAACACAGATATAGCACAGCCAGCTGTCGTCAAAAAGGTATCTAGATCTTCGGCACGCGATGAGCGTTTCGATCGTCCGCCATCTTGCTGGTAGTTAAGTCGAGCGATGGCAACGGCTGCCCTTTTTTCAGCATTGGAAAAGGGTTGCGCCTCAAAGGGTTAAAATTTCGCCGTAACGTTCTGTAAGATAATCTTATGCCAGAGTCGTCTAACCTTTTATAATTTCTTGAGGTTTTCTACTATTCTCTATAATTATAGACCTAATTTCTCTCACAGTTGGAGGAGTTGTGAAATGGTTTCGCCTGCGCTTTGGTGATAATGCCTTGTGCTCATCTGGCGCTTTCTTTATATTTCGGACTGTAGACTACGAAACGCTTGCTGTTCCTCTATTTTCCTTTGAGACTTATTGGTAGGTTTCAAAAGTGTTCTTATCTCGGATTTTTTCTGAGGAGAAATCAGAGCAGACTTCTCCATGACTAAAAGTCGCGATATTTGAGGTTTGGATAATAAAAGTCCAAAAACAGACTCAAAATAATAATAACAAATATCTCATTTCCAATATTACTGATTCATAAATAAACAAACAATGAAACTCACCTCGAATCAAAATAGTTTTCTTCAATAAAAATATAATAATTTACGGTCTTTTGTGACTTTGTGTCGTTCTCACCGACTTTGTGTCGTTCTCACCAAAGGCGTAAAAATTATTTCCTTTTACAATGTTGCTATTTCCAAATTATTAATTTGTTTACATGTTACCAACTTGCAAAATATATAGAAAAAAGTTCTTGGTACCTAATATGGTTCAGAAAAATGGATTCAAAGTGCAAGATTTTTTGAAATATTTGAGTAAAATAAATTCGCTGGATAAAAATCATTTGAGTATAATAATTTTGCCACACAGTATATTTTATCTGGTACATGGGTTCATAAATGTGTTATTTAACATAGGAATTTTTTTTTACGATTTAACTTAGCCAATTTAGTACAAAAGATTTTGGGTAATTTATTATTAAACTGTACCTGCCTTTCAAAACAGACACAGAGATTCTCCCTTTTCCCATTTATAAAAAAAATTGGAATCATTAATCTATTTTTTATTTAAAATCAAATGACTTAATCCATATCTTGTTAAATTTAGTTTTTCCCTCCTATTTATGATATATCTATTATGCCACTTTCTTTGTTGAACCACGTACTTTCAAGAAATCCATCTTCCAACATCGCTGTGAAAACCAAAACGGCGCCGCCAACGAATTTCTCTGCTCGAAATCAGAAAGCAAGAAAAATCGATCAGACATCTAAGGCTGATGGATCTGAATGCCCGCTACCTGCGCGTAGTCGTTGTTGACGGAGAAAATAATAATACTCAACCGAAAAAAAAAGTTTTGGGGATGCAGAGAGCGTCTCTCCGCTTTAATTAGCGAGAGGGATTTCCCTTTGATTCCCGTAATGGCTGACTAATTACGCGAGGGAATTCGTAATTATGGAATAATGAGTATCGCGGGAAATCTATCAAGACACAGAAAAACATGCAGTCATGTCTAATTGTATTATGCAGCCCCTGTCTTTTCATAAGTTTCTTAACAAGTTGCACGCAGACATTTTCTTTGGTGATTTATATGCTTTGCAAAGGGGGATTTTTCTATGAGTTTTCTGTTTCTTAATATGTATTTATTCACTTATTAATAATCTGATAATTCAATTTCGTGTGTTGTTCAGTTAAAAAAAATGACTGTCGAAGTGTCGATTCGTTTTAACCCTTTGAAGCTCGACAGTTGCGCCCTAAAACCACCCTATTTCAGCGCTTTCACTGCTAGTCGAAAAAAAAGATATGGACAGATGGGCCATTCGTTCGACCTCCATGTTATTGGTAGTTAAATGTATCGCTGACAAGGAATGCACTTTTTCACAGATGGGCAGCCTATCCAGTTGGTCTTCTATATTGACATGAAAAAGGTTGCGCTTCAAAGGGTTAATAAGTACCGCACTCGGTAGAGAGAAATTAATCTTCCGAATATTGAAATTTCATATTATAGTGAAACCTGCATATAACGACACTGTAAAAACCAAAAGAATAAATTTTATAGACAGTTTATGGCTGTATACAAGTTGAGATTTTGCACATCATTTGAGCATCAAAGGTGTTTTTTAATTATCAAAATATAGATAAAATAAACGCACCGTGCTGAATAACATTTTAGTCATCAGTGTCCTGACGTGCACATCGACTTTGAAGAAGTGCGGGTGACGAATCCATTTTGTAGAAGTGAAGTTCAACGCAGATGCGTAACGTATTAATCACGGACGTATAGTGCACGGCCAAAGGATAAAATGTTATGGCCAAATTACACCATTTGCTTTTATTATACGTTATTCAGTTGTCCCGGTAATAAAACTTTAATTTTGGAAACAGTGTTTAGACATAATTAATCACGATTTAACGATGTCTAACGATTAATATTCAATCATGATTAGCACTTGCCGATTTTTAGTAAGAAATCACGACTAATAATATTTTTAATCGTGATTACTAACTGGAAAGAAGGATTCAATCACAATATTAATTTTAACTGACGTCAAATCACGGTTACCAACTGTGATTAAATATTGACCGTCAGTTTTCAATTTTTAATTGCTTGATTAATATTTTTCCAGTGTTTTTCTTGGAAAGAGTCATTTAATCGATTTATTTTGGCATGCTTATCGTTAAGTTATACCAGAGTTATGAGTGGTTATTTCCAGCAAATGGGAATCCAGAATCTTATGAGATTTGACAAACGCCATGACAGAAAGAATTCTTTTCACTTCGCATATGTATATGTAAAGAATGGGCCTTACGCCATTCCTTGTTGAAATGATTGACACGACTCCATTGGGGTTCTAGGTTGAATATTTTATTTCAAAGTTCGGACAGAGGGCAGGAGTCAGGCCGGCGACCTTTTAGCTCCGGGGCTATCTTCGTACATCGCAGTCTAACAGCTAAAGCTGGAAGCTCCTGCAAAAGCTTCACGTTCCAAACTCCTAAAAGCTAAACTCTAAAGCTCCCAAAATTTCCGCGCTCTTGCTTAAATACTCCTTAGTTACTACACCTGCTGGCAGGGTGCAGCACGATTGCGAAGGCGTTACTCTCAAATGTAATTAGTTAACTCGATTGTCAATCAAGACATGAGAAACACCTGCTTACCCAGGAGTTCTAAAAGCACGTAGTAACGAAAACCACAGAAAACTGAAGATACTGCTGAATCAACAATTTTCTCTTTATGGAACTTCAAAAAACGTCTCCGAGCGTAATATTTGCATGGCCGAGAAATAAACTTTACAGTAAGAGTAAAAGAAGCTTTTTCAATTAACATTAAATTAAATTAGGTTAAATTAGCAAAGTTAATTTTATTATTACATATATATATATATATATATATATTTTTCCAAGGGCGGACACTAACCGTTTATAGGCATTGTCCCGTGATAGGTCGGACCTACTCGTCACTTTTATTATAGCATCTGATAGGTGGACCATAGTTGCCTCCTACAGTGGTTATGCCACTGAAAATGGTAGACGGCCGAAGAGCGAAGGTCCCAGGTTCGGGTCCCATCGCGCGGTCGTCTATCTAACGGTCTGGAGTTTTGGTAGGTTTTCTCCAGATGTAACGTGAATACGCGTTAGAACCCCTTAGAAAGTCCTCCTATCAAGGCATCCCTCATCTTAGGCAGATACCCCTCGCGCAGGTTTGCCTTAATCACACACAATACAATACAATTCAGATACGGATGAAAGGACACCCGAGCCGGGTATCGAGCCCGGTCCCGTGGTGCGGGCCCAACGTTTGCTACAAATAGTAGGGATGGATGCGAGACGAAAAATCGGCGGTTCGCGTCTCGCAAAACAGCCTAAAAGCTTTGTCTCGTCTTGTAAAATCCCTATATAATGTTAAAAGTGCTTCTCTCGTCTAGCAAAAATGCTCTAAATCTATGTCTCGTCTCGCATCCATCCCTAACAAATAGGCCCAAAATTTGTTACAAAAGTAATTATGCTTGATTTCGGATTTCGTCAAGCCAGCCTAGAAATTTTGATTAAGTCTTAGAAATTTGGGCCTTCAAGCCCAGACAGTTTTCGTAAAAGGGCTTCAAAATTTTCATAGCCCACCGTACAGGTTAATCGGGCTCTGGCAGGCAGTTTTTATTTTATACTAGTTTTCCTAACTGATGAATGTTTTTACAAATTGGAGACCATTCAGAGATTATTATTGATTTTAAGGAAAAATTCTGAAATTTTTTTGTATTCCTTTAAAGTACTGCGGTAATTTAAACTCATGAATCCTTGCTACCGACAGCACGGAAATTCCTCTTACTTGTAAATCACGTCCAAAACAAAACTACAGAGACACGTAACAAAAGAAAATGTCAATCTTTTAAGTCAGTTCCTGCTTTTGAAAAAGTAGCAGCAAGTTGTTTTTCTCGCTCATTTGGTAGGATAAATTATGAAACACAAAAGATCGCCGTTTTGCGACCTCATCCCCCCCCCTTCTTCAGTAAGTCACATGAATCTCGCCGACTGAAAAGGATAAAAAAAAGTGTCATTTTTGCAAGTCTCCTCAAGGAGAGTCAGTCTTGGAGCTGCCAAATCTGTTTGTATTTGCTCCCATAGTTTAGATATTTGTGGATTTTTCTCTCATTCGGATTTCTTTGGGTTAAAAGAAAGAAAAAAGCACGAGAGTTGGGAAACACGTTGCTTTTGTTCCTGCGTCCACGCTTGCATTTCTTTTTATGGTTTTGCGAAGACATATGGCATGTTTTCTGTCGAAATCTGAATAGCTGAGGCTGAAAAGAGATGAAGCGAGGATGAAATACCAGAAAGCGAACCAGAAAACAACGACTAAAATTACTGTTGTTGTTGTTAGTATTTTGTTTACACGTTATTATTTTTAATGAGGTTTTGATTGTAAGACCAGAACATTTTAGGGAAATATAAATTTTACATTGACTGCAAAAGGAAGTACTAAGCGGTTAAACTTCCCCCAGATAAGCACCCTACAGTTGAATCATTTTCACTAGATGGCACTTTGCATCAAAAAGCAAGCACCATATGTGGGGCTAAAGACCTCAAAACGGTTCCGATTTTTCTGCCAAAAGAGGTCGCTGCGTTTGCTAGGAGGATAACGCATATGCATGATCTTCTAGAGTCACTGAATGGGCTTCGTGGAAATGTCGCCACACATGCGAAGAAAATGTGAAATAACTAGAAAATGATGCATTTAGCATTTATATATTTCTTTTACAGGAACACCCAGAACAATTCCAATACATTACATTCTGTGGGAGTTCACTATTTAAAGTGCATTTTAGAGACATCCGTCTATTTCAAATAACACTCTCTATCAGAAATAGTTTCTGTAGCATTTATAGTTCTTCTTGAGGAGCTCTCAAAAGAATTCCAATATATCAAGGTCTATGACATTTTAGAGACATTCCACTTCAAGTACAGTAAATAATTGTACAAACGCATATAACAGCTTACTACTTATTTAAAGGACGGAAATAATATTTAATTTTTTTTACAAAGTCTCACAAAAGTGCACTAATAACAATAAACAGCTTTTTTGAGGTTATCTCTAAAGTACTGCTAAGTTTGCCCACAATAATCATCAAGTATCGTTGCGTTTGACAAATTTTATCTTTCTTCTTTTTTTTTGCATTGAAGTACATATATTCTTTTTCCAGCCGTCATTCCTGGAATTTTTGTTTTTGAAAACTTTTCTATTCTCGACATTCTTTTTTTTACTTTCTTCACTTACAGAAAGAGATCTTTTCATCTTTCGTCGAAACTTCGGAGAGCATTTCCTGAAACAATAAACTTCAGCGAAACATACAACAGACAGCAGCATTTTCTTTTCCGGATTTCTACAAGGCATGCGGAGAACTATAAACTAATTCAGCTCACAGAATGAAATTTCTTTGTGAGCCGAGGCGACGTGTTTTCTGCCAGAGAAAGTTGTGAGGGCCTATAGCATAGCTTGAGTTGTAATTTGAAAATGATGAAGCCCCCCGTGTTATTTTTTGTTTTTATTCACGAATTAATTTTGATTTAGTTGATATGTAAAGGTGTTTGCTCAACAGAATTTATTTCACATGAAAGGAAAGCTATTATATGAAAAATATGTACGTTTGTGAAAGAAGTTCTCACCCCCTTAAGTTTGATGATGTACATTTTGTCAACATTGAAATGGATAGTTTGAAAACATAAAATAAGCACTGAAATTATTGATAAAGTTAACGCTTAGAATAAAGTTTATAAATTAACAGATTCTTTGTGAAATAATTAAACCCAATAATAATTTAGATGTAAAATAGCGTAAAAACACTTTTAAATATAAAACAATTGTCGCTAAAAACAGTTTAAAACAAGTAATTAACACTCATAACTGCAAAAACGTAAAACAATCGGCAATGAAAAGCAAGTTAAATGCAAATTAATTGCAAAACGAATTAGTGTTAAGTAGGTAAAAAAATAATTGATACTACTTCATTATAAAGTAAAATAATAAAGCAGGTACATATAATAGTTTAAATGCCAAATAATTCTGACTAAGTAACAATAAATATAAAATGAATGATACTAAGTAACACTTTAAATACAAAATAATTACAAGCAGTAAAGGAACAAAGAATCGGGCCTTTCAAAGTTTTACATCTACGACAGTTTTCGTCAAGTGTAACAACTCATAATTCGCGATAACTGATGGCATTTCGATGCATATCGTTACCCATACACGAGTCACTCAGCTTCTTCGGCTCAGCAGGTAAGGCGGTGCGTGTATTCCGTGAAGACTATTCATTAGCCAGTCAATATACATCACGCAAAAAGGTGCGCGTGAGGAGTGGATTAGAAAGTTGTGAAAGTTATTATGAAAAAGATCAATCCCTGAAGCGGGAAAAATCTGTGGCTTTCTTTTTTGACGCGGTGTTCATGAAGCCGTTTCGGAGATTTCCCGGCAAGCTGCACATGTGCTCGATGTCAAACAGTAGAAATGCCTTTTCCCTGTAAAAAAAAAACGTGTTTTTTTTTTTTTTTTTTAAACTTTCTTTTATTTAACCCACATTCAGGCCCGACGTCGGGGTTTTTGGACACAGGGGCAGTTTTCAGGCGCCCCCCCCCCCCAAAAAAAAAAAGTTTAATTATTTTTTTTTTAAACACTGTAGAGTTAGTGTACTTAATATTTACTGTAAGCCAGAAAACCTTGTACTTGACACAATTTTCATTAAACTGTACTTTATCAGAATTATTTTAAAGTATTTTATCAGGATTATTTTAGTTATGTAGGAATAATTCTAAAATTCTTTTTTTAAGAATAACTTGGCAAAGTAATAGATTAATCTTTTTTATCAGATGTTGAGAGCAACTGATATCTGAAAGCTAAAGAAGAGTTATCTTCTTTATAAAATTAGCTATTAATTTATAAAACTCCAATGTAGCAGCATATAGTAGCTAGGAAAAGCAAACACGTCTACAGGCAAATTTGAAAAATTGCATTGTTATAGCCCTTCAGGCTCTTTCAAATGCAAAGTCGTCAATTCTATCATGAAAGTTTTAAAAAAAGCAAGATCTGTCTCCTTATCAAGAATAGTTAGTCCACACAATCTTTCTTGTCGCATGGTTGATCTGTTATAATTTTTTATTAATTTCAAAAGGCACTGGGAGATACAAATATTTAATTTTTCATATGGGACCGGCCCTACTAGCAATTTTGCTCGCGTTACCACCGGCCACGTAACCGGCCGATGATGGCCCGAGCAAAATTGCTAGTAGGGTGAAAGCTAAAAATTTGTAACATACGTCCCCTAGGACAGGGAACCTTAAAACACGGGTCCCGGAGCAACTTCTCAACCATGCATACAGACAATTTGAAATCAGAATAGTCTTTGCCAATAAAGAAACTTTATTTATATGAAAGTCGTTTTTTAGTGAAATAGGTCCCAGGGTAAACATATGAAAATGAGGATTCATTAACATCAAGTTTCACGTAAATGAAACTATTTAGCAACTTTTTTTCAACAATTTCTTTAAAAAAAGTAATCACTAAAGAAATAACTTAAACCATGTTAGTTTTCTGTTTTTAATCATCAGCGTCAAATGATAATAATGATAATTTGGAAGAAGACTTGAGATATTCCACAATAGAAATACTTTAATGTAATTCTACTTACTAATTAATTAAATTAGTAAAAACATTTTCTTAATTAGACTCTGCATATCTTTTTTAATAATAATAATAACAACAACAATAATCCTCTTTAATAATTTCAAGGAAGCACGAAAGATTTTACAATAGCATACTCAAATGAAATTTAACTTAATTAGTAAAGACATATTCGAAAAATAAAGCTCTGTATCTCTTTAAAACATTTTCTTAATTAGACTCTGCATATCTTTTTTAATAATAATAATAACAACAACAATAATCCTCTTTAATAATTTCAAGGAAGCACTAAAGATTTTACAATAGCATACTCAAATGAAATTTAACTTAATTAGTAAAGACATATTCGAAAAATCAGGCTCTGTATCTCTTTTTTTCCAGTTAACATACTTGCCTTTTGAAAGTAAAGAATAGGGTGTCGGTAACATGCAGTAATCGATTTCTACAGAAAGAAGAAAAAGCAAACCTACTTTCGAATCTTGGCGGGTATAAACCTAATCATATCATAAAAAAATATAATTTGTAGATTTAATCGTACGATTAAAGAAAAGTTCGGAGAAATGGATCACTAGAAAGTTATTAAAGCAGATGGTCCATGTCCGAATTTATTCATTCATCGTGAATGGGACCTGGCAAGATTCCCAATCTATTTTAAAAACCAGAAACATATATGAAAGGAAATAAAGTTGGATATCTTTAGATGAGTTTCCAAATAGAATAGTTGAAAATAGAATGTGTGTTCGTTTCTCTTTATGAGAAGATTTTCATATAGAAGCATAAAATAAACTGCAGCATGTAGGAATAGAAAAGAAATATTTAAATATTCTTTATTGTAAGTAATTTTCAAATATTTTTCTGTATAAACGGTTTTCATTGTAATCATTCCTATATTAATGATTCCATATAATTAAACCTTCAAATTTTAAGATTAAAAGTAATACGCAAAATAAACATTTTATTTGTTTATAATTTCATACGCACATTACAAAATAAACTTTCTGTGTACGCAATAAAACTTTTTCATACAAAATAAACATAAAGCACTTTTTTTAGTATATTACAATATAAACATTTTTTAATGTTAGCGATTTTATGGATGAAAAATGTTGTATCCTATATTTTAAATTACAAGTTATGTTTACGTGCACAAAGTCAAATAACCAACTGCTATTACCCTGAATTTAACAATATATGCAGAGATGATGTCTATTTTTTCTTGTTGCTCAATTTAACCAAATAAAATTTGTGTAACAAGATAATTCTGCGTATATCTTATTTTTTTATCCTCGGAAAAGGAGTTAATTACTTAGGAACAATAAGTATGTGAGGAATTTTGATAGAATGCTTATGCCATTAGCGGAAAGCGTTGCATTAGAACTCACTAGTTTAATTAAATCAAAAACAAGATTAAATTGCAGCAGTGCTCGCCTTCACAGATAATTAGTCAGTTGTTAAAAAAAACGGAAAAAGGTCGTTTCAGGGGATTTTATTTGTGGATATAGGCTAGAGTGTTTCTATATATTTTTATCCATTTGTTTTACAAATGTTTCCCCTTAGTCCTAAGCAGAGAGACAACTTTTTTTAGAACAATGTGTGTTAAGGCTTACATGTAGTTTAAGGAATCGAGAAAAAGATTCTTAGAATGCTTCTGGAAAAGAACATATGTGAACAATTTACATTTGGAGTAACATAAGCCATTTATTTCGATTTAAAATGTTATAACATTTTAAATCTTAAAAAAAAAAATCTAACTAGGCCGATTGTTTATTTGTTTTGGGTTACGACAAGCCTGCACGTGGGGCATCTGCTTGCTAAATTCCAATGCGTATTCCCGTTACATATAGAGAAAACCGACCAAAACGCCAGACCGTTAGATCGACACCCGCTTGGTAGACCGCCTTCAGGCTTCAGCCGTCTATCATATTCAGTGCCTTGTCCATTAAGCCATGATGGGACCTTTAACAGTTCTGAAGAGACAATTTAAAGCATAAAAATGAAGTAAAACAAAACAATATACTTAATTATTTTATAGACATTTTCACTGAATTAGTTTTTCTTAATAACACATTTGTTTCGTTTAAATACAACCCGCAGAGATGAATTCGCGAGGTTTCTGCTTGTTACACTGAAATGATATCTCAAAAATTACTAGAATACATTACAGCTTTCAACTGCTTTTTGCTGAATATAAATGGTTTTGTGAGTTTTATATCTAGTTTCAATAATCAATGTCAGTTCAATTATTAGAAAAGAAACCCTATCAAATCTTGCAAACTGGAATGGCATGTCAGGAACCAATTCTTATACGACACGAACGCTACAGTCATGAAACAAAGTGCAATTTGCTTGTCACAGACACATTAGGTTTCTACTCTGAAATTAGGACAGCCATTTAAGAAATTTTTTTTGTGGTGGAAAGAAATTTTGTTCCACACAACTGGGAGGACCAATCAGTTTTTATTAGTGACCTACTACTGTACAAGTTTCTGGTGAGTTAATGGTAACCCTAACCATGTTTTTAAAAACAGGATTTATGTATTTGCGGTCATTTCAGAGTTTAATGCAGAAGAAATTAAGAATGAAACCAAAAAATATGTAGACACACAAGTCCAACAAAAAGGACAATTGTTCGACTATCTTTTGAGTACCTTTCTCCGCCGTAAAGTACAAAGAGCCTTACGTTTCTCTTCAAACTGCCTGTACTGCAATAACCACAGAAATGTAAGTATAATATATACAGATCTTGCTTTAGATATTTGGAAAATGAAGTAAAAATAAAATATTCTAACCAAATAATGAAACACAGGCGAAAAGGTGACTTTTGGCCTGCCTCTTTCCCAATGGGTTCTCATTATTAGGATATGCAGCGTGACGCTCGACTGATGACCTGTGTTGAGAAATAGAAGTCAAGGGTGCTTTTATGTGTTTTTTAGAAGCATTTTTTATAAATCGACTGCATTGTGGGGTTTTCATGCATCCACTTAAGAAATATGCATTTAAAAAGAATAAAAGTGACAGTTTAGAAGAAAAAAAAGCGCTTTATTTTCTAAGAAAACTTAATCCCCCCCAGGGGCGTAGCCAGAAATTTTTCATGGGGGGGGGGGGTTCAGGCGCGTAGCCAGGAAAATTTTTCGGGGGGGGGGATATGAACTTATATGTGTATAAATAGACGGAATTTCATCACTAATCCAAAAATTTCGGGGAGGGGATATATCCCGATATCCCCCCCTGGCTACGCCCCTGGGGGGGTTACGACTACTGCAACTCACATATATGCATACATGTGTGTGATAAGGGAGTGAAGAATGTACATTTTGTATGGCAAAAAAATCCTCATGGGAGGGGTTTATGACCCCCCTAACCCCCCCCCCTTGGCTACGTCCCTGCCACCCCCCCTTTAAATTGTGAATAAGTAGCTGAACAATGTTCCATCAACGGTAAATTGCGCCAAATGAAACATCATGAGCTGCGGCAAACTAGCAGTGTATTTAATTTTCTGGCCGAATCAACACAATTCGCATTCGTTACTGCAAACTATTTACTCCCTTTTAAATAGTACGAGGCGTTCAAGTGAAAGAGTTATGTCAGGCGAAACATATTTAATTTGGGGGAGATTAATGTGAAAAAAATTAATTCCACGTGTATCGGTCGGCGGTACGAGAGTACCACGATGATTTATGTCACACGGCTCAGCACAATATTTCACGATGTGATTAAGCGCTTTGTGCTTCTCTGAGGACAATAGGCTTTCCGTCATTCTTCGCCAATGATATTTTACTTTACCCGAGATGATTAATTTTTATTTGTGAGAGATGGGTATTTACACAAATTTAAAGTCATACAGTTTTAATCTTCCCAGTACGAGTTAACCCTTTGAGGCGCAACCCTTTCCCAATGCTGAAAAAAGGGCAGCCGTTGCCATCGCTCGACTTAACTACCAGCAAGATGGCGGACGATCGAAACGTTCCTCGCGTGCCACAGATCTAGAGACCCCTTTTTTGACGCAGCTGGCTGTGCTCAACAACATGGCGGTTGATCGAATCGCCCATCTAGCGCCACAGAGCTCAAGAAATTTTCTGACACAGCTGGCTGCGCCCCGCACTGCCTTTTGAACTTTGTGGCGCCAGATGGGCGATTCGATGGACCGCCATGATTTTGGTAGTAAAATGGATCGATGGCAACGGCTACACTTCTTCAGCATTGGGCAGACTATCAAAGGGTTGATATACAAAACTAGTTCTCTCGAAGCCGATGAAGAAAAAAGAAAAAGAAGAAAGGAAGTTTAAAAAAAAAATTAATTTAATTCAATCAGGATTTTTTTTCTCTTTAAAAACGTTTTAACAGGGCCTCTTCTCGAGGAAATCTGTAGAAATCCATTGTATTACAGTTGCAAAAAATTTCGGTGCACATATTAAGGCAGAAAATCAATTTTGACCATCTCAGAATTTGGACGTGACGAGTTACAGCTTGAAGTCTGTAGTTACTTATAGAAGCACGGATGCACTTATGCATGAACGATCCATTTTGATCAACCGGGAATCCATTTAGACTTGCTTTGGCTTAAAAATGTCTTCATTAGTCGACCACTTACTTCCATCTAACGAACAAAACATTCAAATTTGTGGGCCGATTAACTGGAGGTGTTAACCCATGGCAGAGTGTTTAGTTAAAATTCAAGTGAAACAGGTTAATCGATTCGAAGCATTTCTACGTAAAGAAAATAATACTGAAATCCGTCATTGAAATGCTAAGATACAGTTTGTGACGCGACATGCAGTTACATAAAAGCCAGAAACAAAACTCATTACGGCCATACACAAGAATTCCATCTCGAAAGCATATAAAATGGGTTGAAAAAAGAAAAAGTCATTTCCGCCCGAAAATTGTACACCAAACAATTTTTTTTAACCCTTCTTCCGTGGGGCGTATATATATATATTGATGTGAAGCAAATAGAAAAACGAAAAGCAAGAGAAAGCGAGAAAAAAAGATTTATTTTCCGCAGCCTCCGGTTTTTGCCCATTTTCAAACTTTACGGAGTGTTTTTATTTTTCGTTCATTTATTTTTTTATGGGCTCTTCCAAGTGCGTTGGCTCTGGTATCAACAATGGCCACATTGTGGAAAAGCAGGGAGGAATCTGTAACGGGTGATCTTGACATGAATAGCTGAGATGCGCAAGTTAGCCCGAATTCTATTTTGAAATGTTGAAAAAAAAAATCTAGATTGTTTACAGTTTTAAAAGAAATAAGAGATGAAAATCAGATTAGTTACATGCACGTCTTTTTTATAGGTTTTACGTGACGGAATGTTTAGATGAAACAATTTGCCTGCGAATTTAGCACACCAAAGAAGTGCTTTATTCACAAACTACTGATTTACTCTTTGGAAATTCGTCCCGATATAAATCAAGTGAAAATAGGCTGCTTTAATTTATTCTTAACAAGTGCTTACAGAAAGTCGTTCATTTTAGGGCCTTAATAAGGACAATTTTAAATTTTCTTTTCGTCCTAATTAGCCTGTAACTTTTTCCTTTATTTGTTTATTTATTATTACTATTTATTTATTTATTTATTTATTTATTTTCGTATTTTGCAAAAAAAAGCAGTTATTATATTTAATTTATTTGTATGATTTCTTAACCCTACAGTGCATGCATGATTTTTAACTTTAAAAAAAAAGGAAAATCCATATTAATTCTTGTTTAAGAAAATAGCATTAACAAATATTTTAAACCATAATTTTTCACAACTTTTTAATGAAATTTTATTTTGTCACAAATACCAATTTTCTTTAGGGAAGAGGATTTGTCTCTGCAACCTTTTCGCAAAGCGAGGCATTGAATAGTTTACAAACTGAATTACGAAAAGGTGTTTATAAATAAAATCTTAAGAGCAATTAAAAAGTGACAGCGATTGAGAATATGTGATAAGACTTGCTTTAAACTTATCATCCCTTGAAGAAATAATTTAAATTAGAACTGCTTTAGAGGCTCCAGTGTTTTTGCTTGCTGTTGTACTCTTAGCGTGCATTAATGCAATACTTTTATATTGTTATTCACAGTCAAATATCTTTGAATTATGCTTGCAATAAATTACAATACAGCTTTGTCAAATTTTTTAAAGTGTACTCTGCAATGGTTCGTCTTTTAATTAAAATTCTAAGGGTATTTAATGTTCTAATAAATCAACTGCAGTTTTGTGGGCATCCCTTTCTTGGGTATCAAATTTCAAATATATTCCACACAATTTAAGTTCTTAAGCTTATTTTAACATTAAAACAGTTTACAATATAAAAGTAAAGCTGAATTCTGGGAAAAAGAAAAAGGAAAAAAAAAAAAAAAAACGGAAACGGAAAGTAGAATTTACTCTTGTTTTATTCCTCCACTTTTTTTTTCTATCCATTGAAAAAAGATTTTTCTTCATTCCCAACGAAATGTTGAAGTACTTTTCATTCCTCAGTTCCTGAGTAACATGGGTGCTTACATTATCACGACACTCTTGGCGAAAGCTCAGTGACGTAACGGAAAACAGAAAGAAATAGTGTGATCCGGGGTGGAATTTTATATCGATTTTTGTTAAAAAGAAAGACAAAAAATTATTTCTAAAGCTTTTGTCATGATGTTTTGGATTAAAAGTGTACTTTTTATTAAAAACTAATAAAAGTCTATTGTTTTTACTTTTATTTAACAAGTGAAAAGTATTTTATAAACTAGATACATTTTTTTAATATATTGAACGTTGCTAGTCACTTTACATAATTTTTTCTAGTTCTTTTTTCTTTATAATTTTAATGATAATTATTATTATTGTAATTTTCACTACCTTGCTTACATTCTTTTATCTCTCCACCTCAAATTTATCTCTCCACTCTAAGAAAAAAAAAAAAAAAAGAAAGAAAGAAAGAGGAGAAAAAAATAAGAAGGAGAGACTTCTTAAAAGCAAACAGTGAGTAGGGGAATTTTTTTCTACCTAAGCAGTAGTAAGTTTTCAATAACTTTAATAAAAAAAATTGCTGTAGTTTATTCATCCGACAACTCTGTATGTAAAAATATCTTTTCATTTTGTGCACAATCTTTTAATAATATAATTACATTTCAGTTAAAATTTTGAAAAGTTAGACAATCGCACATAAAAATAACAGGAGCGCAACAATTTAACAAGTTCATGAGGATTTGGGGTCCTCAGTATTTTGCAATGAATTCTGACGCCATATTACGCTGATCTGTGGCTATTTTCTTCCCTCTTCCAAGTATATGGGGAGAGGCTTAAGATTCCCATTTCCTACGCCACTGACAGTTAAAAATACTTTTAAAATTCACAAGATTTCTAGATAGATAACTGTCAGCTGAGCAACCTACAGTAATTTTTTTTAATTTAAATAATTCAAAGTACGTATTTGCTGAAGCAAGTTTTTCCTGTAACGTTAATATGGAACTAGTGAACAAAATATGGCGACCGTACAACAGCCTTAAAAGGAAAAATAATTGTATTATGTCTTAAACTTTAAGGATAATTCATAAGTAATACTTAATTTATGAATAAAATATTTTGTTCTGTTGAAAGTCTATTTTGTTGAAAGTCTTTTACAATCAATCAACTTCAATTCAATTACACATTTTCATTACAAAATATGAAATAGAAACATTTTGTATATCTTTAAAGGCCACCAAAGGTGATGTCACATTCATTAATCTATTAAATACTAAATAATTCAAGTGAATTTATAAAAGAATGGAGAAGGTAAAATAGTCTGTACATTACGTGTACCCTTTAAATATAAACACAAGTTAAAATGAAGTGTTGACATTCAAAAAAGTGAACTGAGAGACTTTAACCCTTTGAGGCGCAACCCAATGTTGAAAAAAGAGCAGCCGTTGCCATCGCTCGACTTAACAACCAGCAAGTAGTTGAGTCGAGCGATGGCAACGGCTGTCCTCTTTTCAGCATTGGGCAATCTATCCAGCTGTTCTCGCATTCTTCCATTTTTCAGCAGATGTCACTGCTGTTAAAAATAATCGTGACAATTTTTTTACGGGAAATGACGTGCTAAAAAGGAAAGGATTCTCGTGGAGCTATGTCACCCGCAACTGTTTTTATAGAAATCAAATCTATTCTTCGTGACTGGCAACAGTCAAAACGTCAGAGTTTGGTGTTCCCAGAGCGGGAACACTGCGCGTTAAAGAGTTAATTCAAAATTCTTTCTTAATAAGCGGCACCAACTTGTTTCATGAAATTGTCGCTGTTTCAGTTCATCATCACTAGTAATATAATTTCATATGCTGCTACACAGTGTAATGAATATTTTGAAACAGATTTAAAAAAAAAAAAAAAAAAAAAAAACGATACAAAGGATCGTCGATCTGTGTAGCTTTGTCTGTTTAATTTCACATTTTACGCACTTAAAATCCATTACTGTCAGAGTTCGGATATACGGAACCAGGCGCGTAACCAGAAAAAATTTAGGGGGAGGGGGGGGAAATGCACCTGGAAATTTTTTCGGGGGGGGATATGAACTTATATGTGTATAAATAGACGGAATTTCATCACTAATCCAAAAATTTCGGGGGGGGGATATATCCCGATATCCCCCCCCCTGGCTACGCCCCTGTACAGAACTTCATTATTATTCGGAATGGATACGTTATTTGCAAGAAAAATGCTCTTCATTTACTGTGATTCAAATAACCTCTTCTAAGTTGTGTTCACAGTCCGGAAGCGGCTCAGTCGGTTAAACGGGGTTTCCATAAGAACAACTGCCCTCATAGAGGTCAAGATTATTGGCGGCAGATGCCTGATTATTTTTTAAAAAATGTAGTGTTCAAATGAATGAGTATTGGAACGAACGTACAGTAGTTACATCAGTAGGATAAAAACTCTTTGTTTTAAATACTAGATTAATCATAGTTGCCAGGCATACTACGAATAAAATACAATTTTATGCATTATTTAAACACGGATATGTTATCTGAACAATTGGTTTCATTTATTTAAGTATTTTTTCTGTAGTTTGTTTTAACACAGATAAGTAAAAATTTTCAGACATAGTAAACGTTCTTTTCCTACAAAAGAATTTAATAGCATATTGTAACAAATTTTACTAAGTGAAATTTATGATAATATAAAGAGGAAAAGCACATATAAACTTGTCAATGTTTTATTTTATTTTTGAGCAGTTTTATAGCAGACATTGATATCTCCCTCAACCTTAACCGAAGAAATATAAAGTAAAAGAGTTTTTACATGAGTTAAAGAAAGAAAAATTTGAAATAAAATTTTGCTTACATTAGCTAGATACTTTTAAGAGGTTTTCTCTTGGATTTACTTCACCTTTCGTAGTTCATCCACCTTCAGTAGATTCACCCACTTAGCATTGGCTTTGTTTTCAATTTCATTACATTTAATTCCCGCATAATAAAAATATGACAAAGAAAGTATTTCCAAAAGAAAAAGGAAAACTTTTAATAGAAGTGTTTTATTTTATTTTATTCCAGTTCTAAAAAAAGGATTAGAAGGTTTTTAAAAGTAATTTTAAGAAACAAAGCACATTAAACTTTTATATTTTACAAAGCAAGCATTTCAAGAAATTCTTTCTCAAAGATCTTTTATTATTGATGAATTGAAAAAAAGGAAGAAAGAAAAGAAAAAAAGTTTCCTCTAGTGGATTCTAGGAAAAGGTTTTTTTTTTTTTTTTTTTTTTTTTTTTTTTAAATGATTTCAAATGCATTAAACTACGTTTTAAGTGGAAGTAAGAAGCTCCATTTTCTCCATTGCCCCTTTTCTTTTGTCTATATTGAGAATTTTTATGTTATTGGATTTGTTTCTTAACCGCTTAACATTTTTTTTTTTTTAACTACAAAGGAAGAAGGGAAAAAAAATAAAGAGAGAGACAGGAGAATCAAGAAGAGATAAAATCGGGTTGGCTATTCATTCATCTGAAAGGAAAGGTTTTTTTTTTTAGCTAAATTAAAAAAAAAGAATGATTTTTCGCAAATGAACTTGAAAAATGACGAAATTCCCAACAAGCGCAAAGAGTAATTTTGATGAGAGAGCAAATTATAGAAAAAAAAATTAATTTTTCGATACCCCAAACGTATGTGAATATATCTCGACTTTACGGACGACAATTTAAAAGATTTTACATTATGCAAATTTTAGAAACGACTTAAGAGAATTTTGTACTTTACAAACGGAATAGGGAAAAAATGATTTTTTTAACTGTACAAATAATACTTTTTGATAAGCGAACAAACTATAGCAAAAATTCCGAAAACTCGAAACCCCAAGAGATCAAAAGATATGTCGATGCGAGGTATCACATTATGTCACAAAGCGTCGTTAAGAGATATTTTACATATTACATGGTGCAGTACATAGACTTCTTTTGGGAAAATTATAGACTTAATTATGTAAAACATTAAAAGTATATGAACTCTATGTCAAAAAGTTTTGGACAAAAACGATGGGGGTTCAACCCCTAATTTCTCCTCTTGTGCATGGCACAGGTGTAAAGTACTTACAGTCGAGTTTGATACTCTGTACCCCAACGGATTGATTAAAATATTCACTGTAATAATTTGTTTTCAGTATTTAATATATCTATTAAATTTACATATATACCATAGTTTTAATAAAATGTACTTACAATATTTATTTACAATATTATTACTATACAATATTTATTTGATGCTAGAAAGCAAGTCAGCGGAGCGGATCCATAAAAAAGTGTGCATTGACTCTAGTAAATAAGTTCAAAGAATTGGATGTAACCCTCTCCTGCACTGGCCTGCGAAAATTGATTTATGTAATTAAGTGAAAAATTATAACGTATTGGATGCCGTGCCCTGGACACATTGTGAATAAAGCATTCTACAGTATTCGTTTTCTAGGCCAATGTAGTGTTGATGTTCTTACGGGTCAGACCAAGTCTGTCTATCTGACGAAATTCACAAGTTATTAATACATAAAGCTTATCAGACAAATCTGCGTTCCTGCGAAGACAATAACAACAAAGGGTTCCCTAATTTTGCACATCATTAACTACTCTAAGATAATTTAAAAAATAAAAAGTAATGACTCAAGATGTGACCGTTTTCTTTTTCTCACAAGACTGCATGCAGTTCCATCCGTACCATCGCACCAAAAAAAGAGCTTATCAAAAGGCGATCGTTGTTTACGTTCTGCAGCTGGCCAAGAAAGTTGTAGGAGGATCCGCATTTATAAAGAGGCATATCAGTAACAGCCTATTTGAAGCGGGCCAGATAGAGCCATTTCTTTTTCATTACGCCTTTCCTCGCCCACGAGAAATAAAATAACTTCTCTCATTGAAATCCATTGTTAGGTACTATAAGCAAGCTCTCCATCGTGACTTTGGGCAGAAGGGGCATGATGTATCTCGCCATCCCTTGACCCACATCATTTTGGAGATGGGACTACTAGATGCGACTTTTGTTTAAAGGTTTTTGAAGAAACGGAGAGGTGTTTTTCTTTTTTTTTTCCCTCATCTCCTGTTTTCAAGAGCTCATGCAGTAGCAGCAGTCGATTTCGGACAAGTGGAGAGACATGAAATGCGGAGACTATGCGTTGCAACTAGGCTTTTCACGAATTTACGGGACTTACTCGATTAAAATTCGGGACGTGACTAAAAAAAGCGGGAACCAGCTTACCAATTATAGAAAGGAGAGAAAAACAATTAAAACCAGATTTAATTTTTACATTTTAAATAGTTTTATTCAATATTATGTTTTATTTTGGCATAATTATACATGCAACATAGTTGACAAAAATTTAAACAATCACGCAAACTAATGAAAATTTAATATCAATTATTATGGAGTCGTCTATCTCTCTTCTTCATAATCAGAACAAACAGTACTACGATTAGCGATTCTATTAAATGAACTTTTTAATTCCTTTCAGAAGCAAAAGCAAAACCTTTTTACTTTGCCGAGTAAGAAATAATTAGAACAACCTATAAGTAGACCTTTATAAAAAAAACTTCAAATCTTAAATCACATCTGATCTTCTACTAAAATTATGATACTTATTTATTTGGAAAAACAACACAAGCTATATTGAACCACTTCTACTGAAATCGTATTTATTTATAAAAGAAAAATAATGTTTACAATGTCTTCTAATTTATCAAATTATTAAATTGCTTATTCTATTAAAAAACGTGACATTGGGCGTCCCGTACACACCCTTCGCGGGACGCGTCTAAAGCCCTAGAAACGGGACGTCCAGGTGGAACGGTTGTCAACCCTAGTTGCAACTGAGCATTCGAGTGCATGGGGCGCCCATATGATTGTTTGTAAGGAGGGGGGGGGGAGTTAGGAGTCCAGCCCAGAAAGATACATTTTAGTGTTGAACTTCATCGAAGTAATATCGCGTAAATAAATGCGATAGTATATATTTTTCCTGGGAGCCATAGGAGCGCCCATGGCCCTTTCCTGACTGTAGGTATGGACGCCCATCTTCAAATGTGTAGATGTGTATTGTGTTAATTCAAACCTACACCAGGGGTATCTGCCGAGCGAGGTTGCATTGGGCTGCGGACTTTTTAACGGGGCTTCGAGCAGGAACTGAACTGGAAACCGAAAACCGGAAAAACTCACTATTCTGGTCGGAACGGAAACTAGAACTAAAACGAAAAAAAAAATCGATTTATTTGGGTTAGATAGATCTCCAGTCATTTTGTTGCTGTAACCAACTCATCAATACTGTATACCGCGTAACCAATATACTGTAACCAACTTACCAATTAAAAAAAGAATAAAATCTTTTAAATTTTGATAGTTTATGATATAATTATAGTTTCGTACAAGTAAGAATATATACAAAAAAAATATATATATATTCATTCGGAACTGAACTGAAAACCGAAAGTTATTTTAGCGGTACGAAAACCGGAACCGAACCGATATATTTATTCTTAGTTGAACCGAAACGTAAACCGGAATGAAAAAAAGTACGGTTCGAAGCCCTGGTCTTTAAGGAGCTTTAACGAACTCTCACTGTTTCAGGAGCTGTACTGAACCCGGTGTAACGAACTTTCTCACGTCTTTCTAACGTTTAGTTTGTCGGTGGGGGTGGTTAGTTAAAAGATTGACATATACATCCATTTAATGGAAGTAAAATGGGATCTTTTACATTAATTTCTTTTTTCTAGGGAGGGGGACGGTCGCCCCTCCCCCCCCCTTTAATACGCCCTTGCTCCAGTCCATTAGATAGACAGCCGCGCGACAGGACAAAACCCTATACCTTGACGCTTCAGCCATCTACTATGTTTAGCGTCTTATCCACTCGTCCATGATGGGGGCCATCGAAGAGGAGAAATATAGATTTCATTCTGGTCGAGGAATCAATTCTGGCCGTTTTCCAAACTTTCTCTCTCACTGGATATGTTCCATGGCCGAGAACCGAAACTCGTTTCATGTCAATGGAACGAGGATAGCTCAATAGCTGTCATAGGATAGCTAATCGTAGAATTTTAGAAGTCCAAGCAGCATTTTAAGAGAGATCCATTCATTTAATTCATAAATGGTAAATAAGGATTACGAAACGGGAGAGAGGCGTCAAGGAACCCAATAAAATGTAGAAAAAACATGGTCTAGTTCTTTACCGAATATCGTGTATTTGAAACTGATTAGTTAGATAGAGCCAGTGGCGGCTTGTGACCCGTTTCAGTGGTGGGGCCCGAAAAAAAAATATTGCCAATTAAAATCGCGAAAATACATATACATATAGAACAACCTATCCCCACGTTCACACAGCGTAAGTATTTAAAATTTCTTAAATGACAAATAATTATCGAATTTACTATACAACTTTTGCTATTTTTTACGTAGTTATGTTAAATTGAAAAGTTTACTTTATTACTAAACAAAAAGCCACATTTAAATATTTAATATTTATGTTCTTTGTAGTTGCCTGTTCGTAATTTTTAGATGATTTAATTATTTTAAAATAAATAACATATATAAAAAATACATTCAAACATCGCTTTTCGTAAATCAAGAAAACAAAACAGAAAAATATCTGACTGCACTGCAAAAATACGATCACGCAAATAAAAAATGATTTCCTCCTAAGCGGAAAATTTCGCCAATAGCTACAAATTGCCGAAATTTCCCCGTACGGTCGTGTAGATCACCGTGCGAGGGCCCGAACATCTGGACCCAGAAGGCAGCGCCAAATAAGCCGTTTGTAAGCAAAGTCAATTCTGCTTCAGTATGGCTTTGTGCTCAATGCCAAATATGTCAACCCGGTGAACGGAGAAAAGACGCCCCATTCAGGGCAGGCCAGCCGATGGCCCAAGCGTGGTTTAGATAGGGGGAAAATTGTATAACTATCGCTTTTTTAAGTGCGTTTTTTAATGGATAGTATTAAAATAGAGTAAAACGCGTGTATTTTTTTAATGAAGGTAAATTATTGAAAGAACTGCCTTACATAATAGGAAGATATTTTGATTTAGACGGTGCTTAGTCGGTGGGGCCAGGCCCCTCTGGCCCTTAATGACGAGCCGCCACTGGATAGAGCCAAACTCCTGCTACAAAAGGATATTAGGAAAACTGCATAAGTTACATCGAATCACTCATTTTGTGACATGCATTTTGCAAAGGGAGTATAAAGCAATATTTATGACAATAATAAATCTTAATCTGATTACATTGGAGCCTGATATCAGATTTTGTTTAAGTGAGTGTGGACGAAATCGTATTTTCGAAATATTGGCACTGATATTCGGTTTAAGAGAGATACGGGGTTATCGAATACTAAACTGAAAATTAAAGTGAATGGCTCTTATTTATAGGGAAGCAATCGCATAGCAAATTAAAATCATTCGTGACGTTAATATTATTCATTCCTAGCACTTAAAAGTCCCAAACATAAATTCCGCTGCCTACAGGGAGATTTAACTGTCATAGAGAAGAGAGCATAACTTTAACTGATCTGGGAATAACTTCCGAAATTTCTATGATTCGAATAGAGACACCTGAATAGAAAACGTCAAATAAGAACCGGTAGGAATGAACTAGGACTTGTTTGAAAATTTTGAATGTGAAATTATCAGATAGGCCTGATATTTCAGAAATATTTGAAAAGACGATTTGCATAAATTTTCCGTTTAGTTAATTTAAACTTGATAATTAATTTTATTATTATTTTTTTTTTCGTGTACGTTATGCCTTTCATGAGGGCGTCAGGCATTATAGTCGATATTGTAAGACATATTTAACCCTTTAACGAGCAGTGTTCCCGCTCTGGGAACACCAAACTCTGAAGTTTTGACTGTTGCCAGTCACGAAGAATAGATTTGATTTCTATAAAAATAGTTATATCTTGTAGAGAGTGCTGGCTAATCGGAGCTCAGAGGAGGGGGTTCAAGTTTGCTGCTCAAATATTCGAGCCACACTACAGCTGTTACATATCATGCCAAGACATCCTAAGTATCCTGCAATTTCGCGGAATGATGGCGTAAACTTAGTGAATTTGTGCAGAATCACGTGACGGTCGCATTGTATGCAAACAATATCCGAGATTATTTTTAAGCTGCTTTTTGAATATCACCACGTACCTTTTAACCCTCTGACCCACATCGGGTATCGGAGATCTCGGTTTAGTGGCCTGGCGAGTCAAAAGGCCGGCCGCATTAGGTCACTGCTGAAAAGCTGAATAACGTGGGTGCACGGACGGGAAAAAAATAGCTAGTGTAATCGATCCGGCCTCGGACGATGATGTAAAATATACTCGCTTCTCCCAAGACAGTTTAATAAATTTCTAGTTATTTTCTTTTTGCATATTTTGAAACGATGGACATTTCCGTTCCTATATTTGTACTAGAAGTCAAAGCCCGCGCTAGGAAAAACATTGGACGAAAATATGTCTACACTCACTATATTTCATCTTCGTCCACCTAAAATCAATAACTTCATATTCAATATTTATTATATACTCAAATCGAATTTAATGCTCTTCTGGAAACGCTCGGAAACTTTTCGCATTCGAACGATTTCGTTTTGTGTAAACTCCTCTTATATCAATGCTTCCAGCAGACGATCATTTTAATGAAAAAAAAAAATAATTTAACTATGTTATCTGGAAAAATTGTTTAAAACGAACTGAAATCGCAATTTCCCTTTAAAGCTTGATGACCGTAACTTCAAATATGACGTCGTTGTCTCTTGCAGAGCCTAATTTTGCTACGCAAATGATTCACTTTTTTTTTTTACACTGGGAAATAAAATGGAGCTGAAAATAGCAAACAATCGCTTGAAAATTATGAACGAATGGATATTAGAAGCATTTGTAGAAGAATCAGAAGCATTTAACCCTCTTATGCCCATGGTAGCGCAAATATGCTACCATCCATTTTTTTTTTTTTTTAACGAGAAAGATATTTGAAAATGTGGAAGTCATAAAACTATTAACTGAAACTTTAATTAATATTAGCACTAGTTTGGGTCTACAGATTCCCGCATTAATGGATGTAAAACATTACAATATCTTACAAGCAACATGTTAATACTCTTTTGTTCTACTAGCAGTTCTATCAACTATTTTAATAGTTTTTTTTACAATTTTACTAATATTGAATGTGAATAAAAATTAATAATTGCCATTTATATGTAAGAAAATATATGCGTTTTCACTAGATACAATATAATTTTTTTAAAAGTTTCATTTTCAATGTTTAGAAGAGTTTTAAAAGCATAGTGCTACTGTTGAAAAAACATAAAAAAATCTTTTTTTATTAATTTTTAATTATATCTGTATTATTTGATCTAAAATAACACTATTTCAAGCAAAGAATATTTTTTTTTCTAGGAAACTTCTTATACTGGGAATAAGAGTGTTAGGTTGAGCCTGTAGGTAATGTGCAGAAATTTGTATACAGCCCCAATGCAGATAGAAAGCCTTTATTAAGAAAGTGCGATTCCAGAAAAATCTGCAGGTGTTAAAAACCGTTCATAGTGACCACCTGAAGGTCGGCTAAAAACATGCGGTATTCTCAAAAGAATTTAGCACAAAAGTTGCGTCAGAAGTTTAATAAAAGCAAGTCTCAAAAATAAGCGGAATTGTACAGAATAAGGGATAGTGTTGGAAGGAATGGAATTCATATGCACGTGCAAAAGTCATTGATTTCATATTAGGTTGTAACGAAAGTTTCCCGCCACCGCAAATATCGTCAGAACACAGCTCACGTTGGCGTATTTGTTCATATTTTGTAGAACGATTTTTGACATTTGAAAGAAAGAGGCTTACTTTATAACACTGTGTTGTGAAATCTCTAAAAAATATAGTTATAATTAAGTACAAGGTGTTTCAAATGGAACTATAGCTCTAGAGGATTAGAACCATCATTAACTTCTAGTTGTGTTGCAAAAAGTCAGCTCCAGAATATCAACAAATTATGAGTACAGCTTTAAGTACTATTGTTGTATCATGTGACACTGTGCAGGTTTGGTACCGAAAGTTCAAATACAGTTATCTAATGAGTTAGAAGTTAGTTTTTCAGGCAGATATGGCGGAAAAATTTCGTTACAACCAGAGCCTGATTATGACCAACAGGGGCCCCGGGCATTGATGAATTTGTGGGCCCCTACCTATGAAATTTGTTTTATTTTTCATAAAACTTTGATATAAAAAATATATTTCAGAACAATATTTGAAATTGTGGGCCCTTTCGAGCCGGGGGCCCTGGGCAAAGTCCCGATTTGCCCATGCGATAATAAGGCTCTGGTTACAACCTGATAGGAAAGTGTTCTTCAGCTAAATGTCAGGACAGGAAATTTATTAATAATTTTAAGCGTTGCGCTCGGAAGAGTTGAAAGAAATTTTGGTGAAAGTCGGACATATAAATTTCATCTTTTGGCGTTCTTTGAAAAGAGTGGGAAAAACGAATGTTCGCTAGCTAGAAATCATTTTTGTGTATCGCGGGACGCCTTGCAGTTTTACAAAAGAGTCAACCACAAAGAGGGGGATCATTGAATGCCTATGACCTTGTTGTGGTCAGGGCGTAGCGGTCAATTTGCGGGCAGCTTTTTGATGTTGGTCGGTGAGAGTTCGTAGGCAAAGCTTCAGGAAGAAAAAATATAATAAACATCAAGGGGAGGAAAACTGAAAATAAAATTTAAGAAAAACATGGAGGTGTTGACGATAAGTCCGTAGAAATCCAATGAGAAATTATGAGATTGAGGAATGACCAATGGTGAGTTAGAGAGAGGTAAATTTCGGGCAAAAGAGTTAGTAACTGGTCGGTTTAGGAGAATTAGGAGCCACAGAGTGGCTAAACTAATTATTTACGAGTTTAGGGGTGAAATGGGGGACGAAGATTTGAGCAAAACTGGACGACACAGACTGAGAGAGCAGCGTTTCTTCAGATTATTTTCATTTATTCGATTTCTGAATTTTGTAGAGTAGATTTTGGTGATGTTATATTTTTATGAGAGTTAAGTGTACATCTTCTGTGTAAGTCTTAGTGTTTATTATATATGTGTGAGGGTTAGAAAAAAGATGAACATCCCTTCTCTGCACCGGATTACAGGTAAATCCAATTGCCATCAAATATTGAGTGACTTAATCTTAATAATTAATAATATTGTTTATGATTGCTAAAGTAGTTAAAAATGTGTTCTAGTAAACAATAATAATTTAATTGTTCTAAATTAAGCCATTTTCGAGATCAGATTAAATATTTTTGTAAATGTAAAAAAGTTTTTTATGTTTAATAAATGTTTTGTTATATATTTAATTTTTAAATCCATTTATTTCTTTCGGCAGGCAAAACACAACGCATTTGTACTTTTATTTTACACTTAATTAGAACATTTTAAATACCTTTTATGAGTTAAAAACAAATTACTGATGGGTCTGTATAACAATGAATCCAATTATTCCATACCCTATTTCACGGCTAAATTAAGGTTTAAATTGTCAAACCCATTTATTTCATGTTTATATTTTCGCGGCGTAACAAGAGGGTTAAGAAATATTTATGTAAGAATTTTTACTCCTTATCACTCTATAAAGTCATTTTTATAATCCTTTTATAAATTGAAATGACACGAATCATGTCTTTTCATACATTTTACACTGTCAGTACTTGGTATGACTACCATTGGTCTTTATGATGATACCCAAAAGTAGCATCCCTATAAGTTATAGCAACCCTAACTTAAACAAATTTAATAACAAATACTGTTTCTGTGTGTGTGTGTGGGGGGGGGGCTGACTTTTGTTTTCAAATGAGTCCAATAATTTGTCCAACACTGTGCTAAGTATAAAGAACAATAGGGTACAGCACAGTGAAGCTAGCCGCCTTGGAGCCTAGTAAAAAAATAAAAATAATAAAAACATTAAAGATTCAACGAAGTTATAAGAATAAATATTACACGTAAACATGCGGTGCAAAGAATCCAGCTTTACCAATAACACGCTCCCAAAAAAGCTAAAAGATAAAATAATTAAAACGTTGTGAAATAACGCAAATAGAAAGGTACTTAACGAAAAACGCTCGTTTCGAGTGGTACAAGAGATCCACCCTTCTTTAGCTGCAAAAATATCACACCATTCACACGAGCAGAAATGTTAGAACTGAAAAGTAAACACACAGCGGTCTTGGCCTCTAAGTCAATGATGTAAAAAAATCCTCCTGTTGTAAAAACAGTAAGGGTCCATGTGCAAACGTTCCAACGATATCTGATGAATGTATGTTATCTCAAGTTCTTACTTTGCGTAACTTTCGTGCTGTAGTACTTTCTACGGCCCATCGATATAGAAGAATAACTGGATAGACTGCCCAAAGGACCCCCAAATCTGAAAAGTTACCATCGTTCGATTTAACTACCAGCATTATGGCAGCAATAGACACTGCTGCGCGGCCGCACTAGCTAGCAGTTCAAAAAAAAAAGGTCTTCGGCTTCGTAGCATGCTATTGGCAATTAACATTTAATATTATTATTAAATTTCATGTTAAATATTATTTAATTTCTTATTTATTTTCAAATTTTTTTCATCAAAAATTTTCTGATTCACCTGGATGCATTATTTTTCTTGTGCATGGTTCTTATTCCAAATTCATCTTTCTTCTTTCTCTGTTAAGGCTATAGTCTGCAAACTAACTTATAATAATAGAACAGTCACGTTGATATATGAACTCGAAGACTTATATAACTCTTAAAATTTTCAGATAACCTGAACAAGAAGTTATTGTTAACAAAGCCTTAAACATTGTAAAATCATAATATGTAGCAAAAATATAGACCCCCTAGGAGCGCAGCCAGAAATTTTTCCAGGGGGGGGGGGGCGATTACGACTACTGCAACTCACATCCTAACTAATAATGTAAATGCGAAAGTGAGTTTGTTTGTTTGTTTGTTTATGACGCTTTCACGCCTAAACCGCTGAATCGATTAGGATGCATTTCGGTTTAGATATAGATGGGACCCTGGAGTTGGTTATAGGCTACTTAGAATTTTAGATTTTTAATTACTTTTTTAATCTATACTATTAAAATCTGTGCGCGTCTGTCTGTGTGTGTGTGTGTGTGTGTGTGTAGCATCATCTCCTCCTAAACGGCTGGGAGTTGAGTTTCGACCGAGGTATCCACGAATTCAGAAAATTTCGAGAAAGAACCTCAGCTAATTTAAATTTCGAAATTCGAATTAGTTTAGGAGATATTGATAAAAAAAACCCATCAAAAACGCTAATTTTTGCTCTCCGCAATTCCGTGATTGCAACCCCTGTAGTCAAAAAAGTGAGAAATAAGCATCGAGGTTGCCATGTTTGGCTATTTTATTAAATTATTTAGACTCCTGCAGTAAAAATAAAACAATAATGATTTTTTTCTGTTTAGTTTAATTAAAATATTGCGTTCATGTTATATCAGAGCTGGAATTCAATGTTTTTATGTGTAAAAAAATAAGGGACTGAGAGATTTCCGAGAATAATATGTATATTTTTCAGTTTGGCAAAAAAAAAAAAAGGCTCATTTGGCGATTTTGAGAAAGTAGAAGGTTCTACCGATTTGCACAGTTTTGGGCTTGGCGCAAATTACTGAGAGCGTAACGAAATAGTATTTTTAATAACAAGTATATGTTTTACGGCGCTATACTTCGATTTTTCATACAAAAATAATGCAGTTATTAAGGCGATTTTAAACGATCTATAGAATTTTCACCAAATTAAGTAAACTGATTTAAGTTAGAGGAATTCCGCCAAATTTCAGAAAATTGAAATTCTCTCATTTTGTACATGGTAGTTAACGGTGATTAAAACCCATTATAGTTAACAATAATTTAAATAACTACTTATCAATAATATGCCTGCATTAAATTTTGGCGATCGACCATATAAATGATAGATAACTATTTCCCCATTTTGATTGCTGTTAAATCAATGCTTCGAATGATTCCCTGAAAACAAAAAATCTCGCAAAATGGTGTATGTTGGCATTTGGCGATCGAAGTACTGTGTAATAAATAATTGATTCTTATTTGTTAAAGCAGCGCTACGGAAGTTTCTTTTACTAAAAGCTGTTAGAAAGGCGTAATTAATACTGTCTAATATATTTTTTGTTTTACGAATTGAAATGTATGTTGACTCCTACTTTAGTACATTTCTTAGCAAAGTTGGCGAAAAATATTGAAATGTAGTGCAACTCTGTACATATTATTAATTCCATTCCACAATTGAGATGAGCCGATGTCACTAGCGTATGCATAGATATTTTTTTGTTAATTCCGCCAAACAGGGTATTGCGAATTGCCTTTAGTGTCAAGTTTAATTTGTGATTTGAGCTATTTGGCATCGACTGGTGGCGTTATTGACACCAATATGGCAGTTCTAGCAAAGAAAACATAAATAACTCATTTCATGTCCCATTTTTATAGTTTCCGTAGCAACGGAATCCATTGTTGCCACTTAAGTTATTAAATTTAACAATTAAGTGAAACCACTCATTTCTACAGCTTTTAAGACTCGTAAAAGTGAAAACGCATCAAATGTGAAACAAATAGAACTGTAAGAGGCATGCACTTTAAAAATAATCGAAGTTTTCATGTAATTCTATATACCTTTAATTTTATTTCCTTCACGTGTGGGTGCCATTTTTATGTCAATTTTTGCTGCCTTGCTGGCAGATTATCCGGAGCAGTACACAAGCACTAATGTACATGCTCCTCCGGACATAAACAAGAGCGTATGTCCGCGGCGTATTTGTGTAACCCCCAGCCGGGGGGGACCAGGGGGTCCCCCCCCCCGAAATCTAAAATTTTATTAACAAAACAATAATAATGAGGCGTTTGTGTGAAAAATTGGGCCTTTTCATCTTTTATGAATTTATAAATTTAATTTCTGTACAACCTCCCCCCCTCCCCCGAAATTTTTTTCTGGGTTGGGCCCATGGTAACCCCACTGTGTTAATCAGAGTTTTCTGGGGTCAGATTTTTTAGAAAAATTTTTTTCAATGGAGATTCTCATCCTGAAGTATATTGATCACTGATACATGAAAAGAAAAATCCTCAATTATGCGCTAGCAGTGACGTAGCCAGAAATTTTTCATGGGGGTGTTACGACTACTGCAGTTCACATATATGTATGTATACGCGTGTGTGATAAGGGAGTGAAGAATATACATTTTGTATGACAAAAAACTCCTCATGGGGGGTTGTGACCCCCTATCCCCTCCTTGGCAACGCCACTGCACGCAAGCATAAGTTGTCACGTCATGAAAAACCGTCGTAGATGATAAACACCGAAGTTTTTCCTAGGGTTATACAGAATTAAAAATTTTGTAAAGTTTACTTTTGATACAGTTCGGATATTTGCCACCAAGGTGAGATGAAATATTACTAAATACGGCAACCTAGAATTTTCTTTTGAATTTGACACAATGCAACTACAGTAGATTCCCTATAACACGGTACATACGTTCCGTGTTATAGGAATCCGTGTTGTACGGGTCCTGTGCTATACTCCACCTGGAGTGCGGATTGCGCGGGATAATCGCGGCAAAACTTATTTGCACCCCGTAGAAATACAATGATGTTTGGTATTGTCATTCAAAAGTTATGCTAATTACAGGAGCTAAAGCGTCATAATATAAGAACATATGTCTCACTTTACCGTGCTGTACGAGTCTCTTTTAACGTGTTACACGAAAACGATCACAATTTTTTCGCCGTGTTCTACGAATTCGTGTTGTAGACCCGTGTTATGAAGGGGTCTTCTGTAAATTGTTAAAAATAAAACATGAAATTAGTTATTTATTTAGACGAGTTGACAGTGAGACCAACGTCAGTTTTATGTAACAAGTGTGATACTGCATTAAGAGTTTAGTAAGGGTGATAAACTTTATCGCAGAAGTTACGTCACAAATGTTTTCATTTGAAATGTGACGATTTTCACGAAAACTGTGTACAATTTTGGCTTATAAAGTACGTGGTGCATCTATTATTTCATAAAGTCATCTGCAAAATAACTGCGCTAATGCATTGTCCATGCTTTAGGAAATGCAAGATAAAATAAAATAGTTGTCAACATCATGTAATTTATTCATCTGGTATATATTAAATGCTATAATTAAGCTTAAAAAACACAATTATATGATGTAGAAATCAGGCATTTTTCGAAAGAGAGAAGTTTCATTTGCATACCGTAAAGATCTTCTTTTTTGATCGCCAGTGACACTGACGAAGTTTTTGTGTCATCAGGTTGCAATCATCTCAGATTTGCACTCATGACGTCAACTTTTAGTCACGATTCAAGTATTCTTTTCACGTTTTGAGATTCCGTATTACTGGGTTTAATTCGAATTATATGTGTGAGGAAAATATTCGTTTCCCACCGTGCGGAGAACGGGCAAGCAGTTAGTACTTCATTTAAAATAAGTAAAAAGCAAATAATATTTAAATGCAGTTTCTTTAGTCGCAAACATATTTGTTATTCACACATGCTTCGTTCCTCTCGGGACCTTATTCTAAAGCTGACGCGGACGAAGTCGCGGGTAGCCGCTAGTTATTAATTAAAAACCGTTTTTACGTTGCCATGCTTGGGGAGTTTCGCCCGTATCATATATGATTCATGTTTTGAGCTAACAAGAATGCTATTACTTCAATAAAGAAGCACGTGCATCTGAAAAACATTAAATAATACGGAAATTATGCCAGTTTTATGCCAAATATATCTATCTCTAATAATAAAAATGAATGTTCTCCAGAAAAATCTACAGAAAGCAGAGCTTTGAAAATTTGAGCATGCCTGGACCCATGACTTCGGTAAAGTGTACCTGAGGCTCGGAAATTTTATTTATTTTTCTAACTATTAATTAAAAACCGTTTTATCGCCCGCACAAAATGATTTATGCTTTTGAAATAAAGCAGAAATTCTATTTGCAAAATCACATGCATTTGAAAAACATAAATAAGTATGGAAATTATGTTGATTTTACGCCAAATTAAAAAGCATAAATAAAGAAAAGTGTACTTACGGCGGTCCGAGAAGACGAGCGATTTTTTGCCGAGATAAATGCCGGGCACAAGAAATTATTAATGGTTTTGAATACGATTGGCAACAGTTTGGCAACTCATTTGACGAAAAAACAGTTTGGCGGGAATGACCGCCGGGATAATAGGTAAGTACCAAGAAAAGTCCAGATGTGTTTCTTAAATTTCGTAAATTTCCAAATCCTACAAATAATATAAATGTGTACGTTTATGTGTTTGGATGTTTTTGACTGAATCACACAAAAATGGTGGGAAAAATTTGTAATGAAGATAGCTTATGCCCTGGATTAACATACAGGCAACCTTTCAAGCATATAGCATAAATAATTCTTTTACAAAGACACTCAAAATAGTGCTAATGCATTGCGCTCTATGGAAATTTTGTAGCAACTAAACCGATTTTAAAACTTTCTTCACTGATTGAAAGTCCTACACCTATAGGGTCCTAGGCCTATAGGGTCCTAGGCGTATATGGAGAATTCCTCTGTGTGGAATTTTCTAAGGGATCCTAGCCCGTATTTTCGCGAGGTTTTTGAAAAAAATACGGAAAAATGCGAGCGGCTAGGTCGACAGGCGCGACCGGTGTTTGAACCTCGCACCTCCCGCCTTCCAGGTTTGAGAGCAGACCCTCTTAGACACTGGAGGGACCCTGAGTGTTATAGGCTACCTTTTATGCATATATCACAAATAGTTCTTTTACAGGGATACTCATAAGAATTACATTACGCTCTATGTGTATCTCTGTAAGTACTGAACCGATTCCAAAACTTTTTTCACTGATAGTAAGCTACACTATTCTTGAGTATTATGGGCTAAAATTAATGCATGTAGCGCAAATAGTTCCTTTACAGGAACACTCAAAATAATTCTAATACATTACGCTCTATGGGTATCTCTGTAACTATAGAACCGATTCTAAAACTTTTTCGCTAATAGAAAGCTGCACTATTCCTGATTAACATAGGCTAAAATTCATGCATATAGCATAAATATTTCTTTTACAAGAACACTCAAAACAGTTCGCAAATACCGTCGTAACTGTCTCTATTCGCCAAATGCCTGAAAAAAATCTAAATTTAGTAATTTTACATACTCTGTTATTTTAAATGAAGTATACTACCATGCATTATACTTCCTTTAAAATAAGTGAAAAGCAAATAATATTTAAATGCAGTTTCTTTAGTCGCAAACATATTTGTTATTCACACATGCTTCGTTTCTCTCGGGACCTAATTCTAAAGCCGACGCGGACGAAGTCGCGGGTAGCCGCTAGTATATGTATACATGTGTGTGATAAGGGAGTGAAGAATATACATTTTGCATGGCAAAAATTCCTCATTTGGGGGGGGGGTTATGACCCCCTACCACCCCCCCCCTCGGCTACGGCCCTGATCCCTGGGATCAGTAGTAGCTCTAAGCCAAGAAGACGAACTGCTTCAAGAGGTTGCACGTTCTTCTATATCAATGTTACGACCCAACGATCTCGGCCCAGTACAGAATATGAACTCAATTAAGAGTTCGCCATAATCATGAAGTCGCATCGCATATCCCATAACCCAAATCTCTCTCACAGCTGAGAATCCTATCTTTCTAATTAAAAAAAAAAATTACTGAAAAAAAACCTAATTGGCGTTTGCTTTTCTTTCACACTGCATTAAGCAGATGTTTCCTACAGAGACTTCATTAGAGCATATCGCTGTGCGGGGCTCGAAATCTCTCTCCCTCCCTGCCTCCGAATACAAATTGAATATTTGCAGATAATATTTTGTTAGATTTCGCCAATTGCTGTTTTGGTAGTGTTTGGAAACGAGACAGCCAAGTATAGACCGTTGTTAAAACAAAAGCGTTTGGGTATTTGATCAAAGCGTTTGTCTACCGCATTTTGACCAACAAATGTAGTTGAATCGGTCATTAAAACAAAAACAAAAAACAAACAAAAAAAAACCATTGCAAGAACACTGAACTAAAAACTAGTGTTAAATGATAAAATAATCTAAATTTTGTAAATGTGCCTTTTTGGAAAAGTTTTAATTATTTTATCACATCATGATTTTTCTAAATATCAGATACAGTTTTTAAGTATCTGATAATATGCCGCCCAGGTAGTGTAGTGGCTAAAGAACCCCTCTATTACACCTAGGGTTCGGATTCGATTCCCGGCTGGGGGCATGGATGTTAAATTGTCAGCCTTTTCGTAGGGGCTAACGCTGGCCGCTCACTGGTTGCTCCCATAATAAAATGGCCAGTAATTCTGGCCTTAGCAGTGGCGAATGAAGTATCTGGCAACATGTTGAAAAGTGTATATGATTTCGCTTTGTCCGTCTGACCGTCTATGTTCTAACTTCCGTAAGTTTGCCTCGATTACTCCAAAATTTGTAAATGTTATTTCTATGTACTGTACCACGAATCCTACTGAGAAAGGAAAGGGTGTACGTAACATTTATAGTTCTTTTACAGGAACACCCAAAATGATTTCAATGCATTACGCTTAATGGGCAGTCATTTTTGAAAGCTTATTTTATAGATATTACTTTATTTCAAACAAAAAAAAAGTGACATATACTATGAAGGATTACACATTAATGCTTTCAACGGAAAATAGTGCATGTACAGTATTATTTCTTCTACGGGAGCACTCAAAAGAATTCAAATACATTACGGTCTAAAAAGGCGTTTTTTAAAAATCTATTTAAAAAATAACTATTAGTATATCAAATTCATAGGTTTCTGTATAACAGAATAAGGTAAAATGTATATTATTTTAAAAAACATTTGTTTGAATTTTTAAATAAGAAATATATTGAAAAATTCTTGAATAATTAGAGAAAAATATTTTCCCAAATGTCACGCACGTAACACGGAATGGCCCACAATCAAAAAAGACTGTTCTGCCGAAAAGTGTTTTATAATCGATGCATTTGGAATGATTTACCTTTCTTGTTAAATATTCATGTGCTTATTAAATAAAAATTTTACTATCTTCAAAGCCTGAACACTTTAATATACCCAAACGAGTCTCTGAAAATACTCATTATTTGGGTATTATTCAGAAGTTTTTAGCTAAGCAGTTTCTTAAATGACCGTTTCACTTATTTGTTATAACTGCATCTATCCATATAAACGTGTATAAATTATAATGAGTATAAATTTTTAAAAAATAGAGTTAAAAAAATCTTCTGGTCTTTTTTTTATTTTTTGGTCTAACACACAAATCTAATGCATTCACAAGCATGAAATTTTACACAAATATGTGAAAAGATATTTTTTAAAAATCTTGGCTACATGATAAATTTTTAAAATCTACGTGCTCCTTATTTTTTAACATTTTTAGAAATTTGCTGTATGCGGAGGAAATAATCTTCACCAGTGACGTACGCAAAGGGGATATATTTGGGGTTCAACCAATCCTTATCTTGTCAAAGAATTTTTAACATAAAGTCTATAAATTTTCCATTTTTAACATAACAATTGCACTTCTTTACATACAGATTACGTCCTTAACCCCTCCAGTTAAAGTAAATCAGGGCATGCCACTGATCTTCGTCACCGCGTATTTGCAAGGATGACAGAGAACAGATTAAATTTTGGTTCAGCATAAAAATAAAAAGGATGAAGCTGCCTCCTTTCGTCTTTGAAAAGTATAGTCAGGTGAGGGAAAATCATGTATTGTTTTTAAACGGTCCTAAAATCAAGCTGTTAAATTTATGTTAATTAAATTATTGACATATATTGCATACATTGGCCATATAGATTGAAAATCTAGCATTTTTTTTTTTTTTTTAATCAAAATACTTTTCTGTACTGTCATTTTTAGTTAGGCAATCATTATTCCTGTATATTTTTAATAAAACTCATGTTAATGCTATGAGTGAACGAGAATGCACTTAATTTAATGTATTCTTATATACTTCATGAAAAATATGCGCAGAACCCAAAATATTTAGCAAAAGAAATAATGCCCACGATTATCAAATTCAGGTTCACTCAGTATATGGCAAATATTGCGTCCTAACAGGAGTGTAGGCAGCAGGAGGCTGATAGGGCTGCAGCCACCCATGAAATAAGTATAACATGAGATGTAAAAAAAATTGCGTATTTATGGATAAATTTAAAAGTTCCACTTGTAGAATTTGAGGTTCAGCTACGGACCTAAGAAAATTAATACTTTCTCTAATGTATGTTTTTCCAACTGCAAAGATTTCAAATTCGATTTATAAGTTTATTTTTCTTTTCATTTTTTAAATTTCATTTTTATATGTGAACACTTGTAGGCAAAGTAAAGGGGTACCATTGCCCTCTCCCCCCCCAAAAAAAACCAATATGTTATATCGATTTTTATAGGCTATATTGCATTCTAGTTTTTTGAATTCTGAGTCACCTCCGAAAAACTTTATTGGCCAAGCTGCTATTTCCACAAAGTAAATTTATACAATAAATAGTTAATCAAAACGTAAATTTCATTGATACTAACTGTTGTTTCAGGAATATTAAAGAAGAAATAGAAACGTCAGTATCATACAGAAACTTAAGTCTAACCATACCCCAGAAGAAAAAATTTAAAAATAGATATTTCAACTTAATTTTTTTTATATATAATCCAGTTCTTTTGAAGTATCTCTACTAATATGTATCAAAAAATAAATTCTTTGCCTAATTATAATCTAGAAAAAAGTTTTTCAATATCACTTGCTAACAGGCACTATGTTAAGAGAAAAAAACAAGAACTTTTGCACACGTCAATACTGTTGAAATATCCTGAAACTTCATTAGAAGTACTTTTTATGTCGTTAAAATATATCTACATAGAAAAAAATATTCAAACATCTATATTTTTACGGTAGAAAAAGGTATTTTTTTAAATACCGCCATTTTACCCCATACCACCATTTCCACCCCACATGACTCTATAGTATAAGAATAAGTTCAACAGTTTTAATAATGAAAAAAAAAAAGAATTTTGTGAAAATCAATTCTAATTCATCTTTAAATACAATATAAGCTTCAAATTTGAAAAATAGCACATGGTATTTGAATTTATTCAGCAGTGCTGCAGTGAAAACAAGTTCAGTGAACGGAAATTTGAGACTCGTAGGATTAACACTGCATGTGAGCAAAAATATTTCACTCTGCAGCAGCAGCTCTCAAAGTTTATTCGATAAAATTCCTTTGTTATAACCGCCATGGTTTAACGGTTTAGAGAGTGTCACAAAAGAGTGTCAGGCATGAAACAAAATGCCGGATGCTATCGATTCAGCTTTCCGCGCTTACCCCATGCCATACATCGTTAGCCAGAGATTTCAGAACGCGGTTTGTTGCGAAGTAATTTGTTTGTCCATCTGTTGCCTAATATATATACCTACCGGCATTGCGACAAGTCAAAATCGGGGAAAAGTTAGGAGGAAAGAAATATACGATATCGGAACATGTAAATATGATTAAAAAAAAAAAAAAAAAAAACTGCTGCGGATGGGGGAGAAAATGATGTGAGAACGATTCGGCGCAGCGACGGATTTGGAAGTCTAATTCGGAATGATGCAGCTGAGGCGCTTGTGGCAAAGGTATGATAAGAGCAAAAGCATATTTAAAGAGAGGTAGTTATGGAAGCTGTTGTATGAGACCGTACCCCAGCATGTGGTCTGAAGAAAATTTCATGCAGAGTTTACGAACAAACACTGTATTGATGAATATTTCTCGTTTTTTTTTTTTTTTTTGGGGGGGGGGGGTTCTCTCCCCTCTGGAGTTCTTAGCCATAGCAAAAGTTTTCCATACTTGAGGTAAGAAACAAGTGCAGAGCAAAAACAAATTAACAAAGTCATGTGAAAAATACCTTACATGGAGATTTAAAGGATTCATAAGGCTTTTTTTCTGGGTAACAATAGAAAAAAAAAAAATTATACCCTCAAAGCTCTCAACATCTGATGCACCTTCTTAGTAATTAAGGGATCATGTGGGAAGACTTTTTGAAGGGGTCCAAAATTGTTATTCATTTTATTTTATTTTATTTATTTATTTAACCATACAACACTTAGAATGTCAGATTTCTCCATCGTCCAGATATTTCTTGCAGTCATCCACGTACAGGTGATAAATTGACCCAAAAGGGGATTGCAACTGATTTTTCCACAAGGCAGAAGACAAGAGAGGCTATTGACTTATATTTTCTAACTTACCAGAACTGAATAATATTACAGTCTCAAAGCAATACTACATACCACAATAACAATTAGTACACTTCAAATCATTTGATACCAGTGATAACTATTGTAAGCATAATAATTTACAAAACAGCAAATCTTAAAAGATTAAATAACAGATAGAAACTGAAACACTAAAAGGAAAGATTTCATAATTAGTCAATTTGTCTACTAAGGGGGATAAGCTAAACAATATTAAAATAATCGCTTTATAATTATTTCTTTTATATTAGATTATACTGCTGAGCCCAAATCAGAAAAAGAACAAGGGGTGAATTTAATTAATAACAACATTCAATAATGTAGTTTATGAGAGTCTTTGGATTGTGCTGATATAGAGAAAGCTGTTTGATTTACGGAATCTGGCCCCGTCTAAAATAAGACACCATGACATCAAAATACTTGTAGCTTGTTGTTTGTGTTTGAAAATCTGAGCACGTTACGTTAAAAGATTTAGATAGTTGTGATGGTACATTCGATACAATAACAAAACCCGAGAAAGACTCTTTTCTTTTGACCCTTTCAGTTTTTAAAAATTGTTTTGAGAAAAACCCAGAAATGGGGTCTTTACATGAATGCCAAGCAAGACCGAACACCATTGGCGTAGCCAGACATTTTTCATTTACGACTCACATATATGTACACGTGTGTGTGATAAGGGAGTGAAAAATATCCATTTTGTATCTCAAAAATTTCCTCATGGGGTGTTGTGACCCTCCTATACCCCATTAGCTACACCACTGCAAAACACCTATGTATTTGAGGAGATGAGACGGATCTAAATCCAAATAGCAATTAGAAAATAGAAAGCTGTAAGCATTATAAGGAACATGGGGTGAAAATAACAGAAAAGGCAAAAACACACAGGAAATTAAAAACAGAATCTGTGACGGGAAAAAACGTTGCAAAAATCTTAAATTTTATTTGGTGGAGTTAGGAGTTATCTAGAAAAACAAAGTGTAATCTAAACAATTCTATTATGGAGAGCATATTGCTTTATAGGGCAGAAGGATGGTGAATTAGGGAGGCATAAAGAAAGAAATTAGCATCAGTGGAAGACGATGCCCCAGAAGATCACGTAGGATATCAAGGATCGAGAAAATATTACACGAAAAATTTAAAGAAATGATGAAATTAAAGGGAATCATGTTAGACAATCTCCAAAAAAGCAACTAATTTTATATGGCCATATTAAAAGAATGAGTGATGAAAAATTACTTAATTGCATTTAATTAGAAATCCGATCGAAAATGGAAAAGAGGATGACCGCAGAAGAAATGGATGGATGGTATTTAACCCTTTGAGGCGCAACCCTATCCAATACTGAAAAAAGGGCAGCCGTTGCCATCGCTCCACTTAGCTACCAGCAAGATGGCGGACCACCGAAACGTTCATCGCGTGCCTCAGATCTAGAGACCCTTCTTTGACGATAGCTGGCTGTCTTTTTTCAGCATTGGGCAATCTATCCAGCTGTTCTCGCATTCCTCCATTTTTCAGCAGATGTCAGTGCTGTTGAAAAGAATCGTGACAATTTTTTGACGGGAAATGACGTGCTAAAAAGTAAAGGATTCTAGTAGAGCTATGTCACCCTCTACTATATTTATAGAAATCAAATCTATTCTTCGTGACTGGCAACAGTCAAAACGTCAGAGTTTGGTGTTCCCAGAGCGGGAACACTGCGCTTTAAAGGGTTAAAAAGCTATGAGAGAATGGGCCCTTGATCAGAAGAATCCGAAAAGACTCCTGTAGATTTTTAGGACAGTACCGAATGACGCCAAGATCTGAATTCACATACATACAAAACCAGAGATTTATGATACCACACTCGGATGCTTCCAATGCCTCAAAACAGTTATACAAAGAAATACGCCAGACAAATATATACTTCACTTACGAAGACAGCGTTTCACTGGTGTTTTCTTCAGCTAAACTTCATATCTTAAATTTTTGACACAAATACAAAATAGGTCACCTAAGACGTGAATATTTAAGCATAGTAAAACGTGCAGCATCCACACAATATACATTCAATGCGAGATCAGGAAACTTATATTCATTTTATTGTCATGCATGGTGGCGTTTACTACTTTTAACCACTGCTTTCATGGAAGAGGGATTTTGATAAATGCTTCGGTAACATTTTTTGTCGAGAATTTCCATTCGCGACACAATTCGACTTTCTGTAAAAAATACTACGTCTGTTGTAACTTGAAATAAAATCAATCACGAAATAACAAAATTATATACGTAAACTTATTTAGCATAAATTGAATGGTTAAAATTTTAAACACCCACCCAATTTCCGTAATTGATGTGTCTTTAAGAAATATCTGCCACACACACACAAACAATGGATTCTAAAATTCCGTTTACTTCCTCCTGTTTATTTAAATTTTACTCTAAACAGGTGTTTAAAATTCAAAAATTCGGGTAAAAGTATACAATGAAAATAAAATACAAAAAAATGAAAAGTATTTAACAGCTTATTTCTCTTTCTGGCTCATTAATTCAATGTGGTCAAGAAGTCGTTCCTTGATTACAAAAAATATTGAAAATATATATATATATATATATATTAACTTGACATCTGATTGTTTCAATATTTCGTAAAGACATTTATAAAGTTTTTAACAAAATCATTTATGCTAGTAAATTTCAATATGAGAGCAACTGGTAAACTCGAAAAATTTATAATCCAACAGTTTTTTAGAAAAAAATTTTGCTGTCACTGAAAGACTTTTTGACTGCCCTGTAATCTTAGCTGGCATACGACTAAAAAATGCGCAAGTGTTAGATCGTATTTCTTATGTTACTTTTGTTGTTATTTGTACGAGGAAAAAAAAAGAAGTTGTTGATTTGCACATGAAATATGAACTTGGCTTGCAGGAGAACTTAGCCTTATTTAAAAGGGTTTGGATTCATATTGTTGTTACTTGTCTTTATTATCAACGGCTTAGACGTACCATTTCTATTGAGACATATCTGCAGCAAGGCCTACTAATTCGTAAAATGTAGATACAGAATTCTGTTTACAATTAACATATTTTTTAAATAAGTTTATAAATTATGCAAGATGTACTTGCTGTAATAACCATAAATTAATAGTCATGCCTATTCAAAATTAATTGAAAACACTCCAAAGTCGCATTCTACTCGTATTTGAAAGAGCAACAAATATCTCCAATTTGTAACTGCAACCGTGACCACATGCGAAGTAAATAAAATTTAAACCAAAAAACCTCAAATCATTTCCAAAAATAAGTAAATAAATAAATATGATTAATAAATTACAACTTTTAAAATCTTTTTTCTTTCTGCGAAATAACGAAAAAAAAAAAAAAGCTGACTGCACTAAACCGTTTCTAACGAAGATGGTAATAATTCTGCATTTCAATTCATTAGTGCGTAAATAACAATGATTGTACAGGAATCGATTTATCGAAGCCGGAAGGAATGACTGAATGTTAATTCTAATAGAAAAGAATCGTGCGGAATCAGTTTCCAGAGTGCGGAGTCAATGTCAAGAACAAATTTGCAAGACGGATCAAGCGTGGCCATGTTTTTGGCAAGACGACAGACAGCTGTAAACAAATCCCTACGGTATAGTCTGAAACATGGGCATATGGAAACTTGTCTCTGTCCACCTATTTAATCTTGAATGACGCGCGGTAGTTTCGCGTGCGCCGAGAACCCCCCTTATTTCAGTGCTTTCACTGCCAGTCACAAAAATATGTGGTTAAATGGTCCAAACGCTGAAAAAGTGCAGCCGTTTCCACCGTTCTATTTAAGGGTGTAGTTCGAAGAAACAAAATGTCCCTCAAGGTCTAGGTACACAAATTGAAATAAACTAATTGTCCCAGGGACTCGAAAAAATTCAGGCTAATTCTTTATAAGCTGTATAACCCTCCGTAAACAAATCCCTACGACCCTTTTTTGACGACAGCTGGGTGTGCCGGCACAGCCAACTGTCGTCAAAAAAGTGTCTCTATATCTGTGGCACGCGATGAACGTTTCGAACGCCCGCCATCTTGCTGGTAGTTAAGTCGAGCGAGGGCAACGGCTGCTCTTTTTTCAGCATTGGGCAATCTATCCACCTGTTTTCGCATTCTTCCATTTTTCAGCAGATGTCAGTGCTGAGCTATGTCACCCGCAACTATTTTTATAAAAATCAAATCTATTCTTCGTGACTGGCAACAGTCAAAACGTCAGAGTTTAGTGTTCCCAGAGCGGGAACACTGCGCGTTTAAGGGTTAAGAGGGGTATTCTCTTACCCGGTATTCCAGTAAGCAGGCTAGACTACATATCGAATCAGCTGTTGAAACTCTAGTATAAACATGCTGAACGCAGTAGTTACTTTCTTCAAGTGCACTTCAGCTGTTTTTTTGGAACGCTATACGAATCATAAAGAATAAATCTTCCTGAACTTGAAGTGTCAAAATAATCACTTTGCAAGGGCGTCAACATTGTACGTATTCTTTAATGTGTGACAGATTATTTGATCTCAGGATAGCAAATAAAAGAAAATATTACAAATCTACAAGGAAGATATGAAAGAATACGAAATTTGCGAGGCACTCGCAGCCTACAATGTTTCACTATGGTTAAGTAGGTCGTGAAGTTTAAGAATTTTAAATGAGTTGACTAAAATGCCCTTGAAAATATTTTTGAGAGAACTTGGCTTGATTCAGTCGTGATTTAAATACAGAAGTTTTACGCTAGGATTATTAAGCTTTAAGATAAAATGTCTTAAATTTTTCATTTTTAAAAGAACCGATGAACACGACTAATTCTTTGCATTGAAATTACATCTGTGAATAAAATTTTGAGGAAATATTTATTGTTCTATCAGAATTTTTAGTTTAAATCTTAAAACGGTTAAATAAATTAATAATGTGCACCATAGAAATTGAGAGCAAGAATTTACGTGAACACGAAAAACTCCATTTGTGCACTTACTGACTGAGGTAAGCTATGTGTGTTCGCATACATTTTTAAAAGATTTTTAAGAAATTTTTCAAAACAGGCACGTAAACAAATAAAAATTCAACCGCTATATATAAACAGCAATAAAGTAAAATTAGTAATATAAATCAAAAGACAAAAGTTTGTCCATACCGTAAAATAACTGGTTCAAATATTAGTTGCGTAAATATATATAGTTATAAACAGCAAACTATTTCATGAGTCTTACCTGAAAGAAAACAAAATTATGTTACACAAGAGTGGTAATGAATGGAAATTGAATGCAAAATCAAATATTACAAAACATTCTTAAATAGAGCCTTTTTCGATTTACATATTAGTGCAAGAAAAAAGAACTTGAACACTAGGGAACATATTTTATGATGTATTTTTCCCAAACACTCTACTAAATATATGTTAAATATATAGAGTAAAAAATTAAATTAGATAATTTTTTTAATGAAAATTTTGTTCGTTGAACAAATAATAAATAACTGAATTGTAAAATTAAAATATTCATTAAATATTCGTTGTAACCAGTGGCGTAGCCAAGGGGGGATAGGGGGGTCAAAACCCCCCCATGAGGAATTTTTTGCCATACAAAATGTATTCTTCACTCCCTTATCACACATACGTATACATATATGTGAGTTGCAGTAGTCGTAACCCCCCCCCCCCATGAAAAATTTCTGGCTAGGCCACTGGTTGTAATCTATATCCAAGGTAGAGGCGATCCAAATATCCTTATCCGTACATGCACGTACAGCTTTTGAAAAGAAAAAAGTCTGCACCCGTATATATATCCGTAAAAGCAATGAATAATTACCCACATATTCGTTTTTTAGCGCACTTCATACGAGTATTTTACGACTTTTTGTTTATACATAGAAGTGAAAATAACAAGCTTATTTTTTGATAAATTTGATTAAACAAGTCAGTTTTGTTATAAAAAATAATAATTGATTATGGTAACTTAAAATAACATTCTATAATAGTGACGATATAGTTATGCTTTCCGGAATACAGTAAACACTTTTAATATTTCGTGTAAGATATTTTCATAAATTAAATTAACATTTAAAGCATACACTACCAATTTGATGCACTTGCAATAAATTACTAAATAAATAAACAATCTTTATCATCCTAAACACAAAAATTTCTTAAGTTTAAACAGTACTACTAATATTTTTTAGACACTTATTTTCTCTATTAAAAATAAAACAAAAGTTTAACACCGGAAAATGCAGACATTGCGAAGATACGACACTTAGCCAATTTCGCTCTTTGGTTTTAGAACGATTGTTATTACTCTCAATTGTTTACTTTCGAAATGCTTATTTTAGGTTTGGCGGGCATTGACTCTCACGTCTCACGTGTCCGTTTCCAGTGGCTATTTCAGCGGCCGGCCGTGGGTGGGAAGTTCGTGAAGGGAAATGACTGGCCGATGCTGGTCACACATGACGGGCCCTCCTAATAAAATCGGGGACGCCCACGAACCGTATGCCCATAAGATATGCGATCGCCGGAGGTTTGCAGCAGATGGAGTTTGTCACGAAAATATGAAACGAAATGTGGAAAAAGGGTTTTTTTTTTTTTTTTTTTTTTCAATGATGATAGCAGCAGTCGTTGATCGGTCAGTTCAAAACATGACGTGTTCTTGAAAGGTGATTGCACCCCCACCCCCACCCGCTACTAGGATTTGTAGGAAATAAAAGTTTTTGTAGCTCGAAAAGTCCGAACCATCAGTGTTTGGATTTGTTTCACGCACCTTTACTGCTTGCGTGAAACAAATATTTTATGAATGATTTCTTTTATCGCTATCAACTTCCAAACTTTATAGCATTTCCTTGATATGTTATAAAGGTTGATATCTCAGGTGGGAATCTAGTAACACCAGTCTGAAGGAAGAAAAAAAAAAGAAAGAAAAAAAAGAAAGGCAAAAATTAAACTAAAAAGTCCTATTTCCAATACTTTTATACAATCCCGATACCTTAAGAAATTTTCAAGAGTACCGTTTATGTGCTCATAAGAAACTGAAGTGTTCCGCTACACTGCAAAAAAAGTCTGTCAAATATACAGAAAAAACTGTCAGCCAGGACGCCAGTTTATTTCCGGGTATTTTTTTTTTTTTTTTACAAAAGTCTTTTGTAAATTTTTCAGATTTTCAGTTTATTTTACAGAAATCTGCCGTATACTGAAAAAATTACGGAAATAAACTGGCGTCCTGGCTGACAGTTTTTTTCTGTCAGTTTAACAGACTTTTTTTTTAAGTGTATTTTCTTAGGTAGCCCTTTTTTAATACATAAAAAGAGGTCCACGAGGCAAAAATTATCGCTGAGCAAAAATTATCGATTCATTTTTTATTATTTCGATGAATTCAGATTCATTTCCGTGCTTAAAGAGTAGCAAACTGCGAAACCGCCTAAAATTTAGGGTACCCAATAGTCATATCATTTCTATTACTTATGTCTTTATTTCTTCATCCCTCCCCCTACCCCCTACCCCCCACCTCCCTTTAGCAACACTTTTAGTCCCCGTTTATTCCACTAAATGTCCTATTTTTTTTTACAATACAATTTAAAAATAAAGTATATAATCATCGATTCTTTGAAAAGAGTTGTAGGCAGACACTAGATTCCTATTCTTTATTGACAAACTACTCATCTAGTCTGGAAAATCTCTTCCAAACTTTAGAATGTCAGAGAAACTGCGGGCCGTACAGCTAGGATTTATATGAAATTCTGAACGGTTTATGTACGTTTTATATGGAGTTTTGCTATGCTTCGCGGGCAGCATTAAAAGCCTGGGCTGCAAATGTCTTGGTATGCTAAAATGATACTTTTATATTACCGAAAGGTATTGTGTTAAAGATATTAATTAATAGAATCATTATTAAATGCAGTCCCCCCCCCCTCCCCACACGGGAAGAAATTTTTTTTAAACCCACAACTGAGTACGTAGGGAATTCCGGAAGGCCGCTAAATATGTACTGTTCAGGACCGCTAAAATCCGAAGCACCCCTGTTTACGTAGAAGCTATTTTACGTTTTTCACGTCCTCTGGAGTTCATCATTAATGCTCTAAACGCTGAAGATTCATTGCGGAACTATGAAAACAGATGAAAAAACTTTATTCTAATTTAGAGAATTTTAAACACTCGAACTAAGCAGAAAAAAATAATCTAATTTTCTCCCTCTCTCTCTCTCTCCTTTTAAACTTGTTTATTTAATTGATAGTTTATTCTAGCAAAAATATTTTCTTCAAACGGATCGAAGACGTTAGGTATTCGGAATAGTTAAACAAGTCATTAATTTAAATGTTTTATTTCTTTTTTCACCGGAAAGTTCCTAATTTTAAAATATTTTTTAAGAGAAGACTGATTTTGAATGTCTAAAAAAATTCCTCAGACAAACATCTGTTCTTCGAACTAATAAAGAATGATAAATAATAAGACTAAACTAAACAAATCGTAAGTTTTGAATGTTTTTCGTTCTTTTACTTATTTATTTTATTTTATTTATTCTATAGTTCCAAACTTTAAGTTTCTGAAAGTTCAAGAACTAATTTTTAAAAATTTTAAATACTGTAACTGTTTAAATCAAATATAATCAAGTACCTTCATCCAGTTTAATAAAATAACCTGTAAATTTCAATACATAATTATTTTTAATTTTGTTAACTTTAAAATACAATATGAAAAAAGAGTTGTTTCAACATTTAGCTTCAATTTTTTCTAAGAAATGTATGATCATTGTCTGAATGGTGTATATATATATATATATATCACATATAAAATTAAATATCCTCTCAAAACTCAAAATTCCTATTTGCTTGTTTCAGAATTCTTTAGGTCGCAGTAACTTTCGTTTTAAACAAAGAATTTGTATCAGGATCTAAATTTAAACGCAAGTAATATATCTCCCCTGTTTCTCACGGTCTTCTGGGGCCACACCTCGCGAGAATTTCCTAAGGCTAACAGACCCGGGCATATTAATAACCAATAAATGTATCTCTTTTGGAACATGTGATACTTTATAAAACACGTGATTCGAGGTTGTATATTTTGAAGCGCAGCTCGGAGAGGGGCTTTTTCGTAACTTCAGTCGCCATGTAAAATTGTGTGAAAACTAAATAAAAATATGTCTGCGTAATCCCGTAGTGGTTCCTTCCGTACAATAGCCTCATCCTGAGTAAACCGTACTGCGGACTCCAGCGGCGGTCCTCCGACCGCCAGACCCCGATGCTGGAATATTGCCCTCAACCACACGCGATATTATAAGAGCCGCTCCTGCTCAGCACCACGGTCCGCGAAGTCTCGTTCCACCCTGGGCAAGCCACGAACAACCTTCCCGTACCCGTGATGATATTACATATATATATACAGAATGGCTGAAAACTTCGAAAATCAGAAATGTAAAGGGTAGTAGAGGAAACCAAGACGGTTCAGAATAACATAGTAATGTGGGGTCGGAAATTTCGTCTTCGTGTACCAGTTAATAATCACTTTGGAAGAGCTCTTGGAGTGTTTGTCTAAATTCTCAATCGAGTTTCATAAGCAATGAACTTTTATCCGGCACTTTTAACAATGAAATGTAAAGGAATTTGTAAACTACCAACTTTGGACAAGGGCTCTCTGTAAAAGCTGTACTAGTTTTTGACATACAATGTTAGGTAAGTTCACTGTTACTTCAACATTTCATCCAAAGTAATTATTAAAAGTATGATGACGTTTTCGACCCCACATTCTAATGTGATTCCGAATCGTCTTGATCTCCTCTATCACCCTTTATATTTCTGACGTAAAGTTTTGAATCACCCGGTATATATATTTTCAACATAAAACATAGGGTTATGGCCAGAATGCCAACTTTATGAGATAAAATATGAATCTTTAAAAATTCATAAGATGGTTTGAAAGCATTTTTAGATATCATTTCCAGCCAACATAAAAGCATTATGTTCTTCTTCCGATGTTTCGAGAAAAGCGATGTTTTTCTATGTATCATAAATAATAATAATAATAATAATAATAGTGAAGAATCAATACATTTGATTTTTTTTTTCAAAGTAAGTGATCAGAAAACACGCTGAAACTTCTCCGGTGTTTACAAGCATGAAAGAAAGTTCATTATTATGGTGAGATGATATATTAAGTTCAGTTTAAATGTACAGGGTGTCCAGTGCTAACAGTACCCAATGGTTAGTGTCTACACCGTTAGTCAGAGACACATAGTTCCAGTTGCAAAAATGCTTTAAATTGTATAATCTATTATATGAGAAAAAATTGAAGTCAATAAATCAATTCCTATAAAAATTCTGAAATTTAAATTTTTATACTGTCCCCCGGTCCTATCAGTTATATTTAGAAAAATTTTCTTTATGCAATTTCATGCACAATAAAAAAAAAAAAAAAAAATCCGTCCTTCTACGACCAAAATTCACAGAGTTACAGCTACTTAAAGTTAGAGCACTTTTCGAGCTGCGAAATAGGGGTTGAATACAAAATGAATTTGAGAAAAATTATTGTACTAGCTTTTGAGCTTTGTAATATTTATTAGTAATTTCATTAACTATTTTATGAATATAGATTGCAATAAAGAAGATTAACGTTTAGCGATGTGTATCTAATAAAGTAACATAAAAATATAGCTCATGCTGAAAATAGAATTTTTTAGACAGTTTTTTAAATGAACTGGCGTTGAATAACTTTCTTCGACTGCAATCTAAATATGCACCCGTATAGAAAACTATTCCTGTACTTTGCGTAGCACTCTCTTATGTTACACATCTGCATGCTACACGTATACGATTTAGTAAGTCTGACCTATGATAGATTTTAATAGAGCTTGACTATAACTCTCTGCTTTGGCTTGAAGATCAGTACTCTAAAATTAGTTTTGCTTCTTTTTCCGCATTATGCCAGAAAATGAAATTAAAACCTATAATTTAAAATTTCAGTATTTATATGGTCCTTTAACGGTTTACCATTACGGAACATTTTTAAACGTGGAAAAGTGACTTAAGTCACAGTGTTTGCTACTTCATAAATCGATGAATTTTGGTCGTAGAAGGACGAATTTTTTTTTATTGTGCATGAAATTGTATAAAGAAAATGTTTCTAAATATAACTGATAGGACCGGGGGACCGTATAAAAATTTAAACTCATAAATTTTATAGAAATTGATTTATTGACTTTGATTGCTTCTTATATAATATATTATGCATTTTAAAGTATTTTTGTAATTGGAACTATGTGTCTCTGACTAAAGGTTTAGGAAATAGCCATTGGGCACCGTTAGCACTGGACACCCTGTATATCTGCCTTTACAATCCAATTGTTAAGTTTCTCAAAATAAGATTTTTGTGAAAAAGTAATAATAATAATAAGCAATGGTTTATATTTGATAAGTAAGTGTAGTAATACATCGGAAACAGTCTACTAGAAAAGGTCTATTTAAATATAAATTCTAATAGAAAATAATAAATTCAAATAGAAACGATGTATTTAAAGTATGAAAATAGTGTTATTCGCTTATATTTATTAAAACCTTAAAAAAAGAAATTAATAACTCAGGGTTCTTAAATTTGTGGATCCCAAAGGACTATAAGATTAATTATTTGGGTTATTCTGTTGACTTTCTTGGGTCCTTTATCAATAAAATTATGAAAAGACTTTTGGGCATAAAAGTGGGTTCTTATGTTTTTTCATTGTCTTAAAAAACGGGTTATCGGAGTGCTTTGAAAGAAAACGAGACCTTTTTGGAAAAAGTGAGTAAAATGTGGGTTATAGCGCGATCCCTGTTGATTATAAGCCAATAAATAAATAAATAAAAGTTTCAGTTTAATTTACATGCATCGTTGCAATCCTTAAAAAAGTGCTTGGTAACATTTGAGTGTTTCCTTACTAAACAGATTTATAACTGTTAGTCAAGACCGGGGGAGGGGGGATGTGTAGCGCTAAAATTTTTTAGCCTATATAATTGATCTCCAAATTAATGCAAACAAAATACTATTAATGCATTAACTAAAATTTGGGGAAGGTATATCGAACCCCCGTGATTCCCCCCCCCCCTTTGGAGACGGCCTTGCTTTTAGAAAATACTGAATGATTCAGCTCAACTACTGAAATATTCTATGCGTATTAAAGCAGAGTAGTATTAATAAAGATCTATGTCACCCGGGTTATTTTATTATACACGATATATATATTTTCCCTTCACATACATTTTCATCCTACAAGTCATAATACTAATGGACCTACAGCTAATCAGCTCGATTGCTATTTTCGCAAATTATCTCTTCGGCACTTCGCCAGGCTTAACGTGAACGATCCAAATCAGCGATCTCTGCGAATCCACTTTTATCGCTTGAACTTTGCGATAAAGCCTTTTGTTCTCGTCAATAAGTGCAATAAGTCTCCCGCAATCAATACCGTCACTGAATAAAATCTGAATTTATTACGCCCCCTGGAAAGATGATCAGAGTGAGCGAAATCAATATTATAGAATATAATACCTCTTCACACAAACCTCAAAGATTTTACAGGATAATAGAACGCTTATTTCAGTGAAGGAAGATGCGTAATGCAATTCCCAGCTTTAAAACTATCGATATTCGATTTGAAATATGTTTGAAATGGATTTGTTGTTTTTCTCCACGTTTCAAATTAACGGAGGCGTGTGTGTGTGTGGGGGGGGGGGGGAGAGAGAGAGAAGGAGAATAGCTTTGTAATCCATAAAAATAATTTGAAACGATTTCTCTCGAATCTGCTCAATAAGTGAAGAGACGACTTAGAAATTAAATTAAACCCTGCAGACTTCATTGGAATTGATAGAGTCGAGTTTCAAATCAAATTAGCTTTATTTAAAATAAATTGAACTGTCTGTATGGAATAACCAGTCGTATAAAATGTAAAAATCTTTGTTACATGAAAAGATAATTATAAATAATTATAGAAAAACTTCAGAAAACGTTTTACATTAAATTATTTTTACTTTTATCCAAGTATTAAAATCATAAAAAGTATCATTTCACTTGTAGGAAAGTGTATGTGGAAGCGAGTGTATTAAATTGACTGTACTCCTTACCTTAAACTTAACCCTTTAACGTGCAGTGTTCCCGCTCTGGGAACACCAAACTCTGACGTTTTGACTGTTACCAGTCACGAAGAATAGATTTGATTTCTATAAAAGTAGTTGCGAGTGACATAGCTCCACGAGAATCCTTTACTTTTTAGCACGCCATTCCCCGTAAAGAAATTGTCACGATTCTTTTTAACAGCACTGACATCTGCTGGAAAATGGAAGAATGCGACGCAGTTGGATAGATTGGCCAATGCTGAAAAAAGGGCAGCCGTTGCCATCGCTCGACTTAACTACCAGCAAGATGGCGGACGGTCGAAACGTTCATCGAGTGCCACAGATCTAGAGACCCTTTTTATAGATATAGCTTATTTTTTGCGATTAAAACGCTTTTCTATTTTTTTTCTACCTTTTGTTTTGTTTTTTCTTAAGAGCATGTTTATCTGCCTTGAAATCACAATCAAATTATCGGTTACAAATTACCGGTTACTGAAAAAAGGGCAGCCGTTGCCATCGCTCGACTTAACTAGCAGCAAGATGGCGACAGCTGGCTGTGTCCGGCACAGCCAGCTGCGTCAAAAAAGGGGGTCTCTAGATCTGTGGCACGCGTTTCGCGCCACAGATCGTCGCGCGCGGATCGCGCAGATCGTCGCGATCGTCGCGCGCGGATGATGAACGTTTCAATCATCCGCCATCTTGCTGGTAGTTAAGTCGAGCGATGGCAACGGCTGCCCTTTTTTCAGCATTGGGAAAGGGTTGCGCCTCAAAGGGTTAATACGCGGTGTCCTCGCTGTGAGGACACAAAACTCGGCATTTTGACTGCCGTTTATCAAAAATACAAAATAAGATAAATTTGAATTCACCATAAAATACTTATGAGTGACATATAGTTACACGAGTATCCTTTACCTTTAAGCATAAATTTTCCAGTAAAAATTATAATTTATTCGTATAATTAATGAGAAACTTTTTTATCAGTACTAGCATCTCATGAAAGCTGGAGAGTGTGATGACAATGCATCGATATCGAAAAACAAATGAACAGACTGCCTAAATGGCCACCACGCCGAAAAAGTGCAGCCGTTGTCAACGCTTGATTTAACAACCAGCAACATAGTGGTCGGTAGAATCGTTAATCGCGTGCCACAAAGCCGAAGAATTTTTTTGACATACCACCTGACTGCACTGTCGCGGAGACAGCGGATGCACTTTTTCAGCGTTAAGCAGTCTTCTATACAATTGTTCTTAACATCAAAGGACAGTTATTTGTATGGTGAACTAATGGATGACTCCGCATTACTGCGACGTCACGTGTTTGACACGAAGAATGTTACAGAAGGCGTGCGTATTTACATCACATTTGCGATGTTACAAACGTGACGAAATGTAACTTCGTGACGTCACTGCCAGCATGATTGTTGTATGGGATTGCACCTCTTCCAGAATTAACTGTTTTCGAGATTAGGAGTAAAAAAAAAAAAATCAGATAATGAATATACATTTAAAAAAAAGAAGAAAAAAACATTAGCGCCGTTCATGCAAGCATTTCGTGAAATAAAGTGTAAAACGCTCTGTTTCAGCAATTACTCTATTTAAATAAAATTAATCAAAAAAAAGTAAGACAGACTGGTACAGGGAACTGTCCCAGTCTGTGAATGAACGACCGCTACTGACAAAGTTTGAAACTTTTCCGATCGAAACGTGCGTATAGCTGGACAAATAACATTTATGTGGGTTATTTTACAAAATTTTCATTATTTTATTAGTAACGTTTTATTTATATTTTTCTCCTGCGAGCTTTCCTCATTCAGTTTCCACAATACATGCCATCTAATTTTACCAATTGTAATATAATTTGATCTATTCAATATTTTTATAATGGGTGTTCATATTTTTTAATTCAGCTCTTAACGGAAATCAATAATGTTCACATAATTGCTTTTCTTTAGCAATTTTTTAAATCCAGGCGGACCAGTGATAAATGTTGCTGACCAGGGAAGACATGGAGTCACTAGTCCTTTGGACTTCGACCGCTGACTAAATATCCTAACTTCTACCCCTGTCTCTACGATACGCGAAATTCTTATGTAAATTTTCTCTAAAAAGAAGAATCGGAAGACTCAGAAGAATCAGAGAGAGAAAGAATCGAGCAGCATCACATATCTGTACACACATCATTGAAGAATTGTTATACAACGGGAAACATGCCTGCATTCTTAGTATGACACCAAAAAGATAATGCGGATCAACAAAAAATATTAAAATGGCAAAGATATTCATGAGCGAATCCTTAAAGAATAAGCCTTTTATTGTAACAGAAAGAGAGATACACAGGGATTACATAGTGTTAGATTAATACCGATTCCAGACTTGCATGGTACATATGCTATGCCGGAATGCAAAATAAGAAAGCTTCTAAACCCTGCCCACTCGAGCATATCTGATGACATGTTCTATCCAATGTTTCCTTCGACAACAATTCAATGACATTAAATTCTTGTTACATTTCCGTCTAAAGTCACGCTAGTAAAATCCTAAAAAATAAAAAATTAACAAATTCTGCACATAAAATTTCATTAAGAAAGAGAAGATTTATTTTGCTGAATTTGTTATACTGCTTTTATACCATAGTATGTTTTGAAAATATAGAATATAATTTGTAAATTGATTGTGCGAAACTCAGGCTGAATTTCACAAATATTTTTATACACTGAATTTCTTTTTCTTGAATTGAACAAAATTTTGTTGATTGAACAAAACTTTAGCTTGCGCTATTTCAACCGAATGATTTTGTTGGTTTTAACAATTTTTGTTGTTGAATTAACAAAACTTTTGTTGACCAATAAAAATATTTCTTTGAAATACAGCCAACTAAAATTTTGAATCAACAAAACATGTTTCTCAGTGTACATTTCTGTAAAGAATCACAACTCTACAACGGCCAAGATTTTTTGTGGGATGAATGAAAATAATTAAAAAATATTCAAACATTATGGTTTTCTATACACCGCCGTCACAAAGTACGTCTACTATACAAAACTCGATTGCGTATTTTATACGACAGAAAAAATGCAAATCTACACAAAAATGTTTTTCTTAAATAACAAATTATGCTGGTGGTACAGTTCCAACATAAAAAAAATTGTTTGGCTTTACAAAAGTTTTAATTACATTAAACAAATTATTATTATTATTATTTCAATTCTTTAAAGAATAATTTGCCTTATTTCTTCAATACAACGACTCTGGTTAGCTTTTTTTTTTTTTTAAAGGTCAATTTTTTTTTCAAACAAAATTTAAGAACGTCCAAGAACGGACGCTTCTGGAGACCAGCTTTATTATTCAGTTTATTAAACTGGCATTGCCTTGCACAATTAAAAAACAGTCACATCCTAGCCATATCGCAAACTAATAATGGAAACTGTTCTTTATAAGTTTCACGATTTATTATGTATTCTTTCTATGGTATTACAGGTTAAATACATTGATTCAGTTCTTGTAAACAATTACATTTTTCTATTTCGTAAGCAAGAGTGATATCAAGAGAATGCATATGGTGGATTAATGCAGATTCCATAAATTCACCGATAATGTCATCGAAGGAAAACATCTAAGCCACGGTCATTGGAGCACATCGCATGAGATGTTCTTCTCAATGTTATATCCTCGACATAACAATTCTGTTGCATGAAACTCTCGTTGCTGCTCCTTTCAAGGTTATATCAATAAAAATTCCCTCAAATGATATTTTTTTCCGATTCAGTTTTTACGCTGTTTTAAAAAAAACAGAAATGTACATAGACATAAAAAGCATTCGGTGCTTCATTTTACATCCTCTTCGAAGAGCGTTTTTGCATTGAGAGCGAGGCTAAAAAGTCAAGGGCGAAATGCATCCACATAATAGGTTTTTTTTCCCCTTTTCCTATTGGCGCAGACGATACCCCCCCCCCCCCCCACATTTTTCGTAAAAACAGTTTTGTCACACAATAGGATGTTCTTATGCATTCATTACATGAAATGTATTCGGTTGGAGGATGTGGTACAATGAAGCTTAATTGAATTCAATCCCCTGAAAAGCAAGATGCAGCGTAGTTTTTTCTTTCCTCTTTTTAAAAACATTTTCCTCAAAAATTTTGTTTTTCTCAGAAGATCTTAATTTTAATAAAAAAGATGAATCACTCAGAAAGCATCGAGTATAAAACGCTTTCCAACATAGAGCATCTGAACACACGTTCTCTTGTGTCAAGCATGAGCTAAGCGACATCAGGAGTATTCAAATACCAAGCAAGTAAGCCGGACACAGGAAAGGGAGAATCGCAGCCTTGAGTCTTTGCAACGATGGGAGCGAAGAGGTTTATTCTTCTTTCAGCGGTAGCGCCAGCAAAAATAGGACCTTTAGAGAAAGTGTTTGAAAATCGATTCGTTTAGCGTGATTTATCGTTTTTCACATTATTATTTTTAGTTATTTATTTTATTTCATTTTATTTAGTTTGCAGTGTTCATTTTTTTAAATAGCTCTTTCGAGTTCACTTAGTCGCTCGGAGGTAAAACTATAAGTAAAAAAAACTTTCTTTTATGTCCTTAACAATTAGCATAAATTATCGAATACAATACTTGTAATAGTTTTGACTGTGAATTTGTACAGGGTCGAATATTTTATACAGTCGAATTGAATGTAAGATGTTTAGTTAAGAAAAAGTTCTTTATTTATTTTTTTATTTTTTTTTTTAACACAGCATGACGAATATCCGAAACTGTTGTGCTTAAACTCAACCAACTGTTTATATTACAGTAAATGTTTCTTCAACGTTATAAGAAAATGCTAAAAAGAAATTTTTAATTTGCTGGTCACATTCATTTTGGCACTAGACTGGTTTCTTATGTTTATCTACTTCTGAAACCTTCCTACTACAGCTTAGGCACTTTTTTAATTCCTCTCGTTTCCAAATAAATCCTGTTAGACGCAACGAGTGGCGAAAAGTGTTGTAATCTTCCACTCTAAGAAGATCAGCAGGTCTCCCTCTGTGTTTATACCTCGGTGTCTGTCTCCTTATTGAGGGAAAAGTCGTAAAGGGATGTTTAGCAGTGTTTATCGTTCGCTGAATAAATTTACTCTGCTAATTAACTATGCTATCTTAACTATTTATTCACCGACTACGACATAAAGTTCTTTGTGGAGGCTATTACGAAGACATAAAACATATTTGACTAGGAAAACATATTTGACAAAAATATGTCTGCACTCAATATATTTATTCTTTGTCCACTTGAACTAAATAACTTCATATGCTATTTTTATTACAGTGGTTACCGAAATCGAAATTGCATGCTTTTCTGAAAACGTGCGGAGTGCGTTTGTGGAAACTTTTCGCATTCGAAAGATTTCGTTTTGCTGGGAACAGTCCCCTTTTATATCTATGCTTCGTGCAGAGGAAATCATTTTATTTGTAAAAAAAAAAAAAAAAAAAAAAAAAAAAAAAGTTAAACTGGGTAATCTCGGAAATCTATTTTAAACAAATTGGAATAGTAATTTTCCTTTCAAAGCCTGATAACCGTGACATCAAATTGACGCCAATCTCACTTGCAACAACTCAGTTTGTTACTCGCTTGGTTAACTTCTTTGCTCTTTGAAATCAAAGGCGCGAAAAATCGCTTTAAATTTCGGGAACTGGTCATTTTTTAGAGTTTTAAAGCAGCACAGATTTTTTTTTCTATCCTTTTTCAAATAATCTTGAAAAAACTCATGCTTATCTCTGTCTAACGCTTATCTCACAAACGGTGAGGATTTTCTTACGTTTTTCGAGTTTAACTTTATTATAATTTTTTTTAAGAAATGGCGACATTCAATAATAATAATAATAACGTTAAAATCGATAAACGTATTAAAACAGATATGAGTACATTTCCCAATTTATTCCGAAAACAAAATCATATAATGTAGCATGAGGGGGAAAAAAAAGATGCAGAAACGTAATAGTGCTCCTTTGTTAGAAATATCGACAGAAATATTTGTAACTAATTTGACTGAAACATTTTCTACTCAAATAAATCTGATTTTTTAAACAATCGATGCGAAGACATGGCGGCAGGCAGAACCGCTTGGCTCCAACTAATAAAATACAATTGCCGTTTACGAAAACTATTATTCCCCCCTCCCCTTACTAAACATTACGGTAAAATATGCTTAATGCACTAGTATGCGATTACTCCTGTTCAATATTTCACGAGCATTCAGATAAACAAACAAACGGCAGGAACATCGCTCTGGCTGCATTATTGAATATTCTATTCGACTGCAATGGTTCCGCTCGAAGGGATTCGGTCTTTTGAGTTCCATGCGGGTATTAGCATGTGAATGGGGGAGTGAGGGGGGCATTAATGATTCAACTTCTAAATATTCTGTGAGTTACCGAATTCAATTTCTGATTTCTATTTCTCCTCACTCCGTGGAAAACTTATTGCATTTTTCAATCACGTGATCAGTGATGTATCTAGGGTACGGCAGGTAAGCAGATGCCATGGGCGACACGAAAAGGGGGCGCAGATTTCATGCTGCGAGACTGAAGCAACGAGGGAAGCATTTAGCCTGTTCGCTCCCATCGTTGCGGAAAGCGATAGCAGCGATTCTCCCTTCGCGCATGCGCTAGGCTGCGACAGGGGCTTTCAAAGACCCATGTCGTTAAGCGACGATGAGTACAGAAGGAAGAATCGCTGCCTCCTTGTCTTTCAAACGACGGGAGCGAACAGGTTAAAGTCAACAAGAAGCTAAAATATTTATTTTGAATCACTGTACTTACAACCTAAATCTAATAGTTTTTCCATTTGCAGAACAACTCTCGCCACAGAAATTAATATAAATGGTCCTTCTAAAGATGAAATTTCAAGAATGACCATGCAAAAGGTGACCAGATTTTTAGACAAGGAATGGGGGCATGATGTCCCCAATAATGAAACAAAAATTGGTGATGTTTTTCAAACTCAAAGCTTTTCCCTAATAAGGTTATACTTACTCAAATAGTGCATACTTAACATAACACTCATAAAATGAATGGAACATGACTGATTTGTTTTTTTTTAAATTGGAAGAAAAAATATTTGAACTAAAATTTTGTCCCCGTTTGTTACTTTATATTTTGGGGACAAGTTGAAAAAAAATTCTGAAATTGGGTACTGTCCCCGAAAGTTGGGGGCGTTTGGTCACTTTACCATTCAAAAGAAATGATCGGTGTCGTTCTTACTAAAAGAAAGAGCGCCATTTCGTTTTCTGTCATGGGTACTACAGCTATCCACCAAAAATTTTAGCAAGTAGCCTCCCTCACAAACGCAAAAAAAGTTGTCAAAAAAGCATCATTTTTCCATATTTTAGTAGCTAAAATGGTAGCATTTTCTTCGAAGTTTGATTTAAAAATCTATTATTGGCATTTTATCATTAAAAAAAATACAAAATAAAATACTTAAATTAATTCTCCTTTTTACTTGCTCATTGTATTTCCTTGTTCTCTCTCACATATATAGTCATATTAGCAATCATCTCATACATCATGCACTAATTGAATACAAATACACTAATTGAATTTAACGAATGATTATTTTTCAATAAATTTGATATATATGGACCGGCAGTATAAAGTCGCGGACTAGTTGGGAAACACTGCACTAGAATAATTGTGACTTGTAAATAAACAGTTCTAAGGACGCTTCTAAGGAGTCACTCTGATAGCGGATAAAACTTGGAAAAGAAATAGAAATAACGAAGAGCACAACTCCCCCTCTTCCCACGATTACCAAATAAGGCCTGAAATAGAGGAGACGTTGCCCAAATATTTGAAAATGGCATTTTTTTTTAACAAAAAGTATCATACGTAGCCTAATCTATAATTTAGTAGCAAAAGTCTCCTGTTTAGTTACTGGTGGACAGCCTACTGCTACTTCATCTAGCTACGCCACTGCACGCGAAGCTAGCTGGCCATCATCGAAGAGTCGGCTCACCGGCAAGATATTTTGAACACAGAAAACTGAAAGCCCATTATTCTTCGCGGGTTTGTAAATCCTTCCCGAGATATCACAACCGGGAGATTAAGAACATTAGGAAATCCAACATCGAGGTTTTCCGTACTTCTACGAAATATGAGGCAGGCTTTGGCTCTGTATAATTCACTACGGTTTTCGGGCTCAGTCTCATGATACATTTCTTATTTTTTGAATATAATCTCCTTGTAAACAAATTTTTTAAAGGGTTAATCGTTCTGGAAAAAATAAGCGTTATTTGTCACACAAAAGAATGGGTACCAGGAGTGCCTAGTAGGTGCGTGAAACTCTTCAAGTGGGCATTTTTTGTGTTTAAGGAAAACCTATCGGTACATACCTTGGGTAAGGGGGGGGGGGCGGCTGTGGCTGGCCCGTGGCCAAAAGGGTGCTAGGCCCCTCTATAAGATTTCACATTAAAAAGTATGATTGGGATGTTCAGAAAAAGATTTATATATTTTAATAAAACTTTATTATTTTTCAAATGTATGAATACTTAATCTCCAACGACTGATACCAAAGTGACCAGACGTCCTGCTTCTGGAGGGACAGTCCTGATTTTTACCTATATGTCCTGCTGTCCCCACAGAACTCGCTTCTCGATTTCTGTCCCGCCAAAGTCCTGCATTATGAAAAATAAATAAATATATGCAAAATAAATTGAGAATAAATTCAGATGAAAATGATTTACAAATTTTTTGTTACTTGTATTTAACATCGGCTTTCCTTCATTGATGAAAATGATTGCTTTATAATATGTATTAATGCATACCTATAATCAATGGATGGCGATTCTATAGTCATTTTTAGAAAGCAAACTATTTTGGAAAAAATTAACAATAAAATTATTTAAAACCTAAGTTTATATAATAGGCCATTACATTATTGGTATATTCAGTATATTTTTTCAATTCATTTTTCTCATAAAATAGAAAACCAAATTATGTGTAGAAAAAGAAATCTTGGGGAGGGAGGGGGGGGGGAGGATTCGGGATTAATCTTTACCCTTCTCGACTCTGCGATTTAGAAGTGTCCTGATTTTCGGTTCGGAAAAAATGGTCACTATACTGATACCTTTTTTTAAAAAATGTCGGTTTTATTTTCAATGCCACAGCCACACATATAGTAATTTGCCTTAAACGATTAAAAACTCTCTTGTATAGAATATTCCCCTTATAGAGATGCAGTTTTTGTTATGCTTGTTGCCAATTTCAACCTGTTGCATCGAAAGAGAGTTTTTTTACCAGCACTGGATTTAAAAATTTGGGAAACTGCTTTAAAAAAATTCAAAGTTTTTTCATAAACACGATTCTTCAAAAAGCACAAGTTTCGATTTTGGGTACTTTTTACAAAAAAAAATATTAAAAACATTGAAACTAGCTGATAAACATTTACAGACACGCAGGGCCCTTGCTAAAGGTGGCTAACATTCACAAAATTCTGTTAAACTTGGCAAAATTAGATACCTAATTGGTAAACTGGGCCACAAAAATTACCAAAAACTATAATTTATTTTTTATTTCTGGTACACTAGGCAAAATGCGAATCTAGTTGGCAAAAGCAGGAAGTTGGTAATATAGTTGATAAAAAAATAAATAAGTTGGCAAAAACCGATATTTAACTTGGCAGTTTATCGACATCTTCCCCTCTCCTAAAAAAAGGCTCTGCAGACACGTGAAACTAGTCTTAATGATTCCTCGAAAATAATAGAAGCTGTATCAGCTGTAATAGAAGCTGTATCTATCAAAAACAATCCCTGATCCCCTGCAAAACATCCGAAAAATTAATTCTAGATTTCTCTTCCTCAGAACAACAATTTCAATCTATGTTCACACGTAGGGAATATTGTTATTACTTTTCCTCCCCTAAACTAAAGCCTACCAGTATTCATATTTCCTAACTCTACCTGTAAGGCAGGAGAAAGGTGATTTAGTTGTTTGGCCAAGGACGTATTTAAGAGAGGAGGGGGTCCAGGGGATTCGGAGCCCCTACCCCCCGAAATTTTGATTTTTGTTATAAAATGATATTTAGTCTTACGACTAAATATCATTAAATGTTTTCTGGATATGGGCCTGTGTATAGCTAACGTGACCATTTATTTTTTCCTTCAAAAAGGGACATCTATTACTTTTTTGGCAATAATGTGTTTATTTTCTTCCTCAAAACGGGACAGCTACTGTTTTTATAAGGTAATAGTGTAGGGAGACTGAATTTCAGGTCTGGGTATCTTTTAGTTTTTAAGAAAATGCGCGAAAAAGCTTGTGTTAATGTTAATTTCAAAATAAAATGAAAAAACAAACGTTTGCTAAAACACACATACACTATAAAAAATAGTGCAAGACATACGTTTCAGGTGGTACAAGGGGTAGGCCTTCGACTTCAAAAACACCATCCGACACAAGGCAGGAAGGTAGGAAAGTGAGAAATGTAAACAAAAGGACACACCGGAAAAAGGAAATTGTCATTTAAGAATTTTTTTCTGAAGGAAAAAAATTCTTAGAAAACCAGAGTGAAAAGGGAAAATAAAGTGAAGATCGAGGAGGGGGGGGTTTAAGCGAAAGAGGAACATGACTTTAAAAAAAGAAATAAATTGAAATAGTAGACAAAAAAAGAACATTAAAAGAACAAACACAAAAACAATACATCTCCCACCGTTTTCTTTGTGTCTCGAGAGGGTAGGGAGGAGGTTAGGTTTTTTTTTTTCAGACACTGCTGTTGGACGATTTTAGACATTTAGCGGCCTTCATTGAAATCGTTACTGTAGGTTGCTCTCTTTCTATAAACGGGACATTGCAGGGGACATTTTCTGAAAACGGGACATTACGGTGTCCCGAAGCTGTGCTTGGGGACAACGGGACAAGCCACCTAAAAACGGGACTGTCCCGTTCAAAACGGGACGTATGGTCACCTTATGTATGGCGAATCTGAATCTGAACTCGTCTATGAAAAAACTTGGCGCAAAATGTACAAAAGGTTATCCACCCCTGTGCTGCATTAAAAGTGGTATTGTGCAAATCCCTTTTAATCTAACTCAATTCTTTTGCCTTTCATTTCTCTCCCTTCGTATAGCATTTCAAATCACGTAATACTAAACTGGAGCTCTAGAAATGTTTAACGAAAAATTGTTGAAATGTTTCGAATGCAGAAAGAAAAATACCGTTATTTTCCCTCATTGAATATCTCGGTATCACCCGACGTGCCAGTAAAACGGCGTTTTGAATTAAACAACTTATGAATCATACATTTACAGTGACCACACATCGTGTTCTGAAGCTTAAGAAGATGGCAACATGCCAGTGGACCAGATAAAATCGTTCAGTTCATCAGTTGTGAAGTTTGAAGTACGTTGTAAAAACTTTGTTAAACGAATACACAAATAGGGACTAATTATTAGTAGCACTTCTCATTTGCATATTGAATGTACACATTTTTTATTAATTAACTGATCTAGGATGATTTTTCTTTTAATGATTAAATGGTCAGAGAGCACGTTTAAAGCAAAATGGTAATAATTTAAAGGAATTTAGCGAGATGACAAACACTAAAAACAGCAGTTATGAAATCGGAAAATTAACTAAATCCTACAACGATTTCTGAAAGAATATGTTTTTTCCGCAGAACTTATCTGTGTTAAAGGTAATTTTCATCGCCCTTGTTCAGAGCTCGAATTTAAAGCGTAAGAAAAATGTCTAAATTTTAATTTTTTGTGACGTATGATACTGTTAAATGTAGTGATAAATATAATGTATCATATATTTCTTCAGCGCCCAAATCTACTGAAACGGAGATGTGGTTCTATTGTATTTGCGGGAAAAACATCCACTGAGGCACAGCGGGACATTTAAAGACTCGCACCAAAAAAGTTAAAATTAAATAAATAAAGCCAAATAAAATTGGTTTCGAAAGTGTTTTATAACTGATAATTTCAGCATGGTTTTTCATACTTGCTTTCCCTGAATTTGAAGAGTTATCGGACGTTACAGTGAAGGTTATCCACCAATATCAGGTAACAAACATAGCAGCATTATTAGCCTCAGAAATGTTTAAAACGTGCCAAAATAGCTTGCTTTTTCTCAATATAGTAGCCAAAAAAGTAGCATTTTATATAAAATTTATATTCAGAAATATATTATTGGCATCGTAACATAAAAAAAATAAAATCACAAAATTAAATAATTTTGATTATTTTTCTATGTACTTGCTCATTATAGTTTTTTGCTGTCTCTTACATATAAATTCATACTTCTCATATACAATACATTGAATACAGGTAACATTATAAATTTTCTAGAGACATTACGAAAAAAAAGAGAACTATCAACAAAATTAAATCGATTTTAAAACAAAACGTTTTGCTTACATTTTCTAGTTCTTTCATATGCATAATACTTTTAATAAATACAAAGATGTATCTTGATAACCAAATCACTGCTTGGTCCCTTAGAACAGCTGTGACATGCAAATAGACAGTCTTAGGAGGGCTTCTAGGAGTGAATCTCTGATAGCAGATAAAGCTTGAAAAAGAAAGAGGATGAACAGAACTTTTCTTTTCCAATCACCAAATTAGTTTCCTGAATTAACCCTTTAAGGCGCAGTGATCCCGCTCTGGGAACACCCAACTCTGACGTTTTGACTGCTGCCAGTCACGAATAATAGATTTGATTTCTATAAAAATAGTTGCGGGTGACATAGCTCCACGAGAATCTTTTACTTTTAAGCACGTCATTTCCCGTAAGAAAATGGTCACGATTATTTTTAACAGCACTGACATCTGCTAAAAAATGGAAGAATGCGAGAACATCTGCAGAGATTGCTCAATGCTGAAAAAAGGGCAGCCGTTGCCATCGCTCAACTTAACTACCAGCAAGATGGCGAACGATCGAAACGTTCATCGCGTGCCACAGGTCTAGAGACCAGCTGTCGTCAAAAAAGAATCTCTAGATCTGTGGCACGCGATGAACATTTCGATCGTTCGCCATCTTGCTGGTAGTTAAGTTGAGCGATGGCATCGGCTGCCCTTTTTTCAGCATTGGGAAAGGGTTGCGCCTCAAAGGGTTAACTCATCCTAGAAAGTTTTTAGTCCACCATAGAATTAAGAAAAGCCTACCCGTTACGCCAATGACTGAGCCTTTTTTTTTTAGCGCAAATGCCATTTATCCGTGCGGACTGGTATTACAAGGCCGAATCACCAGGCTCAGTGGGCCGCTCTAACCTTAACCTATGAGCTGTTTTCATTGTCAATAGATCAGATATGCATTTCATAGTAAAAATATTATTATTAAATAACTTTATAATCAAGATGTATATTTTTATATTCAGATTACGAAAATAACAAATTCGAAAGCTTATTTTCCGATTTTTACAGTTCTGCATAATTTTTTTTTATCATTTGCCAATTCATATTGGAGAATAGGTATATTTCCCAATGAGCACTCGAGAGCACTTGTATTCGCCACTTTTAGTGGGCAGGACCCTAGAAATTTTACAGTGTAAAAACCCCTGTATAGTTCTATCCGGCTCCGTGTACAATGCATTAGTTGCACAACCTGCGAAAGTATTCTACAAAGAGACGAACTCAGAGTGGTGTTGTGCATTATTCCTGTGCATTTCAATATCGGCTCAGTATTGTAAACCACTGCTTGCGTCTCAATTCAATTTTTGATGAGTCGGCAGAAGACTAGAAAGTGTATGTAAATATACCTTTCACACAATTTGCTAGTCAGGGATTTGAAAAAAATCAGTGTGCCGGGGATGACACTGGAGGTCGTTACAGGTAGCCAGGGTCGTTACGGATTCGGTTTGCGGAAGGTGGATCACGATGTTTAACAGCTTGGGAACCACATTTGTAAACTAATATCGTTTAGCTAGTAGCGATGGAGTGAAGAAAGTGACACTCACCTAGTGTAATTAATGAATAATCCATAGCACAGTACACTGCTACCAGAGGTGAGACTGCGCCTATAAAAAGCCACAAATTGGTAATCCTTTGACCTAGAGCCTTGCTGCAGATGTCTCACGCTCTCTCCACATGCAGACACAGACGAGAGTCTACGAATGAAAACTGACTTTCACTTGCAGACGACAAACCCATTTTGGTCTCAGTTCATGCCTCCAGAAATAAGTTCTGTTCTTCCCCCATGGCGTATCTAAAGATGCTCATCGAGGGGCGGTGAATGCAAATGGCAAAATTATTCATCCGAAAGCGGGTTTATGAGGAATTTCTCTTCGCGTAATTTTGCAACATCGCGAACAATTGTTTTGATGTGCGGTTGTCGGGACGAATATACACAGAATTTGGACTTCCTGTTCTTCGGTTCGGTCGGAAACAGAACTGCGCACTTGCATACTGCTAGAGTGGACACGATTGTTTTGCGGATGCGGATTCAGAGAAGTTTGAAGGGTGCAGATAATTATAGCGAAACATTTTATTAGACATGAATTATTCATTTTCTATTTTTCTATTCATTCTCAATCTTGAGTTCATCGATTCCGATAGATCAACGCTCGGCCCCCCAGTGGAGTATTTAAAGAATCATACAGGGAAAGAACACTGGTCACAAGAGAGCAATTAGAACCCGTGTTCAAGATCGAAAATGAATAACCTCCCGCCCAAACAAACAAACTAAAAAGAAATCTTACATACATCATCATAATAATGTATGTAATACATTACAAAATACATCACCATACTTATACACATTACTCGCACCTTAGCCCTTTGAGGCGCAACCCTTTCCCAATGCTGAGGCACAGCCAGCTGTCGTCGAAAAAGAGTCTCTAGATCTGTAGCAGGCGATGAACGTTTCGATCGTCCGCCATCTTGCTGGTAGTTTAGTCGAGCGATGGCAACGGGTGCCCTTTTTTCAGCATTGGGCAATCTATCCAGCTGTTCTCGCATTCTTCCATTTTTCAGCAGATGTCAGTGCTGTTAAAAATAATCGCGACCATTTTTTTACGGGAAATGACGTGCTAAAAAGTAAAGGATTCTCGTGGAGCTATGTCACCCGCAACTATTTTTATAGCAATCAAATCTATTCTTCGTGACTGACAACAGTCAAAACGTCAGAGTTTGGTGTTCCCAGAGCGGGAACACTGCGCGTTAAAGGGTTAAAACTTTTCCGAGTAACGTTGTCCAGCGATGGCACAAGCGCAACTCTCGGACCCAGCAAGGGCGGATTAAAGGGGGGGTGGAGGGGGTGACCGCCCCCCCCGAGAAGAAAGAAATTAATGTAAAAGATCCTATTTTATTTCCATAAAATCGATGTATATGTCAATCTTCTAACTAAACGCCCCCACCAACAAACTAACCGCCCCCCCCCCGACAAACTTGCAATAATCCGAAACTGGCACCCAGTGAATCATTCAAAGTTCCAAGATGGGAAGCAACACTGATCATAGAAAGAGTCTTCTCCACAGAGTCTTTTCATGATCATAATGAACAGGTTAAACCCATGTTTAATGGCGGGTTGAATTCCCAAACAACTCGATAGATTTCTTCTAAAGGGCACATTTTACTAACTGAAAATTGTTTTAAATGGGTGCCGTATAAAAATTTAATTAATTTATTAATTTATTTTTTAATCGATACCACAAAATTCGGTACTCTTTTTTTACTTAACTTTATGGCTTATTGTATACGTCTACGATCAATATTTAAGGACTACAAGCCTAGGTCAGTACGTTTGTGACACTCTGCATACAAATATATCTTTTATAAAACGTCCAAATATTTTCCTTTAACAGCAGATCCAAAACATACTGTATGACACATACCATTATAAAATTGTAATGTTGTTTTCCCGCATTAATGTGTCCTGCTAGAAAGAGAGTTGTGCAGGCATTCTTGCAACTGAAATGTGCATGTGCCCTTTGACCTTGGCCACCGTTTTAGCAACTGGCGACCAAAAGAAATTTCTCGAAACTATCTGAATTAGGAAAGAAGTTACAGGAAAAACCTAGAAATATGATGTCACGTCCAGCTTGGAAATTTATAAATAAGGAGTCTCTCACTGTCGAGTTAGTGGCGATAGACAAGGAGATACTGAGAACAAAACGATACGATTGAAAATGCGATTTGAATAGTGTTATTGCAGTGTTACTTAATGATTTGCCTCTGCCTGTGTTACTAAATTCCGTATTTTTTTGAGATAGTGCTTCGATTCGTCGAATCAAGTGTTATATTAGCTGTTTGGGCTTGTTGGACTGTTTTAGCAGAAACCCACTACCAGACTTTTGTAACATTACATTATGTTGGAAGCCGTCCAAAATTATGTTTACCATAAAAGATCAAAGAATTTTGTAAACACTAGTAGTAGCAAAGGACAGAATGGTAGCTTGAACTATAGATTTGAACTAATTCTTGTTGACACCACATCAGCAAAATGATTTCGCTCATTCCCTTTATCAGAACGTTCCAAGTGTATTGTTTCAGATCTGGTGGCAACGATCGAGAAATCGTCCGGCGAAAACAAAATCCTGCGCGAGAGGAGAGAAAAAAAAAAAGTCAATTCTACTTATTCGGAATATCTTTCCAATTGTGGTCCTAATCCGCCTGAGAAACAGAGCATAAGGGAAGACGCAAATGAGAGTGAAAAGAAATCGTTTTTTCACCGGATTAGGAACGGAACGACGAATCCGCACACACGCACCTTCAGCACTACAACAGCACAACTCCTTCGATTGTTTCCTTCTCCCGGATTAAGATCTTCCTACGGTAAATGAAGCATGGAAAAGAAGAAGGGTGTCACTTACAAATAAGGCACTTAAGAGAAAGGGAAAATACTAAATTAAGCAGCAGAAAAAGAGTAAAATAAAACGGATTACGAAGGGGATTCAAGCTACAAATTAGAAGTAAAGTAAGTATAGGAAATTGTAAGATTTACCCAGAATTCTCTTTTCCGATAAAAACGCAATAAAACAGCCTCTTTCAGTGGAGTTCTAGATATACAGGGTGCCCCCAAAATACAGCTGCAAACCTTCAGGGGAGGAAGAAACATAATAAGGACTCATAATCACATAGCAGTGTGGGGGTCGAAAATGTTGTTTTCGTACACCGGTTGTAATCACTCCACAAAAATGCTCCTGTAGAAGAACTATAATTGCTAGACACTACTTTCGACAGACAGCATTTATTTCTTAAACCTTAATTACATACATCCATTTTATTTCGTTCGAAAAAGAGGAATATCTCTAAAATACGATTTAAACAATGACTGCCCACAAAGCGTGGTGCATTGGTGTTCTTTTGAGTGCACCTTACCGACGTATATAAAGAGGAGGTGAGGTAAGAGGTCTGGCCCCCCCCCGCCCTTGTCTACGCACAAATGTTAATTATATTTGAATATTCACCGAATGTGTCGTTCAAAATAGTATACGGTAAAAAAAGATTTAAATTTTGCATAAATTTTGAAAACTTTATATTAAAAGCTTTAAAAATTATATTAATTTTGTGAAACAAGAAGGGTGCCTTCAATTCGTCGAAATCTTTTTTTAATTATGCCTCTTCAATGATAATTTTTTTACCACGTCGACCGATTTCAATTATTCTTTTGGTACTTACGTATTATCCCGCCGGTCCGCCAAGACGAGCGATTATTTTACCTAGAGAAATGCTGGGCATATGAAATTATTAATGGTTTTGAATACGATTGGCAACAGTTTGGCAACTCATTTGACGGAAAAATAGTTTGGTGGGAATGACCACCGGAATAATACGTAAGTACCATTCTTTTTTACTGGAAAGGGTGTATGCTTAATCCTCTAATGCCCATGGTAGCATGCATGCTACTACCCTTTACACATTTTTTTTAACCTAAAAAATGTTTTGAAATGTAAATTTCAAGTCATAAAAATATTAAATGTACCTTTAGTTAATAAAGTAATAGTTTGGGTTCACAGTTGCCAGCATTAAACCAACATGGGTGAAGTCAACAAAGAAAACATGTTTCCAATAGTAAATTTCTACCATTTTATTAATGTTTAATAAGAATAAAAGTTAATAACTGCCATTTATATGTAAGAAAATATATGCTTTTCACTAAATACATTTTTTTTTTAAGTTTCATTTATTATGTTTAGAAGAGTTTTTAAATCATGGTGCTACAGTTGAAAAAACATAAAAAAAATAACACTTTTTTATTACATTTACGTTACTTGACTTACAAGAACACCATTTCAAGGAAAAAATAATTTTTTGCTAGGGAATTTCTTAGAGTGGGCATTAGAGAGTTAAGGGCAGTGGTGGATCCTCCCAATAAACATTCCTTGGGGTTAACATTGTGCGCTTTGTTTAAGTCAAATAACTTTTCATATATAAATAAGCTCCTCATAAAAAAAAATTATTTTTAATTACATTTACGTTACTTGACTTACAAGAACACCATTTCAACGAAAAAATAATTTTTTGCTAGGGAATTTCTTAGAGTGGGCATTAGAGAGTTAAGGGCAGTGGTGGATCCTCCCAATAAACATTCCTTGGGGTTAACATTGTGCGCTTTGTTTAAGTCAAATAACTTTTTATACATAAATAAGCTCCTCATAAATTTTTTTTATTTTTAATTACATTTACGTTACTTGACTTACAAGAATATCATTGCAACGAAAAAATAATTTTTTGGTGAGGAATTTCTTAGAGTGAGCATTAGAGTGTTAAGGGCAGTGGTGGATCCTCCCAATAAACGTTCCTTGCGGGTAACATTCTGCACTTTTTTTAACAAGTCAAATAACTTTTTATATATAAATAAGACCCTCATAAAAAATTCACATTGCTTTAGCGTACATCACTTTGCTTAAGTCAAACATAAGCTTTTTTAAAATTAAATCCTCCCAAATTAAATTTATGTATCAGCAACCACTTATGGGGTGGCCCTATATTAATTTGATCATATCTTGATAGTATGATCAATCACAAAATAACGGAATTTTGCAATTCTTTTGAGCACTTCAACAGAACTCGGGCATTTTTTTTCAAGAAAATACTAGGAAATTTTTAATTGTTATGATTTTGATAGTTGCTTTTCATTTTTATTTATTTTTTTTTTGGGGGGGGGAGATATCATGATTTATTGAATGAAATAAAAAAAAGAAGCAATCGACTTAAAAGAGAAAGAAATCGCAGCTACACCTGACAGTCCACGAACTGCGATAAAAACTGCACGATTTCTCCATACACATCATGGAAACGATCTCCCAAATGACAAGACTGGCTTGGAGCTTCCCATTATGCACACTGTTTAGAAGCAGAAAATGAAAGATGCGAAATGGCCCGTCTTTTCTGAGGGTAAATGTTTCGGAAAAGACTTTATGGTTTTGTATAATGTTAGTTTTATGTGCGAAAATCTTTTGCTTTATATTTTTTTTCCAGCTTTGTTCTTTCCGAAACATATAACAGGCATTTTTTTATGCGCAAGGTGAGTATTACAAAAGAGAGCTCTGAAAAAAAATTACTTGTATTTAAATGTGTAATTTTATTTTTAGCAGAATAAGAATGGTTCAAAACTTTTCACAATAAAGTTTGTTCAACTACCCACCAAAGCGGCCAGCTTCGCCGCCGGATGCATTATACTAGGTGCTATGTTGGCCAAATTTTTGAACTCATTTCAACGAAAATCACGCTTCTTTGTTTTAACAGTATTTGCCATCAACTTTATTTAGTTTAGGGTTGCTAAAATTTTTAGATATCATCCTAAAAGCTGCTGGAAGTCATGGCAAGTACTGACATTGAAAAATGTGCGTAAAGACATAATTAGCGTCATTTTCATTCGTAAAAGGATTGTAAAAATAAACTTTTAGGGTGATAACGTGTTGCACAAATTTCAACAGAAATATTTCTTAATTACAGCAGCTGCGAGCCAGGCGCGTAGCCAGGAAAACTTTTCGGGGGGGGGGGGGGGATATGAATTTATATGTGTATAAATAGACGGAAATTCATCACTAATCCAAAAATTTCGGGGGGGATATATCCCGATATCCCCCCCTAGCTACGCCCCTGCTGCGAGCTTTCTCCAATTAGTGCTCGGTGCTCTGCTGTTCCATTCATGAGCTCCATGACTACACTGATGTTTACATCTAGTTGTTGCCTTTCGCAGCGTAGAAAGTCAATTTTGGTACCTATTTTACTGCAACAACATCGAAACTCAAAAATCATGATTTTCCAGGAAATGAGTTTGAGGTTCAGTGAAAGTGAAGAAACCTATATTCGCCCAAACGATACTACCGCCATTCGGCGGGTGAATTTTAAAAGTTCATACAGGACACTCTCTCAGTTTAACGGTCACATCATTCTTCATTCAACAAAAATCATGCTTTTTGAGTCATGACGTTTTTGCAACGATATGGTTTCGATAAATCCGACTTTTTTTTCCCCCTCTCCAATTCCTACAGAATTCCCGGTATCAAGATGAGTAAGCCTGTTATTAATGTTTTTTTAACTACAATAATAATAATATATATATATTGTTTCGTATGAGACATCTGTTACGGTCTGAAAAGTTTTCTGAAACACAGTGCTTTGCAAGATTCCAGATCCGAATCGCAGAATAAAGATCATGAGTCATATCGATTCATTTTAGAAAAAAAACTTCAGCGACCTTATTACTTGAGGAAATTTCGATTAACTGGCAAATTAAGCGGGGAATTGGATTGCTATTAAAAAAAAAAAACAGGATATGGGATGTAATAAGATTTTTTTTATTTCTGAACAGGATCACCAGCTGAATATCTTTTATCCAAAAGAAAACGGAAAAATCTAACGAAGTATGTAATTGATTTGTAAGTATCGTTAGAACGACATTTTTAAAACGATTTCTCTTTTGTATTATTAAAAACGTGCAGCAGTATTACCTTCAGCCTCGAAAAAAAAAGGTCATTTATCCTTTTTTTTTAAACTGAATCTTGAATCATGACTCAGTTTATGATTGATTTTTAAAGCTGATGTGCATTTACGTTTTACTTGTGACCGAATTTAACGTTGAAAAATGTGCAATATGGCTTAAAGCCGAAACTTCTCTTTTGCAATGCAAATTATTTTTCCTTTTTTCAGCCATCTTCCTTTTAAATTACACAATTCTAGAATCGTTATTAATGGAAGACTTTAAGTGACACTCCCTTAATGAAATAACTTATTTATTACTAACGCTAACATGTTAAATGTGAGTAAGTAAGATCACGTGGTTTTAATGAATTAAATGTATTAAAATCACAGTAAACTGCTAAGATTAAAAGGCAAATTATATGACTGATTATACTCAGTTCATTAACAATTGAATTACATTGGGAGATGGCCAAATGGGAGCTTTTTTTCTTGCTGCAACTAGAGTAGAAGAAAAATAACTACACATATCCTAGAATAATATGTTTTTTACTGAATGCCTGCAATAAAAAATAACAAGAAGGCATTCCCAGTAAGTGCATAAGTTAGACAGCGTTTTGAAACATTTTTCCGGGTTTTAATTAGCACTTACCAACAAAGAAAAAAATCGTTTGATTTCGATTCATCTGTCGGTCCGTGTACTAACAGCCATATATATAAATATATAAATTGACTGTAAAATAATCTACATATATTATTGCCATGAACTTTAGCATGTACTCCCCGATAGAAAATTTAAAAGTTCTTCTATAAATATTTAAAGAGAGAAAGAGAGAAACCCAAAAAATCTTTCAATGTATTAATTTCTGTGCAACTTTCATTAAAATGACATTTCACATGCATTTTTAAAATTTTAATTTCAAACAAAGCAAAATGTATATATTAGTGATAGCATCTATATTAGTGATAGTGTTCTATATTAGTGAGTTTTATATAAGAATACTGATAGTGCTCACAACACATATAGTTCTTTCACAGTTTTGAAACAAAGAGGTGCCGTGATTCCAGGGACGGTCACTAAAATTAGTCTTATAGTTTGTTATTGGCTTTAGACAGCTCGTTCCTACCGTTGCAATGAAGTGTTCATTTATAAATTTTAGCTTGATTAAAAAGAGGTTTTTTTCCTTTTTTTTTTAGCTCAGGTAAAGCTACACGAGTGCTATCTGGCTAAAAGTGGGGGTTGTTTGGGTGGAGGATTTTCAGGTGTTCTAACATGTTTCTAATATTATATCGGAAGAAAGCCCCCCATAACTCCAGACTGTTAGATCGACAGCCAGTGCGAGAGGCCAGAACCCTGAAACAGCACACTCCAGCCATCTCCCAATGTTCAGTGTCTTATCCACTCGGTTATTGGTCGGCCGAAGTGCTTTTAAATTTCTTTGCGTGCTTTGCAGGAAAGGTTTTTAATCGAAATCGTTATATAGTTAACCTGCATTATATAAAGTTGACAAGAATTTTTTTGAATTCTTGAAAGTTTTTTTTTTTTTTTTTTTCGGCAAGCTAACGTTTTATTTAACAATTAAACAATTTAAAGTTACCTAAGCAACAAAATTGCAAAATAAAGCACATTTTTCATAATGTTTGTAAATAATAAGATAAATGTTTGCAAAAATTTTGCAGATGAAGATCGCTTTCTCCTAAATTTCAAAAGAAAATTCCCCTATTACCGTTTCGCACTGACATTATCTTCCAAAATTCAGTGAAATTACAAGTAAAATAAAAATAAATAAGAATGAAATTCTCATTTAGTGAACATTACCCAAAATAAAGAAACAAATAGAATTCCTTTATTTTTTATCACGTACTTTATTTTTCAATGAATGTTCATTGACTTATGCAAGAGCACTTGTAAAACAATGGTGTAGACGAAAGTCTCTCTAGTAATAAAGAAAAGTAAAGATAAAAAGAAAAGAGAGACAGAGAGAGAGAAGTATAAGTTCATTACAAGGTAATTTTCTCATCATCGACTTCGGAAACTTTCCCTTCTTTCTTTTTACGAGATGAGCTAGGAAATCACCTTAGATGATATAAAGAAAAAAAGGAGATCTGCGCTTCCGCACTTCCGCGATAAGGAAAGGTTTCTGTCCCATGAGATAAAGAAATCGCTTATCTTTCTCCCTTTTCTTTTTTTTTAAAAAAAAAAAAAAAAAAAGCTTTTGGGTCATTACTTTTAAAGGTTTTCTCTCTCTCTTTTTTTTTAAGGAATACAAGAAAAAAAGAAAAAATACCGATGAATCGTACACGCACTAATAAAATATCATTTCACTAATGTTCAAGAGCAGGGGTATGTATTGTGAATATCATACGCCATTTGTTGTTGTTGTTGTTGTTGCTCTGGGGGAGAGAATTTGAAACTTATTTTTCGGATATTTGGTAGGAGCCCAGAGATGATTCGATTTTTGATGACAGTATATTTTGGAATGTACAAAACCCATGTACATCCTTTTTTCGTTGAATCATAAACTGTAAGAAACAAAATATTTCCGGGGACGAAAATATTTAGAAAATCTTTTCAAAATAATTAAGTAGGGGCAAGAATGCAATGCGACTCTTCAAATCAACCGATGCGGTACTTTTGCGCATGCGTCACGACTTGGCCAATCCTGTTCTACAGTCTAAACATTCAAGAAGAATCTTTTTTTAATGATAGATTTAGAATTTCCCTTATCATATCTTGTTTATTGTGTAGCTTGTCATCTTGAAATCTCAAAAAGCAGTACTAAAAATTCTACTTAAATTTATAAAAGCGTTTCATAATTTACTAAATCATAAATTTATTTCAAATTTAAAATCCGATATTTGTCAGTACTACATAAATTAGAACTACTTCACGAACCTAGCTCAGATAAATGAGATTTTTTTTCTCATTAACTTCAAAGTTTCCAGAAATTTTTTCTAAATTAAAAAATTCTTTTTTGTTGCTAAAATACAGAATCAAATACTAGACATGTTCATAGTACATTTCGGTAAATTCTAGACATTGCACAAATAGCTCAACTCGCATTTCTGAGCTTAATTTCCTGCCACGCGTCTGGAAGAATTCTCTAACCTTAGCCACAAAAGTAAATTAGCACTGCTCCACACTTGGGAGAATATGGAGCTCTAGTAATTACTTATAGTTGCCGTCGTAGCATTAAGTTGTTGAATCTAGCTGAATTCACAAACTGTTACGCAAGTTTAAAGTGTGAAACTTAAAATTAATAAGTGACTAAAATATTCGGGAATGAGTTAGCATAAAAAGGCGGACAAAATAAGCTGCTACGAAATTCCCGATTCGAAAGTTTTATAAGATTTGCTTATTTTTTAAAAGCCATCACTTTATTATAATTCTGAAATTAACATTTTTTAATGATGTATTCTTTATACTAATAAATCAGAAAAAAAACGAGTATCACTTAATAGTTATTTTTTAAATGGTTTATGGATACATTTAAAAATTTAACAACCGTGGATGCTGCCATTCTTTTATGTCTGTAGTTGTAAATAATTTGTTGCACTTGAATGATTTAAAGGAGAAAATAATTTTATTTGCAAAAGTAAAAAATTTTAAATTCACCTAAAACATAGAACTATTTTGTTGTTTAGAGAAGTCTCATTTTATTATCTTAAAGAAAAGTTATTTTTGGACTGATAAGTGGAATATACACTGCTGGCCATCGTAAATGCAACACCCTGAAGGAAGCATGCAAATAATATGAAATTTACAACATGCATTAGCTGAGGTGAGATATGCAAATGATCAGAATTTCAGCGCAGACGCACATCAAGCGCGCCTGTGGCGCCACCTCAAAGCGCTATTTAAGGCTTGGAGATTTCGACGGTTTCAAGTACAGCAATTGTGTTTTTCTTGCTTTTTTTTCAAAAAAACGATAAATTATGCCTCGTAGGAAACAACGATCATCTTTTGATCAAGTATCCGAGTTTGACAGAGGAAGGATAGTGGCATACCGAGATTGTGGGTTATCTTTCAGGGAAATCGGTCGTCGTATTGGACGAAACCAAACAACTGTGATGCGGATATGTGATCGTTGGGTGCAGGAGGGTACGACGGACAGACGTGATCGACCGCATCGACCTCAGTGCACCACGTCACGTGATGACAGGCAGATTGTACGCATGGCAGTGACGGACCGCTCAGTCACATCACGAACCATATCACAGCAGATTCAGTCTGTAACGCATCATCCAGTGTCTGCGCGTACCATTCGACGTCGTTTACAGCAGAATGGTCTGTCCGCAAGACGTCCGTTGCTTTGTCTACCTCTGACGCGGAACCACAGACGTCTCCGCCGCCAATGGTGCGATGAAAGAAGGATGTGGACGACAGAATGGAATGAAATTCTCTTTACTGACGAGTCACGCTTCTGTATGCAACACCACGACGGTCGGATTCGAGTCTGGAGACACCGTGGAGAGAGGATGCTGAACAGCTGCATTATGCACCGTCACACTGGTCCTGCACCGGGTATTATGGTATGGGGCGGTATCGGATATCTCTCTCGCACTCCTCTAGTACGCATTGCCGGTACTTTAACCAGCCAGCGCTACATCTCCGAGGTGTTGGAGCCAGTTGTCCTTTCTTACCTTCAGGGCTTGCCAACAGCCATATTTCAGCAGGATAATGCACGGCCACACGTGGCACGCATTGTCCAAGGGTTCTTCGTCAATCACCAGATTGAATTGCTTCCCTGGCCGGCGCGCTCTCCGGATCTTTCGCCGATAGAAAACATGTGGTCCATGGTTGCTCAACGACTGACCCAGAGTTCATCCCCAGCTGTCACACCAGATCAACTTTGGCAACGTGTGGAAGCTGCTTGGTCTGCTGTACCCCAAGAACACATTCAAAGTCTCTTTGAATCAATGCCGAGGCGTGTGGCAGCTGTGATCTCCAACAACGGCGGCTACTCTGGGTACTGATTTTGGCAGGAACCACGCTTCATAGAATGCTGTAAATTTAATCATTTGTTACTTGGTCAACATGTTATCTACACAATAAATTTTGTTGTGATATCTCTTGTTTTTCTTGGTGTTGCAATTTGGGTGGCCAGCAGTGTACTTTTTATGTTACAATCTTAATTCAATTCAAAATGACAAATTTAAAAAAATGAGATTATTTCAAGCGCTTAAAAAATCAATATATACCACAGCAGCTTTAAAATTTTAGTCTTTCCTAGGCATTTATAAATTATTGAATACACATTCTTTACAAATTTTTTCACAAGTTTGAATAAAGAAAGAACAAAATTCTAATAAATTGTTTTTAAAATTATTTTCAAGCGCGTATTTAATTTACTCCTGCAATCATAACAAATTAGCTCAATAAATGAAACTAACAGTAATAACTTTTGATGAAAGCCGTGCCCCATATCTATTACACGTTTTAAAAAATGGCTTCACCAAAACCTTAATAGAATTTTAAATTATTTATGAAACTTTTAAGGACAGTCTTACATTTAAACATTTAATAAATGAGCCGTAGTAGCGAATATTTATGTTGGGAAAAAAAACTGTTTTGTATCCAGAGAAAATGTCCCATTAAACTGACGCACTAAATGACTTGCTATTTTTACGAAAATATCAAAAATTCGTGTTAATGTGATCGCTATAAAAATTATCTTCGATGCCACCTGAGGAAAGAGCAGTATCTCGCTGCCGCAAGGTTTGCAGTTTTTATTTTGTCATATCAAAATGGCGCGCTGCATTTTTGAAACGTATTTATGATAATATTCAAAAATAATAACCTGGAATCGATCGCAGCCCAATTTAGAATGAAAGTTAGTGACATTATTGCTGTTTAGAGAAGCATGAAATGGCAGGATAGAAAACAAAAAACGCATAGTTGATAGTAAGGTTTCGGCGTTTAACTTGCGAATTACGACTGAAATAATAAATTAAAATTTCTCTAATTGTTGTTGTTGCATTTGGAACATTCATTTACGAATTTGTAATTTCTCTAATTGATAATGTAAAATAATAACTTTCAAAATTCTGAAATTCATCTTAAATTATAAAGGGTAATTGGCAGGAATTTATTTTGATGGGATGAACCCATTTAAAAATAAACATTTATATTAAATTCATGTTGTTGCGTAGTTAACCTAAACTTCGATTTTGATTTTGCTGCGCAGTCTTTTGAAGTGGTTAAAAATATTTTCTGTTGATATGTTTAACACCATGTTACTGCGTTCAATCCAGATTCAAATTTACAGGCAGATTTTGAACAGAAAAATTGCTTAGTCGATATTCTTTCAAGTAACGTACGCTAATCATGTCGAAATGCTCTATAATCTAACTTCTAAATTGAATATCAACGACGTTAAAAAAAAAAAAAAAAAAAAAAAAACAACTACAGGATTGTTTATTTTTACTATTCTTCTTTCTCAGTACGAATTCTATAAAATTAATTTTATAAAAATAGTTTATTATCCGTCCATTAAGAAAAACGTCCGAAATATTTTTCCATCGAAAAATTTTTTCTATTTAATTAAATATTTGCCTATCTTACTTTATTAAAGTCGTACTGCTTTCTGAATACCATGTTTTTAATCCACGAAAAAGGTAAGAGAAAGAAGTTTTAAATCAGTTCATTAAAAGTATTAAACAGAAATCGTCATGTTTATTATACAATACATTCATTATTCTTCAAAAACATTAAACTTTTTTTTTAAATAACGAGCTTCCACTTGCCGGTTAGGCATTCGCCACTACAACAGCCCGAAGATATTGGTCATTCTATTATGGGGGCACCTAACGGGTGGCCAACATTACCCTCTATAAAGGACAGATGAGTTAACACTCGAGCCCTAGACGGGAATCGGACCCAGACCCAAGGCATTATAGAATGGTTCTATAGCCACGATACCACCTGAGCGGCTGAAACATTAAACACTGATAATGTAACTTTTCTTTAAAAATGGCTAAATTTTTACTCTCAGTGCCATTTATTTTTCCCATTTTTTTTAAATCTATACCTAAATATGTAATTTTTTTCTGGATACGCGTTCTTCAAAATTTTAAAATATTTTTGCCCATGAAAAGCTTAGCAACAACGATGTTTAAAGAGACACGAAGCTCCCTATTAATACATTTAAATTGCACTAATTTACCTACACGAATCTTGGAAATTTTTCATTCATATATTTTACTGTACTAGCTGAAATAACTGCGATTATTTTCTAATGGCAGTCCTAACCGTGAAATAATATAGTACATCATGAACCGAAAACTTCTGAATTTTTAAGTAATATACGGTAAAACGCACCTGAAAAGGCACGATAAAAGACACTAATATTCCACGAAATCCATCTACCGTGAAACGAACGAAAACGACAGTCCTTTAATTCTAAACGACTCCAGGAAAAGAATCGTTTGAAGGTTATTTCCAATTGAAATTGTTACACAAGTTTTTCTCGCTGATTGGATGCAATAACAGCAGCAGTTTGTTTTTAAGTACATGCATTTGGCAACAGTTGAAAAGATGATTACATGATGCCATGCGCTGAAAAGGAAAAGCGAATTTAAATTCCCGTTCCAATCCAGACGATTATTTTGACGTGAGAGTGAAATACGTCATATTTTTTGAGGGGGAAAATAACTGGAGCAAGTGTTTGGGAGGAATGCTAAAGACGGGAACAGAAATTAGATTAGATCAGTGGTTAGCTTTCTTAGTCTATTTATGCTCCAGTGAGAAATTTCTCTATCAGTAAATCTGCAGTGGATAAAGGAAGCATGCAACTAAGCGATCATCAATAGAGAGAGAATATTTTTTTTAATAATAGTTTAAATAACAACCGAGGTAGTAAATTATAGGTTGCATACCTAAAGTTTATCTTAAGTGCTTGATTTATCAGAATTATACGGGATAAGAATAGAAACAAAAGTTTAAATTAATAGTTAGCAAGAAAACGGGGACAGAATTGTTCCGGATCTCACTATTAGTGAAATTCAGACTTTTGCCTAAATTTTACAGATAGTGATTTTTGAAACCAGTGTACAAGAAAAAAAAATATTTATATATATACTTTAACTTAACTATGAAATTCTTTTGCATCGATTCCACGTTTGTAAGATTTTAATAAGGTTTTCACGCACAAATAATAGTAATAATAATAATTTTTAAAATCTTACACCATTTTATTCTTCTTTTACAAGAGCATGAACAAAAACAAACCATGTATTAATTTAAGCAGATCAATGCTTTTGCATTAACCATTCATACACACGATTTACAATTCTTCTGAATCTCTGATTAAATTTCCACACTAAAAATAATGTAAAGCAATTTTTAATTTACTACATATTTCCTTCTCGTTTTTTTTTTTACAGTTGCTCAAACAAAAATCTGATGTGGGCAACACATGACTTCCTTGCACGTCTATTAAATCAAAAATATTTTCGGCGCACTTCATGTAAACTTATTTTATTTAAAACAGGTACAATACTGCAATAATACTAAGGTTTAGCAATTTCTAACCAAATTTTGAGATATCGCCAAGCTGGGTTCAAGATTTGATTTTGGCACTTAATTGGGCTATATTTCGCCAAAAGCCGCCATGGTTGCGATAGTTTGCATGATTTTAGTCTTTGCTCAAATAGTGATTGACACAGCCTTTTAATGAATTGAAAGTATCCATAGACCTTAATGCATTTAGTCTTTTGGTTGAACTTGTAAATAAATTATCCTGTTGATTGCATCAATAAAGATTTGCACAATTGCAGAGCCTGATTACGTCCAACTGGGCCCAGGCACTGCTGAATTGGGCCCCATCTATGAAATTGTTGTATTTTTCAGAAATTTTGATGTAAAAAGAACAACATTTGATATTGGGGCCCTTTAAGCCGGGCCCAAATTTTGGTGCCAAATTTGGCGATATTTCGGAAAAACTTGCCAAGGTCGATGACAAATGGCGAGATTTTGGGCATGGACCAAATAATGACTGACTACAGACTTTATATAAGATGTCCGTAGATATTAATGTATTGTAATTCTTTTGAGTGGTCCTGTAAATAAGCTCTCCAGTAGACTTGGAAACAAAAAATGGATTTGCACAACTAGATGTTACAACAATCTCATCAATGAAATTTCAGCATTCTATGACTAATAGTTTTTGAGATGAGAGTTAAATACATACACACGTAAACCAAAAGTCGCCAACTTGGCGATTTGGGCGTGACTTTTGAGGGAGGCACGGAACCGTGGTCGCAGGGGCGTAGCCAGGGGGGAGGATATCGGGATATATCCCCCCCCCGAAATTTTTGGATTAGTGATAAAATTCCGTCTATTTATGCACATATAAGTTCATATCCCCCCCCGAAAATTTTTACAGGCGCATATCCCCCCCCCCGAAAAATTTTCCTGGCTACGCGCCTGCGGTGGTTGGACCGTCACCTAACTGTATGGTAGGACGGTATTGTGCTTGAAATGGATGAATGTCCCTAAACCTTCCATCCGTAATGTGTTGGAAATCTTTTGAGTGTTCCTGTAGCAGAACTATAAATGATAAAGGCACTATTTTCGATAGAGAAATTCATTTTGTTCACATGTTCACCCTTAATAACACACATCACTTCTGACTCTTTTGAAATAGCGTAATACCTATAAATTACGCTTTAATGATTTTCTGCCCGTGAAGCGTAATGTATTTAAAATCTTTTGGGTAGCCCTGTAGATAAACTATCCATTCGATTGGGAGCAAAAAGGGGGGGTGAACAACTAGGTCTTACAACAATCCTAAATATAAAGTTTCAACGTTCTACGACCAATAGTTGTTGGGATATGCGAGTTTAATGAATTTCTGCCCATAGAGCGTAATGTATTTAGAATCTTTTGGGCGGCCCTGTACATAAACTATCCATTCGATTTGAACCAAAAGGGGCGGCGCACAACTAGATGTTACACCAATACTAAATATAAAGTTTCAACAATCTACGACCAATAGTTTCTGAAATATAGGAGTTACACTCTCCAAAAAAAGTATTCGAGCAAGAGAGAAATTTCCTACGTTGGTTTCGTATATTAAAAATTATTTATCAAAGAATATGAATTAGGCTATGTATAAATATGACTTTCTATATTTCTATCAAGTTGTGCGTTTTACAAAAACTCAATTATTATTCGCTCAATTATTAATAGGAAAATTCTCTCTTGCTGGAATACTTTTTTTGGAGAGTGTGCATACATACGTACGTACAGACGGTATGGAAAAGTTGGTCAAAATGGCTTGCACATGCATTTATATGAACGTACATGCGTGCGTACGATGAGATGCATCGCAAAAATTCTTAAAAGTAAATTTAGAGGTAATGAAAATCTGTTTTTTTCGTCGAAATCTGGCTCCCGAAAATTTTCGCGATTACATTACTTCCTTCGTACAAGGAAGTAAAAAAGTTGTGCCTTACATTTATTTACAAAACTAAAAGCTTTCGCTTCCAACATGTGTAAGTAAGACTTCATGTTATTTCCAGTTTTTTATGTACAACTGTCCTTTCATAATTTTTCGATTTATCCATCTGTAGCGATTGGAAAAAAAAAAGCAAATTTAAACAATTAAATGAGTATGCATCAAGAACCTATGTGTACGTAACGGTGACAAATAAAGTACTCGTAGCATTTGTGCGTTTAGTTCTAGAAATAAACGTTCGCCAAATCTCTTTGAATTGAAACGAAATGTGTTAACCAAGCTGAGAGCATTTGCAAGTATTCTCTTAAAGCACACTCTTTTCTAGAGTGGTTCACTCTGAAAGAACAGATTAGCTCTCTTTCAAAGGATTATTTCACCGGAGTAGTCAGTAGGAGTAATTCAAACAAAACTCTTTTCTAGAGTGGCTCACTCTGAAAGAACAGATTAGCTCTCTTTTAAAGGATTATTTCACCGGAGTAGTCAGTAGGAGTAATTCAAAACTCTTTTCTAGAGTGGCTCACTCTGAAAGAACAGATTAGCTCTCTTTTAAAGGATTATTTCACCGGAGTAGTCAGTAGGAGTAATTCAAAAGCACACTCTTTTCTAGAGTGGTTCACTCTGAAAGAACAGATTAGCTCTCTTTTAAAGGATTATTTCACCGGAGTAGTCAGATGGCACTTTCACAATTAATATCAGAGTAGTACAGTCTCACTATTATTGATAGAGTGGTGTATGATCACTACTATTGAAGTAGTATTACTGGCAGAGTTTGTCATTGTATTTGGATTCATAATGATCCTGACTTTACAAAAGTGTGGTATTATAACTCCATAAATTAAAGGCACTAATTAAGGTTTTAAAGTGAGACAAGTTCGTACAGTTGCAGTATACGCGATTTTATTGGGAAAAAATGGCATAAGAAAAACCTGTCTGCCATTAAATTTTAATGTTTCACCTATCATATTAAAATTACCATTATTCGTAAATTCAAGTGAAACGAGGGGAGAGGGATATACACGCGCAGTATTTCTAAGCTCCTAATGAAATTTTAGCATGCAGTCTTTATTTACCAAATTTTTTATTTATTCCATCTCTTAATCATTCGAAAGAGATATTCAAAAGGAAAAAAATGCCCATTTTTAAAAAAATTACGAAAATAAATGATTAATATTTCACAACTTCAATTTCAAAATACTGACATATTTATTTATCTCGCTTGAAATAATTCTTTCTTGAAAGCTCCTTTATTTTTTAACTTCAGAATTAATGCTTTAGAAAGTAAATTTAAAATTGAAATGTCAACATCAGAAAGCAGTCTGATGATTCTCGCTTTAGAGCAACTTTCTGTTATTCCTCAGAAAACATTAACGGGAGAAAAAAAAAATTGAGGCAAAGAAATTCTAAAACCATTAAAAGTCATTCTTTGTTAAGAACAATGGCTGCAGAACGTGCTGCTGCATATATTGTAAGTGAGAATGTTGAAGAAAAGCGAGGATTCTTCTTTGAAAACTGTTTCGCAGATGAGGGGAATACCAGAGATTTCAGCGAGAAATTATTCAGTAAAGCAAACACATCTGACGCATAAATTTACTTGGATGGGATCGTATTTTACATTTAACATGCATGAGATAAGTTGGAGATTTTCTGAGTCAAAAATTTTTATGCTAAGGCTGGGAATATTTGATGCATCACACAAATATAGCATTCCAGAAAATATGTATTGAAAATTTATACATCGGACAGTTTCAAAAAATATTCATGACTTTTTTTAACCAGTTAGAAATGTAATTGAAATGTAAATTTTAAATTATCTCTGCTAATTAAATGAATTAGAATACAGGTTAACAGATAATACATCTTAATTAGAACAGAAGTGTAGCTAGCGTTCTCAGCGTCCCAGTACAATTGAAACCTTTACGGCCCCTGCTATTATAGGTTTTATATACAGTGTGGCGTCCCTTGAGTGTTGCGCCGGTGGGCAAATGCCCTCCTTACCCCCCCCCCCCTCCCTCTACCTAAGCTATTGAATTAGAATATTGTAATATGCTATGAATTTAAAAACTTAAGATTTTAAAATGTATATAAGGCTTACGATGACAGGCATTGTAAATTTAAAAAGTCTCTCCAAGGAATGTACAGAAGGCTCACTATTTTTTCTTTTTCTATCTGTTGTTAGATTTACATACCTCATTATAACGCATATACATGAAAATACATAGATCCATAGTGTCAAAATATTTTGTACACCACAGTCAAAGGTCCTTAGACTGATTCCCATAAATGTAATTTACCTTTATCAATGCAATTCCGAGAAAAGTTCTTGAAGAAAACAAATTGCACTCCGTTTGGGGAAATTAGTATTTTAATGTTATTATTAGTTCCTAAATTTGTTCATAGGCGTATTTATATTCAGCACCAGGCAACAGATTTTTTAATAACTGAACTAAGGTTTTTCTCTTTCTTAAATAAAGTTTTTTATTTTATTTATTTTCTTTGATAAAATAAAATGAATTTCGACCTTCTTTGGTGTGAAAATTTAAATATTCATAATACTATGTACAGATAATTTATTTTCCTATTTTGAAAAGTATTCGTCTTAGAATGTGTTACTTTTATTCTAATAAAGATTAAATATATTCGCTTCTGTTTAAAAAGAAATCTATCTCCTATGGAGTAACCATTCACCTTTTATTAATGTAGATAGCTCCATCAATAGTAATAATAGTCATGTAAAAATTTATCAGAACTTTTGCAAAATTTATTTTTCAATTTTTCCGTTGGGGAAAGAAAAAAAAATGACTCTCGTTCTCATGTTTTTTTAATTATACAGATGACTTAATCCTACAAGGCACCTATAAAATACTAGCATGGACATCCATCTGTTTTTAAGAGTAATTATATAAAGATAGCAGTGATATAATCAGCCCACGATGTCATTACTGTCAAAATGAACTGAAATTTAAGCTGTTATCTTGCTTATGCCATTTGTTTACTTTAAAATATTAACAAAATATTGTTATCAGAGTTTTGACCCGGAAAAAATTGTTGTGCATTGTAGAAAAGGGTGATTTCTAAAACTTTGAATATTATCATTTCAAAATAAATGCCCAGAAAGTATAGTTGAAGCCCATAGTACCACATACGAAACTGACATAAAAAGGGGATTTTCTTGAAAATCATTTGTTTGTTACTTTTTTATTATTATTTTTTTCCCCCAACCACTAACCACCAGCACCATCACATACATTTCAGACACAGGGGGGAAAAAAGTCCGGCCTTGTAGTTAGGCGGTAAAACTTTAACCCTGCTTAAAAAAATGCTTTACTAAACAGAAATCTGTTTTGAATGGAAGTAAGAAATTTAAGGCTCTTTTATTAAACACGCCGATTCCACGGTCAACAAAAACATGACTGTAATGTGGAAAAGGCCTTCGGTACCTTAAGATTCCCTTTAAAAAAGGTTTTACTGCATGTTATAAATGTTTTAAAAAATAATAAATAAATGAAATAATTATATATTCGAAACTAAAACAGTAAAACATGTCTTAAAAAGACTAAGTGGAATTTTTTTAACGAAAATATTTTCTGGTTCCTGATTGAATATTCACCTGTAATAAAAGACCACTGGTTTCAGCGGAAAAAAATTCCCCTTCTTTTTTCCCCCTCGATTACATTTTGAGATTACGTTTAAATCTATGATTTATGAACTAAAATTGTATTTTTTATTTTGTTTAGGAAAATTAATTTAATAAATCACTGAATGAACATTCTATAAAACACAAAGAAATAATTTATCACCTATTTTATTTTAATTTTACGCATTCATGAACTTAAGAGAGAACAAGTTTTATGCCAGCATAAAATGATTACATGTATAACCTTCAGCACAATAAGTCCTACGTAATATTTATCGCATGAGAACAAAAATGATAAAATTAACAGAGTAATAATATAAATCGAACTTCGGTAAAATAGAGTTATCATCTGATAAATCACAACAATCGTATCATTGAGTAAAATTTTAGAGTAACACTACAGGGATGACTATAAAGATAACTAAATAAATGAAAATGCTAATTCTGAAAAGTAATTTTTCTCATAGGTATTCTCACACGGAAGGATGGTAAGGAGAAGCCGTAGTTCTAGTGACCATGACTATAGCATACTAAGTTTTTTTGCTTTATTTAAGTATTTGAAATCTCTAGATAAGCACACTAGAGATGGGATGAGCTCAGAAATTCACTATTGTCGAACATACTCCTTGTAAACAGATTTTAAAAAATGATTCATGGGAGAAATAAATTTATTATTATTATTTGATAAACTTGAATATAAAGAATTGGAAATTGAATTAAGAGTTTGCCATTATATTTGTCTTTAATTTGCACAAACGGCAAAATTTATGATATTCTATCAATGAAGTAATTGACTTTTATTTATCTATTAGCTGTAATTTCGGGCTCGGGCTCCAACTTAAATAATATCGCTCGGTCTCGGGCTTTAAAAAATGAGCCGGAACTCATCTCTAGAGCCCATCGCCTACAAATTCAAAAGCCCTCCTCTCCACCTAAGAGTACTGATGGGCGCCCTTGATTTTTTTCTTTTAAACATAAATTTTAATAATTTTTAAATCGATTTTATAAAAATTTTACGAAATCGAATTTTTATAAAATTTGACTTCATAAATAAAATATCTGTTTACATATATTTTGCTGGTCGTGTGTCCGCAGGTTAAAAAATGTTAGGAAATACTGGCATAGTATAACATTTGACTCACAGGATAACATTGCAGCTTCATTTTCCATCTGGTGACAACGGATCATTAAAAAAAAAATAAATAAATTATCGTTTCGATCAACACTAATCCTAAGAGAAAACCAAACGTCTTATTGATGCTATGGCGTCACTCATGCAGGTTATAGTCAATTGTTATTAAGTAAAATTTTTTAAAATATACTAATAGATTTCCTGTATCTTCTGTATTTATTAGTCAATCGATATTTTAAAAAAAATGTATATTCGCATCGTGTTGCTTGACTATGGAAAACATTAAATCTAAGTTAATCTCAGGGTTTAATCAATTAAAAAAATTAATTAAAATATGATTTTTTCATGAGCTAGATTTATTAAGCTACGACGAAAGTTTTATTCAGTTTTCACTTACAATCAGAACTCAGTAAGGAAAACATAGTTTTCGTAAGCATATGGGATTTGTCACTATAAAATTTTAATTAAAGTTTCACAGAAAGCATAAAAAATATGATAAAAAATAAATATAATAAAGTTATCACCAATTTACATTCAAACATTTATGAAGGATTTTTTTTTCAAATTTCAGTAAGATTTAACAAAAATTAAAGAACATGGATCTTTTTTTAGATAATATCATTAATTAGCATATTTTATTTATTTTCTTGATGAATATCACCTGAGCTCTGTATCACCGTGTTTAGGTGACAACGAGTTAAACTCGTATCACGGAGTTGAATTCGCTGTCGCCTTAATCCGCTACTTACATTTTATTATGTAAAAATAGGTAACATAATTAGTGTCTATCGGAAACATTAACTTATTGTCTCAAAGTTATGGACATTCAGTTCTTTAATACGGAATATTTTTCCAATTACATGTTTTGCCAACACCTATTACCTAAGAAGAGGAAGCCAATGTTATGGCGTCATGAATGTAGGTCATAGTCAATTGTTATCAAGTAAAACCTGAAAAATATGCCAATAAATTTCCTGTTTACTTTATGTTTTGATGAGACATGATTTTATCAAAAGTAAAAATTTTTAAATGTTGATTATTTGATAAATGAATTCATGGTAATATATTATTCTTTTAAAGAGAATATGTTTTAATTTTCACCTTAAATTAAAAGAAAGTTAAAATGCTTGAAAACAGTTACCTAAAAAAATACAGGTGTTTATACTTAAAAATAACGAAAGTTGATTTCGTTATTCGTTTTCATTTCGTTCGTGTCATACTCCAGAACGTCTCATATTAAAAAGAACTTTCCTTTTTTCCTTTTTTTACCCTTTCAAACAACGATAAATCTTTTCCTCATTTTTACTTCCTTGTACGTAGTATAAGGAAGTAATGTGATCCCGAAAAATTTTGGGGGCTAAATTTCGACAAAAAAACCGATTTTGACTACCTCTAAATTTAATTTAAAATTTTTTTTCGATGCATCCTATCGTAGGCTAGCATGCACGATCATATTAACGCGTCTGCAACTCATTTTGACCAGCGGCGAGTCTGCTGTGGCCAGTTTTTCCATGCCGTCTGTACGTACGTACGTACGTATGTATGTAACTCGCATATCTCAAAAACTATTGGTCGTAGAATGTTGAGATTTGATATTTAGGATTCTTCTATGATCTAGTTGTGCACCTCCCCTTTTGGTGGCAATCGAATGGATAGTTTATGTACAGGACCGCCCAAAAGATTCGAAATACATTACGCTCTATGGGCCGAAATTCATTAAACTCGCCTAACTCAAAAGCTATTAGGCGTAGAATGTCGAAACTTCATATTTTGGATAGTTGTAACATCTAGTTGTGCACCTCCCCTTTTGGTTCCATTCGACTGGATAGTTTATCTACAGGACTGCCCAAAACATTCGAAATACATTACGCTCAATGGGCCGAAACTCATTAAACTCGCATATCTCAAAAACTGTTAGGCGTAGAATGTTGAAACTTTATATTTAAGATTGTTGTAACATCTAGTTGTGCACCTCCCCTTTCGATTCCACTCGACTGAATAGTTTATCTACAGAACCGCCCAAAAGATTCGAAATACATTACGCTCTATGGGCCGAAATTCATCAAAGCGTTTTTTAGAGGTATTGGGCTATTTCAAACGACTCAGAAGTGATGTATGCTGTAAAGAGTTAGAAAATGAATTTCTCCATTAAAAAAAGTGTCTTTATCATTTGTAGTTCTGCTACAGGAACACTCAAAAGATTTCCAATACATTACGGTCAATGGCAATTTTAGGGGCATTCATCCATTTCAAGCACAATATCGTCCTACCACATAAGTTAGGTAATGGTCCGACCACGGTCACGTGCCTCCCTCAAGAACTATGCCAAAAGCCGCCAAGCTTGGCGACTTTTGGTGTACGTGTGTGCATATTTAACTCTCAAATCTCAAAAACTATTATGAAATTTCATATATAAGAATGTTGTAACATCTAGTTGTGCATCTCGATTTTTGGTTCCAATCTACTGGAGAGTTTATTTACAGGACCACCGAAAAGAATTTCAGTACCTTAATGTCTATGGACATCTTCAATATAATACAACTGTAGACAGTCATTGTTTGGTACATGCCCAAAATCTCGCCGTCTGTCCTCGACCTTGGCGAGTTTTGGCGAAATATCGCCAAATTTGGCGATAGTCAGTCATTTGGTCCATGCCTAAAGTATCGCCATTTGTCATCATTCTTGGCGAGTTTTGGCGAAATATCGCCAAATTTGGCGATAATCTGTCTTTTTTGGTCCATGCTTAAAATCTCGCCAAATGTCGTCGACATTGACGAGTTTCGCCGAAATATCGCCAAATTTGGCCGCCAAAATTATTTCGTATTTTGTATAACTCTAAAACTTTAACCCGTAGAATTTTGAACTTTTGTCTTTAGAACTATATTATAATATCCAACTGTTTTCAATATCTTTTTTGACAGCAATCGACTGGGAATTTATTTAGAGGGTGAGCCAAATGACTTTAAATACATTAAGGTGTATGGATGCATTCAATTCATTGAAAGTCTGTGGTCAATGACTACTTTGGCTATCCCCAAGATCTCGCTGACTATCTCAAGTTTGTCGGCTTTTGGTGAAATATCGCCAAATAAAGTGTCAGAAGGAAATCTTTCAAATTGAACTCAGCTTGGCGATATCGAAATATTTGGCTAGAAATCGCTAAACCTTACTATTATTGATATTTTATCTCTTTCAAACAAATATAGAGGAAGTGCGTCGAAAATATTTTTGACCTAATGGACGTGCAAGGAAGTCATGTGTTGGACACATCAGATTTTTTGTTAAATAGATGAATGCGATGAAGAGTACAATTTTTAAACTGCAAAAATCGCTGCTTCTATTAAATGAATTCTGACATTTAAAAAATTCGTACTTGTGTCCTTAGTTAAAACAAGTTCATTTTTTTTTTACAAAAATTCATATTTTAGTGCAATAAAAAGTTTTTATTTTACAGAATACAGAAAGTAAACTGATGCTAATAACAATAACAAACTTCATTAAAATCTTATTTCAAGAAAAATACAAACAAGAAATCATTGAGAGAGCAATATATTTTATGATCGGTAAGTTTAAAAAAAAAAAAAAAAAAAATCCATTATGAACGAAATAAAACAAATATGAAGGAAAATTCTGATTTAGAAAAAGTTTTTGAAAAATTTCTCTCTTACATATTAAATAATAAATTGAACATGCTGGAATGACTCAGTTGAAAATTCTATATCGCTCGTAAAACAGCCATTTTAATCTCGGCAGAAAAAAGCATTGTTTTGATGAATTTTAGAAATACTGCATGTTAAAAACTTTCAAAATTGAAGAATAATACATGTGCCTTTTTTTAGAGGAATCAGAAAGTTTTATTTCTTCTTTCATAATTTTTTTTCTTTTTTTTTTTACTTTCTGATGATGTGCCATGTAAAAATATCATTGTAATCATGAAAAAATTCGATCTAGAGATTTTGATGGATTTACACGTTTTGGGGTCTTCTGAATTCACGAATACTTTTCTCGCGGTGATGTATGTATGTATGTATGTACAGCTGCGGAAAAAAAAAGTCCCACTTGTACTTTTTTCGGCCGCCGTTCGTCGTACAGCAAAGTTACAGATACCAATCGTTTACGATTGACGCACACTTTAATTTGCTATGCATAAAAATTGCATAAGGGGCCATCTTAAAATTCGCACCAACTTTTTTTTCTGAATAGCAACCCCTAGATTTTACTTCATATTTCAAAAATTTAGCTGATTTTAACCCCGGACACCAATTTTCAATAAATTTGGACAGAAAATGAGTGAGTTATGAGCACCGAAAATCTCCCTCCCCCTATGTTAAAATATTTTTTCATACTTCAATTCATACCTCATATAATATTGGTAGTAAGAAGCTGATTTTTATTCGTACTATTAGAACTAAACGACCCAAACATAATTTAATGTTATTATGATTTTTAATAAATTATTAAATTAATATTTAAAAAAATTATGAAAAGCGACCTAGCCAAATTTCGATGGAAACAGATGCAGAAATTAATATTACATGGCTGTGAAAAATTTCAATTTTTTACGTTCAGTAGTTTAATTTATATTAAATAAAATGTGTTATTTTCATGAGTTAAGGGACCATATATAAATTTATTGAGTGAACATTTTTTGAAAATTGCATAAAATAAACGTAAATTAGATTTATTTTGTGCAAAAACACAGTAAAAGATACCAGTATTAAAAATATCAAATTTTGAAACAAAAAAATTAGAGGTTTTTACAGTTTGATGGGGATTCTATAAAGCGTGTATTGTTGCGTCCGCTACCATATTCCCCCAAATAAAATATTTTCCAGCTATAGAATTAGATGCAGTATAGATGTATGTCTTCTAATACAACGTCCTATTTCTGAAAAACTAACATCCTCAACTTTCCAGGCATGAATGTGACCTTTTTCAATATCGGAAACATTAGGTCTTTGGACTTAACAACTTTATCAAACATTCTTTATCAAACATTCAAAATCACGTTTTTTCGTAAAAAATTTTCATCTAACTATAAATTAAAATACCGCCAAAAGTCTTAAGAATATTGCACATTGCAGACGATAGTATTAAATGAAGAAAGTGAAATAACAAACACAGTGATAATATTGGGTCGGCGAAAAAGTAATTGCATTTTTTACATGAAATTCAAACAAATAAATTTTCTATCAGGAAATCATTCTTCAAGTTCGACCATAGCTGAGTAATATTCAAGCTTGAAGTCAGAAGAGCAGAGAGAAGCCTCTAACTCCTGCCAACATTTCACCTGTCTAAAAGAACCATCAACGGAAATACTCAATAACAATTTCAAAATTACAAAGGTTTTCAAAATCGTGAGCAGTCATTTTGCATTTTCCCCTTAAATCATGTGTACGAACCAAGGAAGTTATGAACTCACGGGTCATTTGGACCACAGACTAAATATTCTATTCTACCCTTGATATTCTCAGTACAAAAAACTTTAAAAGAGATGGAAACAATATTTTCCTTGAAAATAATATTAATTTCTTTTAATTCTCGCGAGCGAAATTAATGAAAGGCGAAAAGTTCGGAACCTACAAATAGCGTTTTTCAATTTGCAGAAAGTCCCTTAAAAACTCGCAATATCTCCGGAAATTATCGTAGAAAATTGAAAATTTATATTTAGGGTATTTTGAGGGTTTTCTTTCGTTTAATAAAGTCAAAATATGGGGTTGCCATTGAGAAAAACGAAGTTGATGCAGAATTAAATATGAAGACGGCCCCTTATGCAAATTAAATTAATAGTAAATTAAAGTACGCGTTATTTGCAAACGAATGGTATATATAACTTTGCTGTACGACGAACGACGGCGAAATAAAGAGCAAGTGGGACTTTCTTTTTCCGCTGCTGTACGTGTGTTTGCATGTGAGTGAACACTATAGCTCCAAAACGATTGAGCTCAAATTTGGTATATATATTATAGACTACCTTCACAAGACTAGCATTTATTTTGGTGCGTATAAGACGTATAGTGTTTTAAAGGGCTACACAAAAAGAATTCATTTACATTATGGCCTATGAAAGTAAATTCTTGAAAGTGCGCTAGCGACTAAACGGTGCATTCGACTGAGCGGAAATTGGATATGTATAGGTCACGGTCACATGGCCTGTATAGATGTTGGTGCGTGTAGAGCTGATAGTTTGTTAACGGGGTAGAAAATAAAAATTCTTATGCATTTCGGCCAACGGAAGCAAATCATTTAAAGTGCGCTAGTGTCGAAATGATGCATTTGTTCAAATTGGGTATAAATATAATAGGTCGCCTTTTCACAACCTTATAGATTTTGGAATGTGTAAGGCTCATAATTTTTGTACAGGGCTATGAAAAATTCTTATACATTACGGCCTCTGGACACAAATTCTTGAAAGTGTGCTAACGTCTCTAGGGTGCATTCGATTGAGCTCAAATTAGGTGCACATGTTATAGGTCTCTGTCTTACATACTGTATAGATCAGGTATAGGCAACCTTTGTAATGTTGCGGGCCAAACTTTAAAATGTTAGCGAATTCATGGGCCGTATAATTGGGATTTAAATTGGATTTTCATTGCTTTGTATCGGTATTTCGTTGCTTTGTATTCATTGCTTTGTATCGAACATACTGTGATATGTTCCGCCGGCCGGATCAGAAACCTTGTCGGGCCACATCCTGGTCGCGGCCCGGAGGATACTCATATGTGGTATAGAATTTAGTATGTTTAAGCCTCACAGTATTTTACAGGGCTACAAAAATGTGTTCTTATACATTGCGGCCTATACGCTCGAATTACTTGAAATGCACTACCCAGACAGCACATAAGTTTAAATAAAGCTTGACATTTCTTTGAATTTGACGTATTAATACAAGCTTGACAGTTCAATTCATTTTAAGCTTGCAGCAAGCTTGGAGAAGTCATTTGAACCGTCAAGCTTGAATACAACTTGATTACTGTTTGATTTGGAAATCCGCATTCACATAACAAATAATTTATCATCAGTCATAAATGTACTTGACCATAGAATTTAAAAAAAAAAAAAGATTCTATATTTCCAAATATGGAAATTCTTCAAAATAAAATACAATTATACTACTAAGTTGATTTCAAAATCAGTCGTGTGTCTCGATTTTGGCCAGTATTGCCCAACATGAGTGTGCGATATTGAAAGTTTTAAAACGTGTGCTGCTTTTAAGTTTATATTATGCTTATTTCCCTATTAGTAGAATCTACAAATCACACATAACATTATTTTAATTTTGATTCATCCCATGGAAAAATGAAAGAAACAGATCAACACATCGGCCACTGATCGATCTCACCAGAAAACGGCGTGATAACAGTCACTTCAAACTTTAGTCACGTCAGCGCAACTCAGGTTGGCCGAGTGGTTAGGACGCTGGCCTCCCAAACCTTAGGTATGGGGTTCGATCCCAGACGCAGACGCTTGATGGTAACAGATTAAAATAACTTGAAATTTCAGCGTAGAGGGGAAAATGCGTGGAAAAATAAAATATGTGGGGCCAGTTCGCGGACGGGTATTTAGATTTTTTTTTTTTTTGGAAAATTTTTTAAGCTTGAAATTAAGCTTGATTCAAGCTTGCTATGTCAAGCTTAATGCAAGCTGGGCAAGTGTAAACTTGAACACTTGATTCAAGCTTGCATTAAGCTTACACGCTTGAAATTTTCAAGCTTAATTCAAGTTTATTGACTTGATAAATCAAGCTTGCTGCAAGTTTGATGCAAGTTTACTGTGCTGTCTGGGTAGCGTATGAACACTAAATCATTAAGTTGAATCAAATTTATTTAAACGATTTTTAAAGATCAAGTGTTCGGAAAGTCCAGTGGAGTCACTCCAGATTTTTTAAAATGACTGTTTTCCCCGTTACGCGTATGCGTACATTCCTTTGACTTCTGCATCAAAAATTAAGATTTTTAAGAGTTAAAACTAACTATCTTTTGTGAAACTATGGTATTCTCTGAATTTTGTCTCATTTGTTTACAAAGACAAGAATACGAAAAGTTAAGAGATCTTATATAAGTTTAAAATACTTTGAACTGATATATTTCAGAAGGAAACACTGAGTATTAAAGAAGGCGCACTCATAGAATGGAGCAAAGGCAAATGTAAGTAACTATTCCCTTTCATCCATAGAAGGAATCCAATTTATGTTACTTTACGCTTTTCGTTAAGGCTCATAACGAATAACTATTACTATTGTATAGTTATTAGTAATCTAAGCATACATCTTCAAAGGAAGTTAAAAAAGAGAAGTAAGAACAAGAGTGTTCATTTGGAGTAAAGTAATATAGTATTAAAATACGAGAGGGGAGTGCTTTATTTGAGCATAAGGAAAAGTAAAATCTCATTTTTTTAGAAGTAAAAAGTTTGTAGATCTTCAAAAATTAAAAGAAATGAGTTGAAAATACAAACATCTTATATCACAAATTATAGTATGTGGAAAAACTTTTTTTTGGTGGGGCACTTTTTTTTTTTTTTTACTCGAGATACGAATCGGAATTTGTGATACAAGCGATCTTTGGTGACATCACAAACTCCACCAGACACCCTTCACACCAGTATCGTGTCGCAGTAGAACGCCACAGTGTCAGAGAAGTCGACTTTTTATCTTTGAACATCATCACAAGAAGAAAATTAAGTGTAAGTACAAATTTGGCTTTAAAAGGAGCCATTCTGGCAACCCTGAAACTAAAGCTGTAGCGTCCCTTAGTGATCACTAACACACCATTTCTCGTAAAGACTGTTAACTCGTCAGTCGATACCAAGATATATTTACTGACGACACTTTGCCCCCGCCTATTGTTTGCCAGAAAGGGCAGCTCACGTTATTGAAAGTGTCGTTTAGAGCTTACGTCCTTCCCGGAGTTTCCCGCCACAATTTGGATCCTCATTAGAAGGGGAGACGTCTGAATATTGTCAATCCTCAGAAATTGCTATCGACCGCCAAGAGGACTATCGGAACCACTGATTTAACGTGCGCGTATACCGTGGTCTTGAGTGGTACGATGTAATGGAACCCGCAACTTTCCGGTTACGAGTCCAACGACTGAACCACTGAGCTACCACGGCCCTGCAATTCTTGATATTTTCTACGTTTTCGTTAAGGGAAGTGCCGCAACTAGGGTTTACGTCACCCAGGACAAACCTTAAGTCTGGCGCCCCCTTTCTATGGAACTATTACTGATTCGGGCTCCTACCGGAACACGTGCCTTGTTTGTTCCACTCTGGTGGCAGCCCTGGCGGATGGTATTTATAAATAAATAACTTTGTTGGGATAACACTGTCTTATCCTTATTTTTACTCCGACTGCTAGCCCTACCTTACGAAGCTTCTCAAAAGGAAAAGATTTGCACCAAAGAAATGGAAATGAATTGGGAGAGTTCCAGAAACTAAACCTTTGAAGTACCATAATCGGGAACTCATTAAGCAGGGGATTCATTGTACATCTAACACCAAATGCTGGGACAGGTGACTGGTTTTGGAGGTTCTTCAACTTACTAAATGTTCTCAACGTCATAACGAACGAACTTCCAAGATGAATGTACTACGAAAGCAGATCAATTCCTGGCATTGCAATATTAGTTGCGGAATTTATGCAATGTGTAACACAGCACGTACGTGACAGTATAATGCATCTCTTAATAGATGTAGTATTAAGTGGCGGTTTTTCTCGCTTTATTTTGAAGCATTTACAACGGCGCGACCTTCAGAACAATGCATCACGCAGCAACAAAAAAACAGAGAAAGAGAGAGAGAATCCCACACCATAAGAACATTTTATCAATATTTCACTGTAACCTCTAACGAATTACAAGTATAGTTACCGCATGCATTTCATGTCTTCTCGACCTCATCCAGTATTTATCTACATTTTCTTTTTCTGGACAATGTTTATCTATCCCTTTTTCCAGCGCATTGTTTTAAGGTCGATTCTAACTCACGAGTGATACGGATACTGTATTGAAATCGTCACCTGCTCATTTTGAAAGATAGCATGATCATTAACCAGAGGAGTGGTATTGTGAATGTGAATATCGCGTTGAATACACACAAAGTAATTAATTTCAAAGGAACTTAGTTGTTTGTTTCTTTTTTCATACATAAGCAACTTACAAAAATCTTTGTGGACACGGTGACTGAGAGGTTAGGGGGCCTGGCCTCCTCTCCGCCAATCACTTAAGCGTACGGCAGCGGGTTCGGTTCCAACTCATCCCCTGGTTGTTAGTGTTTGTCCTATGAACTGTAAATTTTCCTTTCTCTGTGCTAGTAAAAAGTGTTATTGTGTTGTGCACTTTAGTAGACGAGGATTTATAAGCAGGTTATGAAACCAAGCAAACAAGTCCGAAAATAAATGTTCCAAATAAAACAACAACAATAAAAATCTTGTGTAGATTAAAGATCGTCTTTTTTTTCTTTTAATCATACATGTTTTTGATATTTTCGAAAAAAAAAAAAAAAAAAAAAAATCTGACCTAGAGAGTTGACACCGAACAAGAAATCCAGATTTAAATCGCGAATAGTGAAAATGTACCTTCCTTCGAAATACTAGGGACGATTAAGATTAACTATTTAGGGTCCCTTGCTAAATTTCCAAGGTTCATTTTTAATAGAAATTAGAGAAAAATGAAAACTTTCGTAATTTCAACATTCATTCTAACGCAAACATAATTTTAGCATTCAATCTGGGAAGCAGCATCGTTTAAAAGAAGGAGAGAGTCTTCTTTCTCTATTGCGTCATTTAGTGATGACAGCAAACAGTTTAAATATTGATTCAATATTAAAAATAAAAATTTAGAATAGAAAGAGTAGCCCATCTCTGATAATATGCTTCGTCCGATTGATCGCCTTTTCCTTAGAACTGTTCTGGATTCACTACTGGGACACGGAAGGAGAATCTACTCTGCTGCACACTTGCAACGACGATGGTAGCGAAGAGATTAAGCTTCTATTACGTGTCACCCTGATGCTTGAGGGCAAAAGTTTCCCTTAGACATACACTATCTAAGCCTGTTCTTTAACCCTTTAAAGTGCCATCATTTTCACATCACTATAGAATACCAACTGGATAGACTGACCAACGCTGAAAAAGTGCAGCCGTTGCCATCGAGCCATTTGACTACAAACAACATGGCTGTCGATCGACTAGCCCATCTAGCACAGCAGAGCTCAAGAAGTTTTCTGACACAGCTGGCTGCTCGGCAACGGCTGCACTTCAATATTTAGCCCGTATTGTTTTCGCGATCAGCAGTGAAAACGCTGAAATAAGGTGTTTTTTCGAGGCGCAATCACCGCACGCCAGTGGCGTAGCCAGAAATTTTTCATAGGGGTGTGGGGTGGTTACGACTACTGAAAATCACATATATGTATACGCGTGTGTGATAGTGAAGTGAAGAATATACATTTTGTATGGCAAAAAATTCCTCATGCGGGGCGTTGTGATCCCCCTCCCCCCTTTGGCTACGCCACTGCCGCGAGTCAAACGGTTAACCCTTTGAGGCACAACCCTTTCCCAATGCTGAAAAAAGGGCAGCCGTTGCCATCGCTCGACTTAACTACCAGCAAGATGGCGGACGATCGAAACGTTCATCGCGTGCCACCGATCTAGAGACCCTTTTTTTCACTCAGCTGGCTGTGCCCTTCACAGCCAGCAGCGTCAAAAAAAGGGTCGAGAACAAAATGCCAAGTGCACACCGATCTACATTCACTTACAATACACCAACTCTATACTTCCAACTCTATGTAATACAATAACAACGCAGCGCCGCGCAAAAGCAGAATTCATGGATTCTAAATAAATGCTGCGCTGTATTACGACATTCTACCTCATTACATCGAAAGTGCCTCTTTAAAATGAGCAGGCCTGGTGCCAGAAATGCAACATATATATTCCCTAATGAGAGGTATTAAAGCGGGCTGCGTGTCAGATCTCGAGTTAAGCCATGCGTAATGCTTTAGAATTAACAAATCTCTGCATGAATAATTTCAGATGTGCTTGCAGCGGGAGTCACTCGGGCTACTTACTGACGTAGATTGAATGTGTAGCTCTGGATTAACTCCGAAATGATGTTTACTTTTACAGATACAGCAATCGCCAAAGGGCACTTTTTTGTGTGACATCGGGTTCATCTGATGCAGGATCTAAGTAAAGCAACTACTGTGCTATTCCATTTAATTATTATAAGAAGAGTGGAGAAAAAAAATTGTCGAAATAAAAGAACGCGTACTGAAAAGAGTGAACAAAAATTATCAAGAGCACATTCCAATGTTTTAAAGTATTTACACTGTAAAATCTTGATTAAATGGTCCTTTCGAACAGAAAATTTCAGATTTGACGCATTTCAAAAACCAGTTAAAAGAATCGACCGATTAAAAAGTCCCCCCCCCAACGTTATCCAATAATTTACATGTGTTTATGGTTTTTCGGTTCATTTGTCAGTGTTTTTAAATATGCAAAAAAAGGCAGAAATTTTACGGAAAAAATCTCTTTTGCGTAACTAGTTTAAAAGTGCGTAGCAAATCTAAACCTGGTAATGAGTTTTGATGGATAGCTGAGTCGTGAAAATAAGATTTAGCAATTTTTGTATATTCCAGTGACCACCGTTTTATTCCAAAGCACCATTTTCGAGTACTTTTTTTTAAACAATTCGCGCGACTATACACGTATTTTTATTTTAAGCAGTAAATACTATCGGGTTTTTACGTATTTCAGTTTAACAATTTAGATTTGAAATTCTGTCTACTGTAAGGAAAGTATCAGTTCAATAAATCGTGTGGTTACAATGCATACATAAATTATGCTTCCAAAATTCCGCACAAATTTTGTAAGTGCAGCGTACATTTAGAAGTGAAATTTATAATTTATTATTAAATATATTAAACCTATAGTTTATATTTGTTTATCGAGTCATTGAAAAAAATATTAGTTTCTGCGAGCCACAAATATTAGAAGCTATAGTTCAACCCGATCTAAAATGTAAATCAAAATAAATAATATAAAAGTATCGTTTCAGATATTCATTAAAGCAGCATTTATCAATCAAGCTATTAAGCAAAGCTCTTAAGTTTTAAGGAATAGGCTACATTACAATGAGCAGCATTAAAGTTCTTTTTTAATAGAAAATCTAACAATTTTAAAACTTAACAACAGTAATCAATGTAATCCGACGAGACTCAAAGAAACACAACGCCACTCTTCCACAAATAAAACACCGCAGTATCTATCTTAAAAATTCAAGCAATTTTGAAACTTAGCATCAGTCATAAATTTAATCTGTTAAAACACAAAATTTTCCTCACGAAAATAAAGCATTTTAATATTCCATAAAAAATAGCATAGAATGAAATTGTAAAATTGATATTTCCTAAAAGATAAAATCAAGTTATATTGAAAATATGTTATTCCTTTTACAGACGCATCTCGTTTAAATAACTTGAAATTATGTGTAAATATCCCAAATATGTTTATATGTTAGGTGCACAGTGGCGTAGCCAAGGGGGAGATTGGGGGGTCATAACCCCCCCCTGAGGAATTTTTGCCATGCAAAATGTATATTCTTCACTCCCTTATCACACACACGTATACATATATATATATGTGAGTTGCAGTAGTCGTAACCCCCCCATGTAAAATTTCTGGCTACGCCACTGTAGGTGCAGATTTATAAAAGTAGTCAAGAAATAGTTTTGGTTAAGGTACAGTTTCTAGGAAACATATTTAAACTGACAGTTAGTTACTAAAATTAAAACGTTAAAACAGGCGCGTAGCCAGGAAAATTTTTCGGGGGGGGGGGATATGCGCCTGGAAAATTTTTCGGGGAGGGGGATATGAACTTATATGTGTGTAAATAGACGGAATTTCATCACTAATCCAAAAATTTCGGGGGAGGATATATCCCGATATTCCCCCCCCTGGCTACGCCCCTGCGTTAAAACAATCCAACTAACGGAATATTTTTGTTTGAACTAAAAACTGTACGTAAATTCATAGTTTATCAAAAATGTCAATTCTGCCATTTTACTGCCACTTTTTTTAGTAAATATATTCGCAATGATTCCACGACTTTTTTTTTTTTTTTAATAGTCAACCATAGAAAGGTTAACCTGCATTTTATTCTGTTTTCATAATATGATATAGTCCGAAAAATTCCTGTTGCCAATAATCATGTATCCACTCCCAGAGAGGTCCTAAGCCCCGCATGCCGGCCGCACGAATAGAAAACATTTCGTAAACAAAGAGCGGAAAAAACTCACCTTTGTCGGAGGACATAGTCCCGTGTGTGTGTGTATCCTGTGTTTTGGCTGCGAGTTCGGAGAGCTCAACTTTTCGTTTCGGAGTGAGAAGCAGACGACATCGGAGAATCGAAAAGGAAAACCCGAGAGCGACAGACAAATAGTGTTTTACCGCCACGCCATCTGGTGTGATCGTGACCCACAATTGGGATAAATCTCTCCCAGCAGAAAAGAGAGATCTTTCCAATGGAAGTGGGGAGATCACCTTTTGTTGTTGCGTTGGTGTGCGTTAAGATCAGGGACGGATTGCCAATTTGGGTGGGTGGATGTGCGTGTGTGGTGTAGGTAGCGGTGAAAATAATTGAAGAGAGAGGGCCAGAGGGCTGGCTCTTTCTCTTTAAATTGGAGAATTTGAGGAAAAAGGAAAGGTTACGGGAATTAATATTCTTGCCTTGTATGTAAATAAATACAGAAATAGAGGATAAAGTTCATGTCAAATGTGTAAAAAAAATAAGGTGAAGAGAGGTGTGGGTGTGTACGCACCAGGGTAGGAGTGTTTGTAGCCGATGGCGTGAACATGATTGCTAATCAAGTTTCATGTTACCCAGGTCTGCTAGAGGAAATAGATCGCTAAAGGCTCATTTACACTTAGGCAGTTGGATAAGTCTTTGCAAAGTTTAAACAATGCCTCCACTATACCGTTTCTCGGCCATATCCGTTTTCTGGCGATATTCGCTGATTCGTTGAAGTTCCTTTTGGATGCTTAGATTTTTTTATACTTTTTTTTTATTTTATTTTTTTGGGGGGGGATCAAAATTTCCCAAATGGCCACATTCCCGCCAGCACAATAGATCCACAGAAGACTGATCTTCGTCCCTGCGTCTTAGTAACGCAGAAAGGCAAATGGTTATGGACATTACCAATTGGCTTTCTACCATAAGCACTTGCCTCTCCGTTAGAAGATGACACAGAGGTGAAGATTCTGTGTCTCTACTATGGAGTCACTACTGTTCAGCGCGTCAACGGATCTCCGAAGATCGCTAGAAAACGGATACAGCCGTGAAATGGAACTATCGTCTAGATTTTACACTGACTCATCGAGCTGCCTTAGCATTACGTTGAGTGTTCATCTTGGAGAAGTCGTCCAAAATGAGGTGTGGCCTGCCTTTCGCTTTTTGTTTCATCCAAAGTGTAGCCTGAAGATGAGCGATCGAACGATTTGTCCCACGACGATGAAATAAGTTTTTCCCTGAACCCATGATTCATCCAGAATGAAGGTTCTGTGGAAAAATGTAAACAAACGATCAGCCAATTTTATTCGCCCGAGTTTGTAAATTAAGCTCATCTAAATTAGCTAAAATCGGAGTAAAATTTTAATTTCCGAGGCTTCCGGTGAGCCGTTATCAAAATAAAGCGTGATCAAGAACTGCATTGCCTCTTTGTACAGGATGGCGATGCTGCATGAAATTTTGAGTAGCGAAAAAGTTTGCTCACCCTTGTCAATGATTTATTTGTAACTCTATGTCACGGTATATTGAGTACCTTAGATAACTCACACTATTGTTGATAGTAGTTTTCAATAGTGTGTTTAAAAGTACAGTATTTTCGTTTTCACGAAATAGGGGCGAAATTTTCTTAAAATGGAGAACATGCGAAAATTTCTTACATTTATGAATAAATGCAAAATATAGCTAAAATAAATAAAATAAGACAGGGAGAAAGAAAGCATCTCTCTATTCTAAAAAAAATCTGGAGTGACTCCACTCGACTTTCCGAACACTTACGATTAAGATCATTACCAAGCATTTAAATAAATTTTAATCGATGAATAATTCAAACATATATACCAAATTGAAGCTCGATCGAATGTACCGTTTAAACGCTAGCGCACTTTCAAGAATTTCTCCCCATAGGCCATAATGTAAAAGAAATCTTTATTTTATCCCTGTAGAAAAACTATAAGTCCTATAAACATCAAAATCAATACCGGTCTTACAATGGTGGTTTATAACATGTATACCCAATTTGAGCTCAATTGAATGTACCGTTTAAACGCTAGCGCACTTTCCAGAATTTTCCTCCTTAGGCCATAATGTAAAAGAAATCTTTGTCGTAACCCTGTAGAAAAACTGTAAGTCCTATACACACCAAAATCAATACCGGTCTTGCGACGGTGGTTTATAACATATATACCCAATTTGAGCTCAATCGCATGCCCTGTTCAGGAGCTATCGTGTTCAATCACACACACACACACACACACACACACACACACACACACACACACACACACACACACACACACACACACATACATCTCGTAAAAATAGCATAAATGAATTCAGAAGACCTCAAAACGTGTAAATACACCAAAATCTCGAATTCGAATTTTTTCATGATTACAATACTTTCCTTACATGGTACATGTTCGGAAAGTAAACAAGTAAAGGCCGCTGTCGCCGCCGCTGTCAAAAGCTTGTCAGCGTATCTCCTCCTAAACCGTGGGAATTTGAGTTTCGACTAAGGTGCCCACAGATTCGAAAAATTCCGAGGAACCTGCTAAGCTGATTTAAATTTCGAAAATCGAATTATTTTAGAAGATATTAATAAAAAACTGAAAAAATAATCCGAATGGTTGCCAGATTTGGCATAAAATCATTCATTCCTTTGCAACAAAGCGTTTCCAAGTATCTCGAATCGCATGAAATTTACAAACATGAGTTAGAATTACGCCCATTTTACGCCAAAATAAAAACTATATGAAATAAGTAACTCAAAATGTGTTACACAAAGTTGACAATTTTCAAATAGTAAGTTCGCTTAGACAACAGGAGTTTAGAATTAGCGATTATTCGTTTTTCCAAAACAGAATAACTAATATCTTGAAAATGAAAAATAATTAAAATGCAGATTATTTTAAAGCCGGTTCTCGTCCAGCTGGATTATTTGCTACCAGTAGAAATATTTGGCGTTAACTATGCCATTATAGCAGTTGGAGTACACTTTGGATATTTGCTAGCGCGACGAGATGGTATAACTCGTGGTGCTAAGTACGCCATATCTGCAAACCTTTATGTAAATGAAAATATGGATAACGGTTTTCCGGTAACCTTACATGAACAGTAATTATAGGTTGTGAGCATGTGTAAATCGCCAAATAATGAAAAGTCGCCATTGGTGGCAAGCTATCCTATCTGTTCCGTAGCTTTTATTAACTTTACATGTACGCAAGTCGCCAAATAATGAAAAATCGCAATGGGTGGCAAATTCGAAGGGTGTCCAATAGGTTTTACATTATTAAAAATACAGCTGAAACAGATGTTCTGATTTTATTATGCTTTAGCTCCTAATTAATATAACTTTTGAATGGCAACATTGAAAATCATTGTGTTTCTGAAGAGTGCAAATAATTTTTCCAGCGATTATAAGCGGAGTCCGCACTCCAGGTGTAGTATAGCTCAGGACCCGTACAACACGGATTCCAATAACAAAATATCTTCCGTGTTATGAGGGGGGGGGGGATCTACTGTAGTGTGAAGTTTAAATTTTTATGTACCAATGAACATGCAAGAACCAAGCAATGCGTAGCTCAGTAACATTCTATCTGATCCAATCTTCGGGTCTTGTCTGTTGAAATTATGTCTTTTTTACGATTAAGCCTGATTAGGGGCCGAATGCCTCATACGAAAAGCGAGCGTAGCGAATCTGGGGGCCTTGGCCCCTAGTTACATTAATGAATCTTTCTAATGTTAACTCAAGATTCAAATAAGATTCATATTTGATTGTGAACGAAGTTCATGAAATTAATTAACAAATTAGAAGTGTCAAGTTACCCATTTGCTCATCATTTGTGGAACAAATTAGATGCCTTGAAAGCAACTCTTGAAAAACAAAATTAGGGGATTTGGATCTAAACGCAATTCTAAAAAACGCACCTGAAAAAAATTTCAATAAACTTACTTCGGACATGAAATTAAATACAATAAATTAAGTTTTTTTCACGCTGGTCAATTATTTTGCTTGCCCATCTGTAGCTGCAAGTGTGAGACCTCCAATCGAATTACATTGTTTGAAAGCTTTTCAAAAATTCTTTTCTTCAGGGCACTTTCTCAAAATGAGCTCATTGATGGGTACACCTATATTCATCGTCTAATGTTACTTCAATAAACAGGAATGAAGATCGAAATATTAACCCTTTGAGGCGCAAGGCAATCTGTCCAGCTGTTCTCGAATTCTTTCATTTTTCAGCAGATGTCAGTGCTGTTAAAAATAATCGTGACCATTTTTTACGGGAAATGACGTGCTAAAAAATATAGTTTAAAAAACCAAAAAACACGCTTTAGTGATAAATTGTACAATCTAAAAAGCGAAAAATAATTCTTAATATAGAAATAAATTAATGAACGAAAAATAGTATTATTGTGAAAAAAAGCGTGGGGCGCTTTGCGCTATATTTTTTGTACCACTTTTGTACTAATCGTACCGATTGAATATTCTCAAGAACTGATATATGGAGCACCCCACGCTTTTTTCACAATAATACTATTTTTCGTTCATTAATTTATTTCTATATTAAGAATTTTTTTCGCTTTTTAGTTTGTTCAATTTATCACTAAAGCATGTTTTTTGGTTTTTTAAACTATATTTTTATTTTTGACTTTTTAGTTCGAATTGCTATAAAAGCGTGTTTTTTAGTTTTTGTTAAACTGTATGTATTTAAAATTTATTTTTAATTTTCGATATCTCTCATAAGACACTAAGGAAGACTAAGTTGGAAAGTACAAACTGTGAGATAATTTATTTTCACTGTGCACCAGTGGCGTAGCCAGGATTTTATTTCGGGTTGGGCTGGGTATCAAATTTAAAGCTAAAGTTCAATTGTAAGCTAAATATAAAATTTTAAGCTAAGTAAAGGGTCCCATTTCGGGGGGGCAGCCCCCTGATACCCCCCCCTCTTGCTACGCCCCTGCTGTGCACTAAGAGTATTAATCAACCTGCAGTTAAATGCTACCTTTCTCACTAAAAATGAAAAATAGGTCTCTAATCGACAAATAAAAGCGTGTTAAAAAGAATGGCCTTAACATGTTCTTGTACTCAACTCTTTCATAATGTGATGGATCACGATATTTAAAAAAAAATATATATATATATTGCCGTGCCCAGGATTCGAACCTGGGTTATTGAGGCCACAACGCAATGTACTAACCACTATACGATCACGGTAAGAAAGGTTTGCTTAAGATTGTAATCTTTGGAAGTGTTCTACTTTCAATCAGGATAAGAAATAAGGAAATTATTTAATCCTGGCGATCCTGATCAGGATAATGAGATAAACTTATAAAATTATTGTATTGTCACCGGTTCTTCATAAATGTACAAAGTTTAAATTAAATCTGACCGTTTAATGAGTGCCAAATTTGAGTTCAAAGGAGTCGGTTACAAACATACATACAGGTGAAGCTAATAAATAAAAGCGTGTTAAAATCAGGATAATGGGATAAACTTATAAAATTATTGTATTGTCACCGGTTCTTCATAAATGTACAAAGTTTAAATTAAATCTAACCGTTTAATGAGTGCCAAATTTGAGTTCAAAGGAGTCGGTTACAAACATACATACAGGTGAAGCTAATAAATAAAAGCGTGTTAAAATCAGGATAATGGGATAAACTTATCAAATTATTGTATTGTCATCGATCCTTGATATATCTACAAAGTTTAAATTAAATCTGACCGCTTAAAGTGGGTCAAAATCGAATTCAAAGGAGTCGGTTACAAACATACAAACATACATATAGGTGAAGCTAATAAAAGTGTGTTAAAAAGTAAAGGATTCTCGTGGAGCTATGTCACCCGCAACTATTTTTATAGAAATCAAATCTATTCTTCTTTTCTTCTTGACTGGCAACAGTCAAAACGTCAGAGTTGGGTGTTCTCAGAGCGGGAGCACTACGCGTTAAAGGGTTAAGGGCATATTGTGAGCTAATAAGTGCTCCTCTCCAGCCTTTACTGAAGCAACTTGGCAGAGCATTTAGGGCCCAACTAACGTAGTTGTTGTTGTGGGTTTATGGCCGATTATCTACTGTCATGTCGTGTATACTGCTAGGAGCGGCACTAGCAGTTCTGTTGGTAGCGTAACACAAGGCGTAATGAAAACAATAACAATTTATTTAAATTAAGAAGAAGCATATCCGATACATATAGTTTCAGCTCTTCAGCATCGTGTCATAGCCCTCTAATTACAGGCTAGAATCGTGGAGGAGTCCAAACGAAAAAAAAGATACATGAATATTGTTCACTTGGTGAGCGACTGGGTGGAGAGACCAACCTATCTCTCTGAAACCTCTAGTCCATCTGCCGGGCACCGGCTCGCCTCGAGAACTCGTCAGCCAAGGTAGCTCCACCATCAAAGACACGCCGACGCACCTGTGCACCTGTAGGTCGTGGGAAAGTCAGCCAAAAGAGGTTCTCATCCCCTACTGGAATACTGGCCCAAGGCTAGCTGAAAGAACTGCATTTTCTTGAAAGTTTTGTGGGGGTGACCACTCTGTCACAGCTCCTTCCCCCTCCGAAGAAATTTTTGCTTTCACTGGGAGCAAAAATTAAGTCAAAACTTGAGACGAATTAGGGAAGATTGAAGTACAATCCCCAATTACATTATCAAGCATCACAATATCAGAGAGTTTACCCTCCCCCATTTTTTCCAAGCTACACAAATTGCGTTTTAGCAACGTTGAGGCTTTTGCCTCCTACCGCTATTTTTTTATGCATAAATCAAATAATAATATAAAAGAAACACGTAATTCTATACACTTAATGAATTATTGAAAAAAATAAACATATGCAAAACAATTTTAAAAAACAATATATACAATCATGAAGATAGAGATGATACAAGCTTCATTGGCTGCCCTAATTAGAACGGCTAAGAGCATCTGCGTTTGTATGCTTCCTCCCAGGCTTATGTACAATTTCAAATTTGTACTGCTGCAAACACAGTGCCCACCTAGTTAGTCGGGAATTTGTTCCTACCATTTTATTCAGATAGACTAACGGGTTATGGTCAGTTTGTAACACAAAGTGTTGTCCATCCAAGTAATGGTTCAATTTTTTTACACCATAAATTATGGCAGCTAACTCTCGCTCGATAGTGCTGTAGTTTCGTTCCGCCTTAGAGAACTTTTTGCTTAGGTACACTATCGGATGTTCTTCTCCCTCAAATACTTGGGCAAGAACAATTCCTGCACCTATCAAACTCGCGTCCGTCTGTACTAGGAACTCTCGAGAGAAGTCTGGGGCGAATAAGACAGGACTTTTTGTGAGTTCCGCTTTCAAGGCCTGAAATGCTCTCTCGCATTCGTCACTCCATTCTACATTTTCCCGTTTTATTTTTCCTTTCAAAGCATCAGTTAAGGGCGCTGCCAGAACCGCATACTGGTTTATGTACCTTTGGTAATAGCCGCACAATCCGAGGAACGCCCGTACCTGGGTTTTCGTTTTTGGAGTCGGAAAATCCTGGATTGCTTGAATTTTTGCCTGACTCGGGGACCGTTTCCCGGACCCCACCTCATGACCTAGAAATCGAACGTGGTTCTGTGCGAACTTACATTTTGTGGGCTTAACTTTCAGACCCGCCTCATTTAATCTATCTAGCACAGCATCGAGATGTTTCATATGCTGTTCCCAGTCGTTAGAAAAAATTGCAATGTCGTCTATATACGGCACAGCAAAACATTCTAACCCCCCTAGCACAATACTAATTAATTTGCAAAAGTAAAATGGCGCATTGACCAACCCGAACATCATTCTTTTCGGAATATAGGTGCCAAAGGGAGTAACAAAGGCCGCATACCTTTGAGCTCTTTCTGAGAGCGGTATTTGGAAATACCCCTTCGTTAAATCCATCACTGAGATGAACGATGCAGCACTTACCCTTTCGACAACCTCCTCAATGTTTGGTAACGGGAAAAATTCAATTTCTGTTTTTGCATTCAAGGCCCTATAATCAATGCACGGTCTAGGATCTTTTCCCGGGCATTCCACGAGAATCATCGGGGCGGAAAAGTCACTTTGTCCCATCTCTATTACCCTAGTTCTAACAGGCGTTTTATTTCATTCCTTAGAATTTCCGTTTGCCTAGGCGACATACGGTACGGCTTGACTCTAATTGGTTTTTCATCAGTTAATTTTATATCCATTTCTACTAAGGGCGTCATTCCGGGATCCGCTGAAAACACCTTGCGATGTTTACCCAATAAATTTTGTAAAGCACCGATTTGCTCAGTTGATATTTTTTCGTCCAAATTGCTTTCCCGTACTAATTCGGAGAAGTCGAACTGAGTCGGATCGGGTAAGGGATAAGGAATCTCCGCCGTTTCCTCGATTTCTTCACTATCGTCCTCTAATATTAAATTTACGTATTCCGGTCTCTTATGATAAGGCTTCATTAAATTTACATGATAAATAGTATTTTTATTTCTCTTTTCGGGAATATCAACCGTGTAATTTGTTTCGGAAATTACGCTTGTAACCACACCTGGACCTATCCAATTCACTGCCATTTTGTGAGGCTTCGCCGTAGCTAGCACCAACACAAGATCTCCGACTTTGAATTTACGCGAAACAGCATTCCTATCATACCATAGTTTTCTCTTCTCTCGGCATTCCGTCATTCGTTCTACAGCTAAATCCTGGCACAATTTTAGTCTACTATTCAACTCTAAGATGTAGTCCACAACATTTTGACTAACTTCCTCCTCGTTCATCCAATTTTCGTAAACGATCGTATGCGGCATCCTAAGATTTTTCCCGTATATGATTTCAGCTGGACTAAAACCCGTGCTTTCATGCGTGACTGTACGCAGGGCAAAAAGTGCCATTGGCAAAACATTCTCCCAGTCACTTCCAGACTCTAAACACAATACTTTAATGACCTTTTTTAAGGTGGAGTGCATTCTCTCCACACACTGAGACTGTGGATGACAGATTGAGGAATTACTGACACGTATGTCATACTTATTGAAAAACGATGTCGTTAATTCGCTCGTAAACGAAGTACCTAGGTCACACTGAATTTCCCGAGGGAAGCCCGTCTTAGAAAAAATCTGAAGTAGCGCGTGCACCACAGATTTTGAAGTTACATCTTTCATTGGAATAGCGTCGCAAAATTTCGACGATACACACACACATGTTAGAGCATATTTGTTATTATTTTCACTAACAACTAAAGGTCCGATTGTATCGACTGACAAACGTCTGAACGGTTCAGAAATTATAGGGACCAACTTCATCGGCGCTTTCTTTTTGTCCCGATTTGTTCCCACTTTTTGACACGGATCACACGATCTAACATAATCTTCTATATCTTTGTAGCAATTAGGCCAGAAAAAATGAGCAAGTATTCTGTCTTTAGTTTTTGTCACCCCTAAATGACCGGATATCGAAGAGTGGCATAGATATAATATATCTCCCTTAAACACTGTGGGTACACATAGCTGTATTTTTTCGTCGCCTCTTTTCGATACCGAAATTCTTACCAACCTGTCGTTTCGTATTTCAAATTCTGTTTCCCTTTCATTCTCAGCTTTTTTCCACAACTCTTTAAGCGCAGAGCACTCCTTTTGTGCCACCAAGAAATCCTCTTTCGTAATGCTAGCAAGGGGCGATTTTTCCGACTTCTCAAGCGAAGGGATTAGCGCGTCCCCCTCTCCTATTGTTAGAACTTCCCCGTTATCTATTCCTGCTGCTTCCGAAGAATTGGGATTACAACTTTCGCCCTCTAAGAGTTGAAATTCATTTTGTTCAGGCGATTTCTGTCTATTATTCATCCCTTGATTTTCCTCACTTTCTCGCGCCATACTACGCGTAATAACAGCATTCACCGAGTTTACCTTGCTCTTCTGTTCCTCAATCAGTTGGGCGGTACGATTACCCATCAAATACAAACCCTGGCTTAACTCCGCTGGTTTTACAGCCGCTTTCGTTTCAATTCTCCCAAATTCGCCTTCGATTATTACCCTAGCTAAGGGCAAACATTTACATGTGGCGTCCAAAGGTTGCTTAATCCAGACATGGTCCGGCAACAAATCTTCCGGAGAAATCATCTCACTTTCACACAAATCTATACATGTCCCGCTATCTCTGAGATATTCCCTTTGTTCACCATTAATGAGAGCTTTACTAATATATGGTTCGAAACCCTCTCCTAAAATATTTTTCGCATTTAAATTATGTACAGGGTATTTCTGCCTGTCCGGGTTTTCTGGACAGAAGGGTCTGATATGTCCCGTTTTTTTACATAAATAGCATACCACATTCCTTGGTCTATCAAAATTTTCATTTTTTTTCGCGTCAGACTCTTTCGAGACAAATTTCTCTTTTCTTTCCGGCTTTGACTCCCTATTAAATTTACTTTGATTCTGGTTGAATTTATCATGCGTTCTGAATGAATTCCTACCAAAATTTCGGGGTTCTCCTTTCCTTTGGTCTCTTCGAACCGCCTCAAATTTATCGCATTTTTCTGCTAAAATCGCGGCGTCGTTGATTTCGTCCCATACATCTACATAATGTTCGCGAATATTTCCTGGGATGCGTTTCTTTATCTGCTCCGTGAGCATCAATTCTTTTAAAGTCTCAAAATCTCTTATCTCTAACGTTTCTAGCCAATTCTCTAAATATCCCCTAAGCTCATAAACTAAATCTGACCACGGCGCGTTCGGTTTTCGGTCATGACATTCGAACTTGTTCCTTAATGCTCTAGCACTGAGTTTAAACCGTTTGAATAGCACTTTCTTAATGTGCTGAAAATCATCTGCTTTTTCCTGGGGTTCTTTCACAATTATTTCCGCAATATCTGGGGGTAAAAGCGGAATTAACTGGGACACCCAATTATCTTCCTCCAACTTTTCCCTACTTGCCTGTCTTTCAAAAATCATCATAAATAAAGAGATATCAATTTGTTTAGGATCGAATTTCGGCACCAGGTCTTTCAGATTTGACCTGCGTGGAACCGATTCATGATCAGAAATTGTAGAAGCTGCTACACTGCCGGTTTCGACCGCAACTTGTAATTTGAGTTTTTCTAACTCGTGTTGCCTTTCCTTATCCTTTTCTAGAACTTCCTTTTCTTTTTCTAATCTCTCGGTTTCGAACTCTTTTTCTATTCGTTCTAGAAAATCCTTCGCGGTTTCCTCATCATAATCAGAGGCGCTAATGATAGCCTGTATTATCTCTCTTACTTTGTTTCTAGCCGTCACACTAGTATCAAACTCCTCTGCTAACAATAGCAGCGTATTTTTGACAGTTTTGTTTAATTTCTTTACGAACGCCATTATTTACCAAGACAATTAAGAAAAAACCTGTCACCAATATCTAACCAGTAAATTTTCGAAATACAGAATTTAAACACAATTAATTAATTATTGAAACTTCCCTTTCTACTCGAGCAAGTAGTAAACATAAGACTGCCTAGATAACACCAATCTCACATTAACTTAAATTTACTTAGAATTTTATAAACTCTAATTCTCTGGTGCACATAAATACACTAAAAATTATTAATAAAAACCTTTAAACTAATAAAAATATTCCTGGTTATGTGAATAATTTTTCATATTTTATGCAAAATCTCATTACATAAAAAATTACCTCGTTACATTGACTACACACTGTCGAAATAACAATAATTAAGTACACAAACAGTTTACAATTTTCTATACTCAGAGTTGAACTTAAAATAACTTAAATTTCTGCACCCGTTCCTACACACGTATATATTTATCACAATATATTACAACCCTATAACCTCACTGCTAAGATGCCAAAACATAAAATACTCTCCGATATAATGACACTTAACAATACAAAAAGGGACTTACTCATTTGAAGAAGCCTTCGCTGACATCAACGCAGGGGCTCGTCGTATAATTATACCCGTCCGATTTCTGTCGTCTCTTTGCTCCACTGAAGTCGGTACGCTGAAGGGGAATCGCAGACGTCTGTAAACACTCGCTGGATTTCCTTCTACAGGTCAGACCACTAGCTTTAGGACACAGGACTCGAACACTGGGGAACCTCCTTCGAACAACACTGGAACGCAGGCACTTCAGAAATGTTCAACTCGATATTTCAACATGGGCTAGAGTTTTTCTTTACAACTCTAATATCCCGCCTCATGCCACCATTTAATTAATCATATTATAGCTGTCATGTCGTGTATACTGCTAGGAGCGGCACTAGCAGTTCTGTTGGTAGCGTAACACAAGGCGTAATGAAAACAATAACAATTTATTTAAATTAAGAAGAAGCATATCCGATACATATAGTTTCAGCTCTTCAGCATCGTGTCATAGCCCTCTAATTACAGGCTAGAATCGTGGAGGAGTCCAAACGAAAAAAAAGATACATGAATATTGTTCACTTGGTGAGCGACTGGGTGGAGAGTCCAACCTATCTCTCTGAAACCTCTAGTCCATCTGCCGGGCACCGGCTCGCCTCGAGAACTCGTCAGCCAAGGTAGCTCCACCATCAAAGACACGCCAACGCACCTGTGCACCTGTAGGTCGTGGGAAAGTCAGCCAAAAGAGGTTCTCATCCCCTACTGGAATACTGGCCCAAGGCTAGCTGAAAGAACTGCATTTTCTTGAAAGTTTTGTGGGGGTGACCACGCTGTCACACTACGCGTGGGATCTAGGCCTATGGGTAGGGTGCCTTCCGTGGGGGTCTTTCTAAGGGTTCCTAACCCGTATTTACGCTAAGTTTCAGAGGAAACCCCGGAAAACTCCGAACGGTTAGGCTGGCAGACGCGACCTGATTTTGAAACATGCGCCTACCGTCTCCCAGTTCAGAACGCAATGCGTTCGGCCACTGGTCGATCAAAAGCATAGAGCAAATAGCGTAGAAGCAGAGCGCTCCTTTAGTAAATACAATGTCGTCGTTGCGGACTAAAGAACGACTCCAGAACAGATGTTGAAATTACAGCAATGTAGCTTCAAAAAAAAAAAAAAAAAAAAAAACTAAATAGTTTTTTCCTTAGGAAATTTTAATTAGAATAAGTAGTTTTAATTAGTTAGGAAATTTTAATAAGATAATTTCTTATTAAAATTTTGATTATCTATTAAGCAACAGTTCTTTAAATAAAGATAGATAATCAAAATTTTAATAGATAATTAGAAGATAAATAAATAGAAAATAACACACATAAAAGTTACTTGACAAGCTAGCTTAAAAGCTTATAAGATAATTTGCTTCCAGCATTAAAATCTCATTTGACAAGTAGCTTTTATGTGTGTTATTTTAGAAAGTTTTACTTACTAGTTTAATGTAGCTTTTAATTAACATTGAATATGAGTTTTGAGTGTGTAGAAATAAATTTATGCGAAATTTTTCAGAATTTCATCTTTGTTTTTGGCGAAATTTTTGTTTTTCATTTGCGAAATTTCCATACCTCTAAATTATAGTGTTAATGTCGTTTCCCTGATATACTGGGTGTATGGCTGGAAAGGATGATCTACAGGCATTGTTGCGGATCTAGTAAAGATCCTGGCGAGAAATTTGTCTGCTTTGGAAACAAAATGAAACTTCTCAAATATGATGGAATTTTCTTGATTACAAAGGAAGTTACGATGATCATTCCGATAATTTCTATGTGTCGTCATATCATGTCAAGAAAGCTATAAAAAGAGAGGGATCTCAGTCAGATGGAGTGTATATTGCAAGTGGATAAACTGTTGGGAATTACAAGTTTGTGTTTAGAACTACTGCTGTTACTATTAGCGACTGAAGTACTTTGTGTTATTAAATTTATGCAAGCTCTGTTGTTTTTGTACCCGATTTTCTAAAAAAATCATCGGAAAAAGTTTCTTTCCCTGTAATCCAGATTTTTGGACAGTTTTGCAAACACGCACTCACAGCAATAGATTCGAGAGACTTCAAAAGTTTAAAACTTCGACTGTACTAAAAATAGGGATGCATTTCCCAATGGCAAAATCTCTGTTATGAAACTCCTCAAATTGTCATTAGTGGTTTCAGTAATGACAAGTTGGAATAATCACCACAACTTCTTCCTACACAGAGCAAATTTTATTCTTCGTTCCGGTTGCGATTAAAAAAAAAATTAATTAATTATTGAGAATTTTGCATCTTTCTCCATCTCACGTTAACATTTCAAGAAAGGCCGTCCGGGACGTGTCTTGTTTGCCACGAAAGGGCAGGTCATGTCAAAGAATGTGTCGTTTAGTGCTACATATGTCCTTTTTGGAGCTTCATGCCACAATTTAGATCCTTATCAGAAGGAGAACAATACTTCTGAGTCGGTACCCCTCTGACCCGAGAGGACTATTGCAAGTGGATAAGCTGTTGGGAGCCTCTTTTCTTTCTTTCGGAACTTTCGGAACCAATGTGTACGCACACAGCTTGTACATGGTGGTCTTTAGTGGTAAATCGGAAACGAACTTACAACTTTCCAGTTACGAGTCCAACGCCTTAACCACTGGGCTACCACAGTCCCTTAGGGCTTTAGCTAGGAAAAAATTCTGGGTGGAGAGGGGGGGCGTTCAAGTTCCATGTTTCATCGTGGTAGTCAGTGGCGTGCCTAGGTAAAGTAGCCCCTATGTCAGAAAATAAAACTGGACTCTCTTTTGGTAAGAACGACACCGATCATTTCATTTGCAAGGTCATTCTTGAAATTTCTTCAGAATGACCATTTATATTGGTGTCTAACTTGAGGGTTCATTATGCAAGTAAAAAAACTTTCATTTGCATAGACCTAGGTTGCAAGGACAATGATTCAAAATAAATATTTTAGTGTCTTGAAGCGCAAAAGCTGGGGTGCATCAGAGCCACTCAGAGACCCATACCGAGAAATAACGATCGGTACAGAAGGGACAACTACTGTCTTTGTGCCCTTACAACGATGGGAGCGTTTAGGTTAAGTATATTGTGTCAATATCGCAATGAAGTCTGCACTCCCTTTCTAGACACGCCCATGGCACGTGCCTTATCTGCCATACCCTAGATGGTGGTGGCAGTGGTGGTAGGTTTGGTTTTTTGTTTTTCAATATAATTTTATAAATAGTAACTTATGTGTCTGCAAGGTTTGTGAGTGTGTGTGGATTTGAATCCCAACTCCCCTCTCTTAGGTACGTTCTTTACGGCCGCCCAAGATAGTAGGGTGGTTAGCCAATCACTGTGTTCCACCATACGTCCGGGACTCGACTCTGGCTTTTGATGTTACGCTGTTCGTCCCTTTATACTGATAACATTGGCCAAATACATAGAAGTTCCCATAATAAAACTGCTCACCCCCCCCCCTTAGAAAGAAGTACGTATTTTCGAAAAAGTTAGATAATCCTTTACTTCCAATTTGAAAAAAAAAACTATCTCATTGTCTTAGTTCCTCTCCCATCCTTCCACCATTGCACGAAAGACCTGAAGATGCGAGAACGGATCAGAGAAACTGCGATATGTAAATCAGAATGCAGGAGAAAATGGATGATCGACTAGATGTCTACCATGTTCGGGAAAAATAGTGATATTGAACTCTTGTAAAAAAACTTTGACATAGAAGGGCGTCCTTAAAATTATTAAACATGACACACTTTTATGTTTAATAACGCATACAATTAGGAAGATAGGTTACAAGTAATATCATGAATGTTTAGATAGACTCTAAAAATGTTACGGTCCTTGTCGAGTGACCATAATATTATAATTAATTAAAAACTTTGTTGAGCAACACATAACAAAGATACTGATCGTTTCGGATGGTTCAAAAGCTCCTTCATTCTTCAGTTGAAAAGAAAAAAAAAAATCCAATCTGTTTGTTTGTGTAACATGTATTTTGAATTTGCGTGGTTGGCCGGCAGAATCCATTTATAAATCCACGTCAAATGGACAACACAAGAGGGGGGGGGGTTGCTCTCCGTGGGGGTCTTTCTAAGGGTCCCTAACCCGTATTTATGATAAGTTTCGGAGACGGAAAACTCTGAACGTCTAGGACGGCGGTCGCGACCTGGTCTTGAACCAGGCACCTTCCGTCTCTCAGTTCAGAGCGATATGCGTTCGGCCACTGATTGAGCCTGCAGTCTGTTGTTATTGCATTTAAAACGTTTATTTTCGGACTTGTACGTTTGGTTTCAGAACCCGCTTATAAACCCTTGTCGAGTAAAGTGGACAACACAGTAAAAGTTTTTACTAGTACAGAGAGAAAGGAAATTTAAAAAAAAATTTAAGAAAATTTGAAACACTTTCAGATTTTAAATACACACTAAAGTGCTGTATAGTAAAAGCGTATCATGATTTATGCGTGGTCCCAATTTTCTTCCCTTATTCCATTAAGTTGGAAAGTGGATCATTATTTGTGAGTGTGCCGCATTTTTCGCCCTTGTTCCATAAAACACATCTTTAAAATCGAAATCTATCTTAAAATCGCCTACTAAAACTGTTTTACAATTTCCGCCAAGCATATTCTAGCTGTACTTCACCGTTTTAAATACTATTTGGAATGTGCATCATAATCCAAGAGTGTGCCGTTTTGACTTTCTCGGGTTGATTTCTATTTTAACTCCCCGACTCCAGCCAAGGTGGCGATAATTAAACATATGTAGTTACCACGAGGTTTTTTTTCTTTATGTGGCAACCTTAATTTAGAATTAAAATGGCGATTACTTATTTACTTACTGTGGATTGCCAATTAAAGTAGTTTTAATAATTAAGTGTCTTCACAAATTCATTAGCCGATGCGTTTATCGCTAATTTGTTCAGTTTAATTTTTATCTAGTTCAGCGGTTCTCAACCTTTTAACGTTGCGCCCCCCCAACAAAGGCTAGCTTACAGTGGCGCCCCCCTCTCACATTTTTCAGCATACATTCAGTTTTTTAATCTTCAACAATGAACATTTAGTCGAATTTTCTACAGAATAATGTTATCAGTAAAGTTTGAATGAATATTTTAAGCGAAAATGGATAGATTTTTGAGTAAAAATGAGAATAAATGAGATAATTTTTTAAAAACTTGCATCACTACTTGCTCTTTGGTTTTTCTCGCCCCCCCCCCTGCAAACGCTCTGCGCCACCTTGGGGGGCGCGCCCCACAGGTTGAGAAACGCTGATCTACTTCATTTGGGAGCGTTGAAACTTGTGCATAACTCCTAGAGACCCATGACTGCAAAGCTCGCCCAAGTGCGGGAATATTATAGGTTGGTGAGAGTGGGAGCGTTAAAATAGGAATCAATGTTTTCTTGTTCCGTAAAACACATTTTTGGAATCGAAATCTATCTTGAAATCGCCTACTGAAACTGTTTTACAATCTTCACCAAGCTCATTCCATCTGTACTTCACCATTTTAAATACTGTTTGGAATGGGCATCATAATCCATGAATGTGCCGTGTTTGTCTTTCTTGTTCCATAAAACATTTCTTTGAAATTGAAATCTATATAAAAATCGCCTAACACTATTTTACAATCTTCGCCAGGCATATATTTTAAATATACTTTCCTAGTTTCTAGCCAAATTCGAAAGATATCACCAAGCTTGGCTCGGTTTTGAAGTTATTTTTTGGCAGCAAACTTGGCTATCGATTATCAAAAATTTCAAACCTTGTGCGACTTTCAAGACTTTAATCTCCCCCCCCCCCCCTGCCAGTGGCGGCTCGTGGGATACAGCAAGTACAGCCGGGCTGCACTTGAAATTATCAGCACATACTTTAAAATAATTTATTCTACTAACTTTCTTAAATTCAGATTAGAATTATGGAATTCCTATCGTAAATTTAAAAAAAATCTAAAAAAAAAAAAAACCTATTGTAGTAACGGCCGGATCGCTCATTCAGAAAAAAAACCCTTTAATCTTCCCGCAATTCAACTGCGAAAGTCGTTGGTACAGCCGAGCCTCCGAGAGGAGAAAATCTTTCTCCTCTCGGAGGCCTCGGTACAGCCCTCCGCGCTGATTAAGGAATTGGCAGCACCGTTGCCATGGTAACGAGTACGTAAGCAGTTTCTCCGGCTTAGGATAGCATAGGGTGTTTTAGCTGAGACACAGCCGAAGAAAGGATTTCTGTCTTTTGCAGCACTCGTGAATTCGACGAACGGATTGGCTCGGACGATCAGTGAGGGAGAGAATAAAGACACAGAATATATGTTCTAGCCCAGCGTTTCTCAACCTGAGGGGGGCGCGCCCCCCACAGAACTTTTGCAAGGGGGGGGACGAGAAAAACTATAGAGCAATAGGGCAAACTATAGAACAGGATGCATATTTTTTTTAAAAATCATCTTATTTATTCGCATTTTTACTCAAAGAATATCCATTTTCGCTCAAAATGTTCATTATTAAAGATTAAAAATCTCAATGTATGCTGAAAAATGTGAGGGGGGGGCGCCACTGTAAGTTAGCCTTTGTTGGGGGGGGGGCACGACGTTAAAAGGTTGAGAACCGCTGTTCTAGCCCATTCTAACGGAAACAATAGTTTTGTTTTTTTTTTGTCTGGGAAGGTTGAAAGTTTTTAGTCTTATTTGTTACTGTGTCCATGTGTTATTGGAATCTATGATTTAACCGTTTTGAAACAAGGAGCCCCGTTATTATCCAGTTTGCGTCTTGCTTGAAACTCCGTTTAACACATGGAAAGAAGATAATAAACGACAACCACTAAAAGAAAATAGACCGACACCAAAATTGTCCATTCATAAGAAAAAAGCAGGTTCGTCTCAGCATGGTCGTAGCTTCCATTTCTCATGATATGCACTATTCTCGTGGCTATGGGGCAGTTTTTATTTACAAAAAAATGTTTTGTTGGCCGTGTTTAATCGTTGAGATAAAAAAGACCGTTTGGAATGGTACTGGATAGGATGGATTAACCACCATCACACGAGCACGTAAAACACATGAAAGCTCAATCGAGCATTTAAAAAATTCTTTAAAATTTAAGGAGTTGATAAGAAGTGGGAGCTAAATTGCTGACGCATTAAAGGAAAACTCTCGACTTTATATTGCTGAATTTATCAAGAAGGTAAGCCTGAATAGACGCTTCATGCAATTACCCATCAAAGCAGTATTGTTTTTAAGTAAGCAAGAACTGGCATTAAGAGGACATGGCGAGCGAGAAAATTCTTTAAACATGGGGAATTTTAAAGAGCTTTTAAAATTAATGATATCTGAATTAAAACAACGCCCTTTTATGAGGACATCACTGACTGATTCGCAAGTTTAAAAGAAAAGAGGATTGATTTGACTTATAAAAAATAAGTAAGTTTTCTTTTTTTCTTTCTTTTCTTCTCAAGTTATCATTACAAAAGAAAATTCTCAGGAAACTTCGAATCAGACACGGATTAATGCAATTTGGAGGATAGGAGCGGTTGGTTGAAATTTATGTCCATTTTATGGAAGTAAAATAGGATCTCTTACATTTTTTATGTAATTTCTTTTTTTTCTTTTTTTTTTTCCTGGATGAGAGCTTAATCCGCCAGCTTTCGAATTCAGTAACAAAGATTTTCCATTCCTAGGGGGGGGGGGGTTCATATGTTTCCGGCTGCACTAACATTTTTGACCACGGGCCGCCACTGCCCCCTGCGCATTATCTGGCAAACACATTTGAAAAGATCTTCACCGTGACAGTTCATGTCTACAAAGCCACGTAGACAAAAACCTAGGACTGAACGAAATATTAGGTTGTAACGAAAGTTTCCCGCCACCACAAATATCGTCTGCAAACAGTTCAAGTTGGTGTCTTTGCTCATATTTTGTCAAATAACTTTTGTCATTTGACAGAAAGAGACTTGCTTTAGAACACTGTGTTGTTAAAAAATATCGTTATCATTAAGTACGAGGTATCTGAAATGGAGCTATTACGTTACTGGATTAGAACCATCATTTACTTCCAGTTTTGTTGCAAAAGTCAGCTACAGAATGTCAAAGAATTATGTGTGTAAATTAAATTTTACTGTTGTATCATATGGCACTGTGAAGGTTTGGTACTGAAAGTTAAGAAACAGGGCCTATGACATTTAAGGAGCTGAGCGTTCTCTCTGGCCGGCCTACTGATGTTGATGAGGGCCCCCTGCGAGAACTTGTGGAAGAAGATCAGTATTTAACCACTTGAGAGCTAGGTAAAGAGTTTGATATTAATGCCATGCCCATTAGTCATGCTATGCATCACATGAACTTGATGTTTAAGTTCAATCGCTGGGTGCCGCATGAGCTGACACAAGCAGATTTGGCGGAGAACTTTCGTTACAATCTGATATCCTAGTCTAATAAACAGCCAGGGGTTGAGTGGGGATCGAACCCGCGACCGTACGCTTAGGTGACTGGCTCCAAGACGCCCACCGGTCCCCCCCAGCTCCAGTCTGTTAATTTTGCGCAACGGAAAATCACTATTGCATCATCGTTCGAAATTCCACGCGTAACTTTGGTCATGGAACAATCCCTCAAACCTTTAATAATAAAGGGAAAAAACGATGCTTAATCGGACATTGAAAACTGAATGACTTCGAGTAGGGGGTCATTAGTTTGGGTGTGGTCGAAAAGACCGGAATGGGTATCAATAGTTAAGATTCCGTCTTTCCTTTTTTCGAAAAAAGAAAAAGAAAAGAAAACTATTTCTTCTCGAAATTTAATATGACTCCCTTAGAGAAGGGAGGTAAGAGAGAAAAAGTGTTATTCGCCAATAAAATAAAGAGCTAAATATTTGACTACTGGAGCACTGGGTATGTGTGCAAAGTATTTGATTCGTTGCCAAAACATTAACTCAGTGGGAAAGTTACTTGAATTAAAAGATTAATTTCGGCCAGGTTTTTAAGACCAGACTGTAACATTACTAATTTGAGTTAACCCTTTAACGCGCAGTGTTCCCGCTCTGGGAAAACCAAACTCTGACGTTTCGACTGTTGCCAGTCACGAAGAATGGATTTGATTTCTATAAAAATAGTTGCGGGTGACATAGCTCCACGAGAATCCTTTACTTTTTAGCACGTCATTTCCCGTCAAAAAATGGGCACGGTTATTTTTAACAGCACTGACATCTGCTGAAAAATGGAAGAATGAGAGAACAGCTGGATAGATTGCCCAATGCTGAAAAAAGGCAGCCGTTGCCATCGCTCGACTTAACTTCCAGCAAGATGGCGGACAAAGAGATCCTTTTTGACGCAGCTGGCTGTGCGCGCACAGCCAGCTGCGTCAAAAAAGGGTATCTAGATCTGTGGCACGCGATGAACGTTTCGATCGTCCGCCATCTTGCTGGTAGTTAAGTTGAGCGATGGCAACGGATGTCCTTTTTTCAGCATTGGGAAAGGATTGCGCCTCAAAGGGTTAATCTTGTAACCGGTAATTTGACTGTGATTTCAAGGCAGATAAACCTCTTAAGAAAAAACAAAAAAAAAGGTAGAACAAAAATGGGAAAAGGCGTTTTAATCGAAAAAAATAAGCTATCTATTAGAACAGTATATTTTTAGGAATGGAAAATATTGCAAGCCTTTCACGCATAGAAATGAACGTTATTGGATATTTATTATCGGATATTAAGCTGAATATTTATTAATAATAATTAACAATATATGCCATTTCCAATACGCGAAATTGGATTTTTTTATACTTTACTCTCACTGAATTTGAATTTTACCATAAATAAGATTTTTATTTTGAGGGTAAGCATTTGTATTTAAGCTTTATATGTATTACGGTATATTTTTCCCCTTAGAAACTGTATATCTTATGTTACATTAGTTGATATACGCCCAATGTTTAGATAAAATTATAATAGAGGTTAAATTTGTAAAATATTATACTTATAATAAATAAATAAGGCAAGCAATTTTCAAGAAAGAAAATTCTACCAATAACTAAGTAGATACAGTTTTACGCCCCTGTGGTTTACAAAAGATTGAATTGTTCAACGTGCCGTGTCGCAAGCTCGCTGGACTTGACACATTGATTGATGCCAAACGTCAGAACAGTACTTGAACAAATTATGAAGAAAAAAATAGTTAAGATTTGTAAAGATTGCCTTAAAGAAATTATTTTGAAGGGCTTTAGAAAGGTTTGTCAGACTCTTTTTGACGTAAAAATCAAGATATAAAGAACAAGATTAAAGCTTCAAGAAAATGTTAATAATAAATTCTATCCTTTTCTTCCTGTTAATACAACTTATTTGGAATACGTAAAACGCGATTTCACTACAAAATAATATAAGATTATTTAGTTTAAATCTTTTCACCACCAGCAAAATCTAGCGGATGATAGGAATATTATCTCGATATTTTTAGTTCTACTTATTTCGCTACCAGTAAAACCTAACGTAGAGAGAGAGCTTATAAGAGTATCGCGCTGATATTTTTGCAGTTCTCTGACTGCATTGGTCAATAAGGTTTCAATAAAAGGATCCTGACTTCTTGTCAGGTATCTATAAATTTATATCATCTCTCATCAGCCCGCCATGGCCAAGGGGATAGAGAACTAACTGAACATGGTAGACGGCTGAGGTGTTAAGGTCCCAGTTTCAGGCTTATCGGGCGACCATCCTCGATTCAAGGGTTTTCTCCAGATGTAACGTGAATACGCGTTAGAACCTCTTAAAAAAGTCATCTGCCCAAGGCACCCCTCTTTAAGCAGATAGGCCTCGCGCGGCTTTGCTTTAGTACACAATACATTATATCTCTCTTCAAGAAGTAGCTCGAAAGTTTCACACTTTCAAGTTAACCCATATTTAGTCGGAATTGTTTTTCGAATTACCGACCCGAAGAAAGCATTTACTTATTGTTGAAAATTTAGAATTGCCAGCAATTACGGAATACAATTAACCACTTTATGGAAAAAAACATAGTCTTTGAATATTTTTTTCAAAACAGCAACCAACTCAAGCGCTGGTGAGAGTATTTTCTACATTCTAAAACAAAAATTACAGTTCACAAAAAAAGGGTTAGTTATATTCCTTTAAGGTTGGCAACTCTCATCACGCGATGCCGACCGAGCAGGCACAAAACCGTTGAATGTGTGAGATGCGACGCCGACCAAGAAGGGGTTAACGGTGTAGTTCGAAAAAAACATGTGATTTTGGTACATAAATACAAATAAACAAATTTTGTCATGCACTTCAAAATTTTTAGAATGCCTCTTTACAAGTTGTACTATACACTGCAATGAGGGACCAACCCACATCAGCTGCGAGATTTTCAAAAAAAAAAAGCTTAAAAAATCGACAATTTAGTGGGATGTGTCACTTTTCGAAATTTTTTTGCTGTGCATGTGCAATTCCATCGTACAGAATTTTTTTCTGAAAGTTTTATAAAAGGCACCGCTGTTTCATTTATTACGGAGGGTAATACAGCTTATAAAGAATTATCCTGAATTTTGAATCCCTGGGACAATTAGTTTATCTCAATTTGTGTACCTAGCCTTGAGGGAGATTTTGTTTCTTCGAAATACACCCTTAAATGCAACAGCAGCCGCACACAGTTCCTTGATAGTGCATTATAATATTCTCAAATGGCTCCACAATTTGATAGAGCCCCGGACCCAGAATAAGTTGATGTAGAGAATAGCATATTTTACAAACGGTGGCATCCACACTAATGATAAAATAATTTAAACTATGTAAAATAACACAAATAAAAGAAGTACAGGGTTATCAATTTAATAGAGTAGGTACCCAATGATTTTTCTTATTACTTCTAAATCTGAGGGATGTGGCAACTATTCTAACACTGAAGCATAATAAATTGTTTGAACTTCATTTAAGTGCGAAAGATAATTTCCAACTCTGTTGTACTGTTACAACTTTATTTGTAAGGTAAAACAGACACGGAGACGCACAATGTTGCTTAATCGTGTGATCATTTTATTTTTGGAAAACATTCAAACTTTTTACATTATCATTCCGTACAGCAAATGCTGAAAATGTCCGCCACCATTTTGAATGCAAAGATGAACACGTCGAACCAAGTTTTTTGACACGCTTCGCAACGTTTTTGGTGTTACTGAAGAAATTTCTTCTAATTCCTCGTTGTTTGCAGGAGTTCTCTGGAAAACCATATCTGCGCGCGAAGATTTTCAAAATTTGCTGTAAGGAATGATAAAGCAAAACATTTGATTAAATTATGTTTTTTATGTTTTTCTTGAATTAAATTATGTTTTCACACTTAAACAAGTTTCAAATAATTATATTTCTGTGTTAGAATAGTCGCCACATCCGTTAAATTTAAGGGTGGTAAGAAAAACCAAAGGGTACGCATTTAAATTGATCGCCCTGTACTTATCAAACTGCACGTGCGTTACTTTACAAAGTTTTAATTATTTTACGTTTTTAACACCTCTTTCTTTTGAGCGTTTTTCTTTAACTCTTCTAATGCTTCGAACGTGCCCCTTTTTGTAGTGCGACGGACATGGCCGTATTTTTAGGTTGGTTTTGGTGAAGGCAAAGCTACACTGAGCAGAGAACTTTTTAACGGATTTCACGTTGTATCCGGAGAAAACTTCCTAAAACCTTCAGACCGTTAGATCGGCAGCTCCCCAGACCCCCTGGACCTGCTTACATCAGCCACTCCCAATATTCAGTGTCTTGCCGGCAGTATTTTCAAAATTTTAAAACGGCAAGCCATGATGAATGGTTATTGATGTATTTGCTTATTTGTCAGCGAATTAGTTGGACATAATGGAATGGCTTTTTCACACCTTGTGTGAGGAATAAAAACTGGTCCCCCGTCCATGTTTTTATAAATGATAGCTGACCCACTAGGTTCTTTTTAAAGGGGTGCACTTGCAGAGAAATGCTTCCGGCCTTGAGAAAGGCGAAAATTCGAAACGACTTGCAATTTTCAAAGCAATTAGTTTATGTAGGGTGTATCACAATTCCCTCCCGGCTTTGGAAGGCTTATAAAAAGTATGTATATTACCAATATAGCACTTGTAACATTTATATTGCAACTTTTACAATTTATAACATTTATTTTACAACATAACATGTAACATTTCTTTCTCCAAAGTTGACTTCATTGGAGAAAGAAATGTAACAAATTTTATTTCGCAGAAGTCCAATACGTGTACCTTTCGTGACAGTGACGGATGAATGAGATTTTATCGGAGGTGGGGGAGGGGGGAGGGTGAAGGCAGTTAGCTTGTCGAATCATCAGAATCACCAAACAAGGACGGTTTATAGGGATGGGGAGCAGAGGGGCGACCGCCCCAATTGAGAAAAAAGAAATTAATGCAAAAGATCCTATTTTACTTCCATAAAATGGATGTATATGTCAGTGTAACCACCCCTACACACAAATTAACTGCACTCCTTCCATCCCCAACCCCCACCCTCGACAAAATTGCATTAATCCGTCGCTGTCACGAAAGGTTCACATATTGGACTTTCGTGAAATAAAACTTGTAGCATTTCTTTCTCCAAAAGTCAATTTTGTTGCTGTATTGGTAATATATATATATTTTTATAAGCCTTCCGAACCCGGGAGGGAATTGTGAAACACCCTGTATAGAAATGTTCTGAGTTTCTATTGCTTTTTTTGGCCAGTCCCACACGTACTTCACCCATTCCTCCCTGAGACACTGCCGTCACAATCATGCAGCAGAGTAAGACTTATGGAGAGAGAAAAATAAAATGTGTTAATTGCATACAATATAAATCATTTTGACACTATTCAGTTTACTTTTTTTTAACGACCAGTAAAATATAAGCATGCAACGCAGTATGAGTTTGATTCGATTTATCGATTTAGTCCGCTCTTCTCTAACTTATTCTGGGCCCGACACTGCTCAGAAATCTTGTGGTCGCATCGTTTGAATTCAATGATACAGCATGGGAGTACATTGAAAATAAACTTTAAGGGTCTGGCTTCTGTTTATGAAATTTACGCGTGTTTTCAAATGCTGATGTTACTTCAGATCATTAAACCATTCACATCATGAGACGAACTGTACCAACACCCTCTAGATTTAGAAAGCCTTACAACTGAAGCTTTGACGTCATCACTAGATCTTCTTACATGACGTCATCACAGTTTTACTTTCACAAAGTATAACTATTTTAAATTTGTGGTGAATTTCTTCACTCATAAAACTTTTTTAAGGATTTAAGATTTTAAAAAAATAATTTTACGACAAATGACAATTTTTGACATTTTTTTTCAAATCATGTGTACGGACTAGTGACTTACTATTCTAATTTCTACCCCTGTAAATGTTGGTTTAATATTGGTGCTGTTTAAAATGTATTCCAAATATGGATAAACATTGGTTTTAGGTTTTGGAAATATTTTCAATACATCCTTAACCCATTAGTTGCCGGCCAGTTTCATCACATTCTCCAATTTATGCTGATGCCTGCAGTAATAAATAAATTTCCGATGTTAGTGGGGTACAAGGATGTATTTCTTTTTCCAAAGAAAATTAATAAACCGGTGAAAGATCCGCATTTCACTTTGCTAAGCCTTTTACTAAGTGAAAATCATATATATCCAATAACTATGCTTTTATTTGTAAACAGTTATATCATAGCTTGTTAGCCTCTACAATTGTAAATAACAGTATCTATTCCTCTACTAATTTGTCTACTGTAGTTTGTAACAAAAAAATTCTGGCTTTCTATAAACTTCTCAACCTACAACATAATAATCTAAACTATCCTTATATTGTACTAATCCCTAAATTTCATAAATCGCCTTTAAAGTTTCGAACTGTTACAATAGGATGTAATACATATAGCAATGTAGCAAGTAAACTTCTATTAAAGATACTGTCTGTTATGCATGAGTTTTATATAAAACGTAATGATTACTCTATCTCTATAGGAAATAGTTATGATCTACGCAATACAATATGTACTATTAGTAATATTACCTCTTTATATACCTATGATTTTAAAGATCTATTCAACAATATTCCTCTTGACGACCTTTACAATGTAATTAATGAATTATTTGAAACTTGTGTTAACAATATTCAGCTCCCTTCCCATGTTGATGTAACTTATTTCAGTTGTCTATCTAAATTTATTATCTATAATAATTTTATTCTACATAACAATAAAATATATCTACAAAATCATGGTATACCACAAGGTGGTTCAGCATCTAGCTACCTTGCAGATCTTTACTTATATTACTATGAAAAAGAATATACTAATACACACATCATTCTTAAACGATATATAGATGATATCTTACTTGTAAACACTACTAATAATAATAACATTATCTTCCCTATAAAATATCCATCTGCTCTGGAATTAATTAAAAATGATATGCTTAACAATTCTGTTAGTTTTCTAGATCTAAGTATCTCCATCACTCCTAGAAATAGCCTTAGTTTCAATATATATGATAAGCGTAAAGATTTTAGCTTTAAAGTAAATAGCTTTACTCATTTTTCCTCCTGCTTACATAAATCTGTATTTCGCAATATCATCTATAATCACTGCTGTAGAATCAAGTTTCTATGTTCTGATGATTTCAAAGTCTCCAATTTTAAATCTCTATTTCTGTCAGCTAGACAATACAACTATCCCACTAAGTTCCTAAAATCTATTATATACAATTCTTGAAAATGATGTGTCTAATGTCTTTGTTAATTTACTGGAGGTTGGGTGGGGTTTTGGTTTTAAGGTTGTAATTGGATGGTTGGGTCGGGCGGAGGAAGTTTTTCTCTTATATTTAAAAAAAAAAAAAAGTAATATGTTTAAAAACAATTTGGATGTGTTTATGCATGCATATATATATCTGGAGGAATTAAAAAAAAAAAAAAAAAAAAAAAAAAAAAAAAAAAAAAACGGGGTTCCTATATTGTGATTATTCTGTCCTAAACATTATTTTTTTCTTTTTTTTTTTCTTATTTACTAGATTAATCTTCTGTCATACAATAACTTATTATACATACTTTGTCAATAATAATAATCATTATATTTTTTAAACAATATGTTATATTTAATTTTGCTATAATATTTATTTTATTCAATCTTTTAAATTTATTATTATTCAATATATATTTATTATATTAATATACCTGGATATTCTTAAAATTTAATAATATTACCTTTTAGTATTTGGCAACTCCTATACTTTCTTCTTTCCACTTTTACACTTTTATTTAGTGGCAACACCATTTTTCACTTTTTACAATTCTTAGCATTGGCAACACATATCAACTGTTCAAATAAAATTTCCATGTGCTCAAGGTCTGGTATGTAAAATTATCTTTCTAATTTTTGTTATCTTTTTGATTTCTTCTTTCCTTTATATAGTAGGGTAGGGCCCAGATGTGTGGAGTTAATATCTCTTCTGATATGCCACACAACCGAAACCCTACTATTTGGTTTACTGTAAATTATAATCCACTGTTTGTGGCCCCTGACGATGGTGACAGTGGTTATAATTTCCCTTCCATTATACTATCACAATAATTCTTGCACTTTATTTGGATTAAAAATCTGGTTTCTAATTCTTGATAATAGCTGTTATTTTTATGCGAGATATGTCTAATATTATTGCTACAGTTTTTCTCCATTTCCACAACCTCAACTAAGTACTTCTTAGCTACTGCAGCTAGTACTACGTAAAACATAGGCTAGATATACTAGTGTAATATTTATTTTATTATTTATTCATTTAATTATTACCATTTTTTTTTCTTGTTATTTATTCATTTAATTATTACTTTTTTTATTTATTTATTCTTTTCCTTTCCATACTTCCAAAGTATTATTAATATATCATTTTTTATTCACACTCCATGGCATTACTTGTCTATTGTTTGCATTAAGCCTTCTCTGATGGCAACATGCACTAATACTGCCTCCATTACTGAGCTTTGATCTTCGTGTCGGTCCACTTCCTCGTTGTTTTTTTTCTAATAGCTACGGTCGCGCCCCCAAGTTACAAAAGGACCCTAATTTTGGTCAGGTAACTTGCAGAAACCTAGCTATTATTGTTTTTTTCGATTAAATTGAAATGTGTGTGCGGTGGCGCCTGATGATAGAGCACACCATTTCAATATTAATTCCATTTTCGGACTATTTCTGATTACATGTGATTAGGCTTAAAAGCACACCAGTTCTAATTTGGCGCTTTATATTCAATTTTTCCACTCTTTCATTGCCTTAAAAGGCTATATTTAAACACTTATCCGGAATAAGCTCGTTAATTGGCACCATGTGCTATCTACTTTTTTATTTTTTATATTTTCTTCACTTTATCATTGGATTATCTTGGGATTTCACTTTACGTAAGTAAGCTATTATATATTATATATATATATATATATATATATATATATATATATATATATATTATTGAAATTTCACTAACATTTGTGAAAATTATACTTATTATTCAAGAAATTAAAATAGAAAAATAAATTAATGTTTATGTATTTTTGCGACCGATAAATTCTGCAGCCGTACTCAAAAAAAGACACTGTGCGTCGTTAATGGGTTAATTTTGCATTAGCCTTAGTTTTATATGTGTACTAGAAATATTTCCTATGTTTTAAAAATATTAAAAATTATTTATTTTATATTAGATGTTTCCAGTTTATAAGAATTTCTTGTCGAAGCGGTATTGACTCAATATATTAGATTAAAATTTGTGGGGAAAAGCTTTTTCCATGTAGAATTCTTTACTGTGAAGAAGGTCCCTCTCTTCCAATGAAAAAAAAAAAAAAAAAAAAAAAAAAACGGATCAATAAGATTACAAGCAGCTACTAGAAAGCAAGTACAGTGGACTCGTGCTACAACGTGATTTGTCTTACGCGAATCGGATATTACGCGAGTTTTTTTACAAGTAGCGTATCTGAGAGCTAACACGAATTTCTCGCCCGCAACGAGATTTTTCCGCTAATAGTAAGAAACGCCAGCAGAAGCGCGGGGTGCAGTATTATTTTGTAAAGTACAGTACAGTTATTATTATTATTATTATTATTATTATTACAGTACTATGTCATACTTTACACTAATTATTCTTAGTATAGTACAGTAATAATTATTACTGTACAGTATAGTATTATTATTAAAGTGTTGCACTTTATTATTATTATTATTATTATTGCATACTGCACGTATAATACTGTACTTTAGATCTTTCTCTTCTACCGATCATAAATTTTGTGCATTTGCTATATTGTACAGTACTGTGCAGTATTATACTGAATAACATTGCTTTAAAGACAAACAAAAAAAGATTTTTTTTTTATTTATTACTTTAAGTGAGAAAAGGTAATAATATAGTTAGGGGATGGCTTAAAATAATTTGAGGGATACTTATAAATGTCTAAAATAAATGTGTCCCTGTTTCAAATATTTATTCCTGATTTACCAAGACGAAATGCAGTTGCCACTTTCCGTCTAACAACAGAACATGACTGCCTAGCCTCTCATCTGAAGCGCTTGGGCATTTTTACTGATCCTACTTGTTCATTCTGCGGCTCTGGAGAAGTAACGGACATGGACCATCTGGATCTTTGTGGGGCTCTTCGATGTTCAACGGAGGAAGCGAGATATTAGGAGGCAGGATCGCTTCTTAGGCAATGATTTCGGTCTATTTTTGTTCTGTAGTTTACTTCTTTGTTGTAACCTTTAGTTCTTTGTATTTTGCCTGGCCATTGGAAATAAAAAAAATTATCTACCGTATTCGACCAAATATAACGCGGCCCCAATTTAACGCGAACCCGAAATTTTTCACCAAGATAATTAGAAAAATCGTATATTTCGGCCTCGAATTTGGTGCGAGTCAGGTTTTTTACGGACAATGATCAGTCAAAAAACACCGCGTTATATTCGGGTCAATACGGCATTTCACAACGCAAACTTTTCACTTACGCGAGGGATCTTGGAACTTGGAACGCATCCCTGGCGTAAGTCAGGGCTCCACTGTATACAGTAGGGCGGGCCGAAAATGCACTTTTGCACCGATTTCCGAAATCGATGAGAGCCTGGTACGGAGAAGTTGTCTCTTGGGTTGGTTAATAACCGTGTGTTTTTGTTGTTGTTGTTGTTATTGTTGTTGTTGTTTTTAATCGGGCAGTACCTTCAGGTAACTCCTTTAAAACTGAGAATCTGGGCCAAAATAGACATTTTTTTTCCCGAAAACAAAATTTTTGCGAATTTTCGAAATCTGTATTAGCCGAGTTCGCTGCAGCGTTCTTTACGCGATACACTCTAAAGAAAAGAAGCAACTTTACCTCTCCGCTGTTAACGATTTCCAAAATCCGGTAAACTTTTATTTTCGTTAAAAAAATGTCTGTTTTGGCCGAAATACCCGATTTTAAAAGTGTCGGCGCCACTAGAAGATATTGTTCGATTTAATAAAATAAATGCGCAGTTATTAACCAACCTATTCGAGACAACTTTTCCAATTAAACTCTCATCGATTTGGAAAATTCGCAAAAATTGTGTTTTCCGGGGGAAATGTCTGTTTTGGCCAGAATTCCCGATTTTGAAGGCGCCAATGCCAACTGAAGATATTGTTCAATTTCATTAAAAATTTACACGGTTATTAACCAACCCAAGGCACAACTTTTCCGCACTAGGCTTTCATCGATTTCGAAAATCAGTGCAAAAGCGCATTTTCGGGCCGCCTTAAAACAGTTTCAGACTGACGAACAAAATCCTTTTATGTTCAAAATATCTTTTCAACGCGCTTAATGAAAATGACGGCATTAATCCAGCAGCAAATGACCCAATGCCACCGTGTACACGCCCTTGCGCCATTTTATTATTTTTATTTTTTCATTTAATCCTTTTCAAGTTGTTCTTGGTGAAAGAATAATAATAAAAAAATGGTCATGTAATCTCAAAGGTGGGACTGCATTTGACCTACGATCAAAGCGACATAAAAGAATAAGGGGATATTTACATTTCCTAAAGGTAGGGACATTTTATATATCCGCTTGAATAAAACTGTTCTTGGAATGAACGTGTACTAAGCAAATATTGACCTAGCTGGAAAGTGTATTCTTTTGGAATGTCAAAAAGGGAACAAAAAAGATATACTTCCATTATTTCCATACGAAAAATCTTGCTTTAGCTTGACTTAGCGTACTATCTGCGCTGACAAAAGAAGTGAGGTTCTTCAACAATAGAAGCAGCCTTGTGTCAAAGGGGAAAAATGGAAGAAAAAATATAGTTAAAAAATTTTATTCTTGGGGTCTTTTTGTTTCTTGTGCATAGTCTTGGGGACAATGCAGACTTTTTTCTCCCTTACTTACTTTTAATGTTTAGTAATCGTTCTACTGGTTATGTGTTAGGGAGAAATTGGAAAGAAATGTACATATGTCCAAAATTAATTTTATAAAGGCGACGATTATCTGGAAGAAGAGAATATTCATTGTAGGTGTGGCCAGGGAGGATTCCAAACCTCAATCCCATAGAGAACTTGTGAAATGGTCCAGGAAGCCCCATTGCATCTCGACGATCCCTTCCAAAGACCCTTCAGGCGTTAAAATCGGCACTTTTGGAAGAAGTAGGGGAATTAATGCTACAATCGTTGATAAAGAACATCATTAGCAGTATCAGAGCTCGATGTGACACTTGTATACGTATAGCTTATACGAGGTGGCAGGGTGCGAATTGAACATTTTTTCCAGGGGGGGGGGGGGAACATTTCGAAGAAAATATTCATCAGGGGGGACATTTGAAAAGAAAAAAAGGAGGGAAGGCGTAAAATGCTCCACTCACATAATATATTAGGTATTACTTGACAAATGCAGTCGCCAACATAACTGGGAAGGAAAAAAACACTCAAAAAACTGGTGTTAAAAGATAAAGTAAATAAAAAACTTTGGACTTAAATTCAAACAAAAGTCGATCCCCGATTTTCTATGCACATATATTCCTGCCTATGTCGATTCTTTGTCTACCCTCAAATTCGGCTCGCGGCAGAGCAGCGCTTGTTCATTCATTTCGCAGTTTTAATTTGAAACCTGAGCCCAGTTGCAGAATGAAAGGTGGCATCAGGCATAAATATATCTATTTCAAAGGATGTTTGTAACTTGCTCCTTTGTCTAGTAAACAAAAGAATTTCCATTCTCAATACTTAAAATCGTTAGGTACTGTTGAATTTGTAAGGACAGAGACTAATTTTAACATTTCTCCAGCAGGGGATAAATAGTGTCCCCGGCAGGGCTCAATTAATATTTCTCTAGCCAGGGATATTGCATTCATCAGCCGGGGACAATCCCCGGCACCCCCCCCCGTCAATTCGCACCCTGCGAGGTGGCCGCACATGTTATTGGACGAATATGTAAAGAATTGTGAGATTCCTATGTTGAACAATGTTGCCATATCAGCCTACGTTAAACACCTATGCAAATATTTTTGCTACCGTTTCCTGCCTTTCAGCAAGAGGTATTAGTATACCAAATTCTTATGCATTAAACGCATTTTTTTTTTTATGTTTGTACCCTTAACTTTGGACACCAGTCTTATTTCTTGCACGTAAGGATACAGAATGCAGAAAATTCAGGTATTTTGTAAAAAAAAATTTCATCAGTAGCAAAATCAGCATTAAAAAAATTAAATCTTATAAATAAAAATGAAATTCTGTTTGTTTGTTTGTTTGTTTGTGGATTTGATTCGTATACAAATCTACAAAAATGGACCTATCAGCCTGAAATTTTGCACAGATATGTAAAATAATATAGAATAAATCATAGTCCACTTTAAAACTTTGAAAGTCCACCCATTCCCGGAATTTAAGAGATTTTTTATGTTCTCCACGCAAAAAGCTTTTCCTAATTGTAACCCCTGTAGTGAAAAAGGTGTGAAATAAGCATCGTGGTTGCCATGTGTGGCGATTTTGCCGAATAAAATGTTTTAAATTCTCAAAGTAAAAATAAAAGAATAATAATGATTTTTTTTGTTAGTTTATACACTGCTGGCCATCGTAAATGCAACACCCTGAAGGAAGCATGCAAATAATATGAAATTTACAACATGCATTAGCTGAGGTGAGATATGCAAATGATTAGAATTTCAGCGCAGACGCACATCAAGCGCGCCTGTGGCGCCACCTCAAAGCGCTATTTAAGGCTTGGAGATTTCGACGGTTTCAAGTACAGCAATTGTGTTTTTCTTGCTTTTTTTTCAAAAAAACGATAAATTATGCCTCGTAGGAAACAACAATCATCTTTTGATCAAGTATCCGAGTTTGACAGAGGAAGGATAGTGGCATACCGAGATTGTGGGTTATCTTTCAGGGAAATCGGTCGTCGTATTGGACGAAACCAAACAACTGTGATGCGGATATGTGATCGTTGGGTGCAGGAGGGTACGACGGACAGACGTGATCGACCGCATCGACCTCAGTGCACCACGTCACGTGATGACAGGCAGATTGTACGCATGGCAGTGACGGACCGCTCAGTCACATCACGAACCATATCACAGCAGATTCAGTCTGTAACGCATCATCCAGTGTCTGCGCGTACCATTCGACGTCGTTTACAGCAGAATGGTCTGTCCGCAAGACGTCCGTTGCTTTGTCTACCTCTGACGCGGAACCACAGACGTCTCCGCCGCCAATGGTGCGATGAAAGAAGGATGTGGACGACAGAATGGAATGAAATTCTCTTTACTGACGAGTCACGCTTCTGTATGCAACACCACGACGGTCGGATTCGAGTCTGGAGACACCGTGGAGAGAGGATGCTGAACAGCTGCATTATGCACCGTCACACTGGTCCTGCACCGGGTATTATGGTATGGGGCGGTATCGGGTATCTCTCTCGCACTCCTCTAGTACGCATTGCCGGTACTTTAACCAGCCAGCGCTACATCTCCGAGGTGTTGGAGCCAGTTGTCCTTTCTTACCTTCAGGGCTTGCCAACAGCCATATTTCAGCAGGATAATGCACGGCCACACGTGGCACGCATTGTCCAAGGGTTCTTCGTCAATCACCAGATTGAATTGCTTCCCTGGCCGGCGCGCTCTCCGGATCTTTCGCCGATAGAAAACATGTGGTCCATGGTTGCTCAACGACTGACCCAGAGTTCATCCCCAGCTGTCACACCAGATCAACTTTGGCAACGTGTGGAAGCTGCTTGGTCTGCTGTACCCCAAGAACACATTCAAAGTCTCTTTGAATCAATGCCGAGGCGTGTGGCAGCTGTGATCTCCAACAACGGCGGCTACTCTGGGTACTGATTTTGGCAGGAACCACGCTTCATAGAATGCTGTAAATTTAATCATTTGTTACTTGGTCAACATGTTATCTACACAATAAATTTTGTTGTGATATCTCTTGTTTTTCTTGGTGTTGCAATTTGGGTGGCCAGCAGTGTATTTGTAAGATAATTATTTTTTTATTATAATATCGTGTGCATGGGAAATCAGAGCAGGAATTAAATGTTTTATACGCAAAACAATAAGAATTGAAGATTTCCGAGGCTAATATGTAATTTTTTTTAGTTTGGCGAAAAAATAAAATGGCTCAAATGCCGATTTTGAGAAAGTGAGTTCTAGCGATTTGCACAGATTTCGGCTTGGCGCAATATTGAGATCTTAAGGAAATAGATTTTTGAAAACAAGTGCAAAGGTTTTATTAGAATACAGCGTTAAATTTGAAGGATCCGTGCAGAAATAATGTAGTTATTAAGGGATTTCAAGCGATCTATCTTTAGAATTCTCGCCAATTGAGTACATTGATTTAAGTTGGGGGAATTCCGCCAAATTTCAGAAAATTGAAATCTTCGCATTTAGTACAGCGGAGTAACGATGAATAAAACACGTTATAGTTGATAATTTAAAAAATGCGGCTGTATTAAGGGATTCCATTTTTCAAATAAATGCGTGCTTTACTTTTTGCTGGTCGAACCATTTCCCAGTTTGATTGCTGCTAAGTCAATACTTCGAATGATTTCCTGAAAAAACGCTTGCAAAATGGCGTATGTTGGCACTTTGGCGAGGCTTAGATTTGAAACTGGATTTTATTTGAGACTGGGATATATAATAACACTGGTTATAGATAAAAATGAATGTTGGTATGTGTGTATGAGGTTGAAAAACTCCAGCACCATTTGACCGATCACCATGAAATTTAGTTCACCTAAGTCTTTTATCATTGAGAAGCTTTTTATGCTATCCGTTTTCCTCTAACTTGCCACTAGGTGGTGTTAGCAGAACGTCGAATTCTATTCCGTTTAGCCGTTTACTATGCGAATATCGTCCAACCGATTTCGATGAAATTTGGTACACGCGGATATTAGAACACGGAGAATATTTTTCAGTATCCATTTTGCTGTAACTTGCCGCTAAATGGTGCTGCAATGCATCAACTTCTATACCGTTCTACCGATTCAGCATAAAATTTCATATACTTACACATTTCAGCACGAAGAATATATTCTAACTGCGTACCTTTTGATGTTACTCACCACTAGATGGCACTGCAATGCATTATTATTTTAACTCGCCACTAGATGACGCTGCAGCAGGCCAAATTCTTGACCATTCAAACGGTCGCTATGAAAATCAGTATACATAGCTATTTGAACAATGAGAATATTTTGGCGTTATCCATTTTGCTATAGCTCGCCACTTGACGGCACTGTAGCAAATCATTACTTTAATTAACCACTACAGTGTACAGTAACCGCTGCAGTGTATCACTTCTTGACTGTGCAACTGATCGGTATGAAAATAGGTATACATAGATATTTGAACACGGGGAAGAGTTTGGCGCTATCCATTTTCCTATAACTTGCCACTAGATGTCGCGTCAACACATGATCTTCAGGGCTATCCAGCCGTTCGTCCTGAAATTTCGTATTCATCGATATCTGAATGCGAAGAATATTTTCGCCGTATCCGTTTTGCTAAAACTGGCCACTAATTGCGCTACGCCGCATGGCCTTCTGCACCGTACAAACGATTGCCTTGAAATTCGGTATGCATGATTATTGAACACAATATAATGCGATATCCATTTTGCTGTATCTCTTTATTACAATAAATAGTAATCACAACAAATCGTAATATCAAAAAGTTTATTCATTCCCGTGCGAAGAACGGGTACTTCAGCTAGTAATTGGATAAAAATAAGAAAGATAAAAGGAATGAAGGTGGATTCAATATCTATTCAAAAGAAAGAAAACAAAAAGAAAGAAAGAAAGATGCATGTAAGTTTAAAAAAAAAAGGAAAAGGAAAGACGTTAAGTAAAGATAAAAGTTAGCAAATCATCAGAAAATACAAAAAGTTCTGAAGTTTTAGGCTCAACAAACCGAAATATCGAAAGCGAAGAAAATTATGACAAAGATAAACGAAATTAATATCTTATAGTACAAGTTATAAAGAAATCAGAGATTAACAATAAAAATTATAAGGCTGAAGGATGTTTTTTGAAAATTTACTTATGGTACTAATGATAGTAAATTTGCATCTATACACAATATATATTTGGATGTATTAATGACGATGATCATTATTACGCACTAGAACTCGGTTTTCAAACATTATAGTGGAACTTCCCAATTTAAACACCCCTATAACTTGGACACCTCTCTAAGTGAGACACTTAATGGTGAAAGCAGAATGTGTGCATAATGTAGAAATATACCTTTATAAGTTTGACACTTCAGACATAAAATGTACTAATTTTCATTCGTCGGAGATTTTTAAGAAAGGTAAAAATTTATAAAGTCCATTCTCTTGAAAGATTAAACTAAAATATACTAAGTTGAAAAACACGATGTTTTTTAAAAAAATTCATGTCTACATATTTGGCCACTATTCAGAGAAAAAAAAATCTTAAGTTCTTAAGATTTTTAAAGAAAAATACACCAAAGTTCATACCTTCTATGAAAATTTAAACAAAGTACAGATGTTGCTATAGTTTCATTTCATGAAAATATTCAATGTCCGGCCAGAAACATAAAATACAATCTTATTAATTCAAAATTCTATACTATTTATGAACATTATAACTCAAAAATTAAAAAAAAAAAGCATTATTTTTTTTCTTTTCTAACAGGTATGATACTTATCTAAAAATTATTTTCCTTTCCTATGTTTGTAACTTGTAAAATGAAAAAGATCACAACTTCAGCAAGATGTAGTGTCTTCATGTTTACTTCGAACAAAAAAATTACAGTATCCATTCACATCAAAAATATTTTAAACGTAACTGCTTCTATGACATTTACAAAACTCGAAATTACTATTAGTTACTGTTAGTTTATTTCTGGAAATAATTTCATAACATGAAAACACATAAACATGTCCAAATTAAAAGTTTACGAAGTTTCAACAAGTAGGATGGATAAAAAATAACCTGAGTTAATACTTTGATGTTTTAAAAATTTAAAAATTATAGTGTTTGATTTAAAATTACTCGGTACTTCAAATAAAATATACCAAGATTTTTACATTATAGAGGCCTCACCATGGCACAGTGGTTATGTCACTGGAAATGGTAGACGGGCGAAGTGTGACGGTCCCCGGTTTGAGTCCCATCTCGCGTCCCGTCGACCTAACCGTTCGGAGTTTTTCCGTGGTTTTCTCCGAAACATAGCGTAAATACGGGTTAGGATCCCTTAAAGACCCCCACGGTAGGCGCCCCACCTATAGGTCTAGATCCCTCGTGCAGATAATTAGTCTTAATCCTACAACACAAGATTTGCATTATAGAATACCTAAAAATTCCTTATATTGGTAACAATTGCACAAATCAAAAGTGTACGTAAGTTTGAACAGGTATTATGTGTAGCAAATGCACAAATCAAAAGTGTACTAAGTTTGAACAAGTATTATGTGTAGCAAATGCACAAAATCAAAAGTGTAGTAAGTTTGAACAAGTATTATGTATAAAAAGTAAAAAGACATTTATTTCAAAATTTGTAAGTCTAAGTAGATCAGTCTGTAAATATGTAACACGTGCAATTAGTCGATATTTTCCAAAAAAAAAAAATATATACAAGTCCGTTACTTTAGAAAAATTGCAAGAAATAATCTAAGTTAATACTCTGGATGTTTTAAAAATTATGGTAACACTTTTTTTTTATTCAGATTTTTTGAACGTAAATACGTCCTTATATTGGTAACAAATTGCACAAATCAAAAGTGTACTAAGTTTGAACCGAGTATTATGTGTAGCAAATAGCATAAATCAGAAGTGTACTAAGTTTGAGCAGGTATTATGTGTAGCAATGCACCAAATCAAAAGTGTACTAAGTTTGAAACATGTATTATGTGTAGCAAATGCACAAATCAAAAGTGTAGTAAGTTTGAACAAGTAATTATGTATAAAATGTAAAAAGACATTTTATTTAAATTTGTAAGTCTAAGTAGATCAGTCTGTAAAATATGTAAACACGTGCAAATTAGTCGATATTTTCCAAAAACAAAAAAAGTATATACAAGTCCGTTACTTTAGAAAAATTGCACAAGAAATAATCTAAGTTAATACTCTGATGTTTTAAAAATTATGGTAACACGTTTTTTTTTATTCAGATTTTTGAACGTAAAACATGTGTGGTAAGTTTAAAAATACTACGTTTTATACACACCAAAGTATTGTGGGAAATACCTTTTTTTATGTAAGTACATTTTACAAAATATTACTACTGTTGTGAATTCTCATGTGACAACTTACCTAACGTACTTAGGTTTATGCTTTTAATCAGAAGATCACTTTATTTCTATACAGTTGTTTAATATTTCATAATATTAGTTTCAATAAGTTTTTGTCAAATTTCAACTGTCTATAAGTTATGGTAATAGAATTTAAGAGATAAGTATAAAAGAGAATCTGAAATCTTGTCTACGTATGTTAACTTTATCACTTTTTGTTTTAGTAAAATTTCAGAAGTATTTATTTTGCAAGTAATCAATGCACACATAAAGAAAACACATAATTTTTTTTCTTATATAAACTGATTTTATTTACAAAAAAAATGTATTTTTAAACTACACAAACTATTAACACAAAAGAAAATAATAACTTTTCAATGAGTAATCTATAACTAAGCATACATAAGTCAGTAAAAACTCACTGCTGTAGAAGCAAGCATACCTTTTCTGTATAATCACAATGGTTTTAATAATTTTTACAATTGTAATACTAGTTATACAACAATAACATCACATAATTAACACATGATTTGGCATCCTTGGGATTAGAAAAATCTAAAAACGGTTGAAAAAATGAACGAGAGAAATACATTTTGAAAATACTCTCCGTAGTCTTCGAAGAAAATGTTTGAAAAAAATTCTCCGTCATAATGACAAGTACATTTGTTCTCGCATATCTCTCTTGCAATATATGGCACTTCGAGCATAAACCATGCTTTAATGTTTATAAGACCATCTCTCTCATCAACATGTGTTCTATTCGAACAAGCATGTATCCTTTGTGAAGGATTATCCCGAACTCGGTCTATGCAATTAAATTTGCTTCTTTAAACTTTTGTGAATTTCATGAATACTATATCCATTAATTGATCTTTAGCCATTTCATATTCACAATGCGGTTCACGGTAACACTTTTGCGGCTTTAATTTTAGTGTCATATGAGGCAGGGTGGTTGTGTACAATGTTTTTAGAATGCATTCTGATATTTCATTTCTCATTTCACAAAGTTTTAATACTTGGTCATTTAAAAGTATCAAAGGGGTTGGATTTAATGTAAATGAATCTCCGATTTTGTAAATTTGTTGTAGGATGCATTTCCCATCGTCATTAAATACGGATAATTGATTATTACAAATAAAAGAGCTATTGTGATAACATCTAGTAAAATCTAATAGTTTTACAATAAATTCAATCCATGTTGAAGGGTCCATCATGACTCCCTGACTGGTTGGTATATAGTCTAATTCAGCATTCTGAATAAATTGTCTAATGTGAATCTTCAAGTCAGTTTTTTCATCGTGGAGCGAAACGTAGATAAGTCTTTCCAAGTGCCATGTACTATTTACAGAAGCATGTAAGGTATGGTAAGCATGATCCGCCCAATCGTCCAACTTTTGTCTTTTCGGCGCAGGTTCATAAATGCACATTTTGACGAATGTTAGGTTAATGTGTGGATCTGTCACATGAGGCTCAGAAGGAATACCATACGTTAAAAGTTTGTTGGTTGGGGGATATATCTTACACATTGAACCATGTTCTAATTTAATGGTAGTGGTTTCACAGTTCGCTGGTTTAAAATCTAAAGTTCGTTTAGATCCAAAACTTAGAATGCATACACATGATGATAGGTCCAGAGAAAAATCTTCGTTGTTACCGTCTTCAATTTTAGATTGCCCGTCAGAGGATAAGTTTACTTGTACCAAATTAAATTCATAATTTGTTGCTTTCTGTAGATATTCACGTAGTTTTTGCAAAATGGGTAACCAAGGGAAAACAGAGACAGTCACTCCAGAGAAACTGTAATTTATCCCCTCATCCGCGAAAGCAATTACTTTCCGAGTCGAAGTATTATCCTTTTCACTAGTTTGCAGAGGCTTTGCATCAAAAGGTAATTGCGATAATTCTTGAAGTAACACATCAGCATCACTTTGAGTGTAAAACTCAGGAGTGTATTCAATGTTAAAAGTATTTTCGATCAATTCAGGCAAAGACATTTTTTAAAACACGGTGAAAAAAATCAATTAAAGTATAAAACTAAAAACACACGTCTAAAGTGAAGGTACTCACAGCATAATGTGAGCCTCGCATTCAGCCGCTTTATCTAACATAGATGAAATGATGTCTTCCCACTGGTTACAAAAAAATCACGTGACCATCAAAGAGGTCGTTTCAAGGTTATGCCGGTTCAAGGTCAAAGCTTCAAGATTAAGGTTAACAGAACTGGTTTGACAAGGTATTTTTATATGAAAAAAATTGTTTTCACTCTATCTGTGGTGGTGGTAGGATGCATTTTTTCAATGGCTTATACTGAACCTAATTTAAAATAGTTCATGTTATGAAAATACACTGATGACGTATTTTATCGATCATTCAAGTAATGAAGTAAGTGTATTTCTGTTTAAATATTTTGTAGTATACGCAAGTAAATTATCTATTATTTGATAGTTATGTTAGACTTTTTTTCAGTGTATTTGTAAATATTTGAATATGATGTCTTGATAATGTTTATTTTCTAAAATGCATTTCGCTTAATCGTAGAGATTTTTACAGGTAGGGTATTGACTATTAGTGTTAGTTATTCCTTTTAGTATTTTGTTTAGTAAAACTTGCAAATTTTTTTTGTTACTTTTAATGTTTTGTACTTTGTTGATACATGATTTAGAAAAAAAAAAGTTAATCATTATTTAGTTAAAGCATGTTTGCTGAACATTTGTGGTTCAATCTTTGTTCAAATACCTTATTAAACGTAAAAATATGCAGCAACAAGATGCGATGACACTATTTCCATCAAAATGATATATTTTCTGAGTTAAATTTATAATACTTAACGTTTATGAGAGATCTTATAACATAAAATGAAACACATGTGTAGTCTGTATCTGTATAAATGCTACTTTTGTACCTAAAATATAAGCATTCCTATTATTGAATTGGTATATTATTACATTATAACTATAATATCTTGATAGTTGGATCTAAAACTGCAATTTTATTTACTTGCTTGTGGCTTGTGGCCAGTGCCTGCCCATTAGAAAAAAAAATTACTTGCTTGTAACTTATTTTATCGTAAAGTTCTAAAAAAAGCTTTCGTAAAGTTCTAAAGTCATATAAGGAAATTACCATGTAACCACGATTTCCTGATCGGTTAGTATAAACCTAAACTTTATTTTCAATACTGTAGGTTTTTTAAAAAAAATCTATCAATACTAATACTTGCTTAAAAGGTTTAAAGATATAACCAATGTCATTTTATCACGAAAAAATTCGCAAAGTCTCATCCTAACATTAAACATAATTATTTCTATTATTCTGTAAAAGGTTTACATGATAATGTGGTACCGGTTGTAGGGTGGGACATGATATTTTTACACGTATAAGAATAATATAGCTATATCTTTACAGTATAGCTGTTAAGTCAATGGGTGTACTGTGAAGTTAACTTTTAGGGGCAAATCCATACAGTAGATTTCGCTTTCGCTAAAATAGTTTCTAAGTTTCATTATGAAACAGAATTTTACCATAATGATTTTTTTTTTAATTTGTCCTAGTTCATAACTGTGCAAAATTTTCTGTGTCTGAAAAATTCACATTTAGAGTTCCAAAAACACAAATCCAATATTTTCTACGTTTGAAAAATTAACATATACCATGTTATGTCTAAAAAAAAAAAAAAAAAAAAAAAAAAACACAAAGTATCGTTATCCTAACATTAAACACAATTCTTTCTACTATTCTGTAAAAGTTTGCATAAAACATATACTATTCAACTCCCAACTTTAATTTTTATCTTCAATAATGAAATCATTAGCTTGTAATTTCTTTTACATATTAATAGTTCGTATTATAGCAAATTTTTCTATGTCTTAAAAATTAACATAAAAAAAAAAAAAACATAAATCCAAAATTGTCTATGTCTGAAAAATTCGCAATCAAAAGTCTAAAAACACAAATCCAATATTTTCTATACCCGAAAAATTAACATATACCATTTTACGCCTAAAAAAACCCACAAATTGTAAAAGTTTGCATAAAACATATACCATTCAACTAGTTAAAACCTAACTTTAATTTTTATCTTCAATAATGAAATCATTAGCTTGTATAATTTCTTTTACATATTCTTAGTTCGTATCTCAGCATAATTTTCTATGTCTGAAAAATTCACAATCAAAATTCTAAAAAACACAAATTAAAATTTTTTTCTAAGAGTCATCCTTACAATTACTTTCATAATCACATCTCTTTTATACTTTGCAAAACGGTCTCTACATAAATAGTTGTAGTCGGTAATTATTAGAAAAAAAATTAAACTTTTTTCCGAGTCCCCTCTATTAGGAATGATGCAAGAAAAAAAAATCTGTACCCTTCATAGTTGTAGTCGGTAATTATTAGAAAAAAAATTAAACTTTTTTCCGAGTCCCCTCTATTAGGAATGATGCAAGAAAAAGAAATCTGTACCCTTCTGTCTTATCTACCAACTGCCACTCAACTCCGTCTCCCCTGCTCCGGTCGAATTCTCCTCCATCAGCTGTCACTCAACTCCACCCCCCTCTTAGCACATCGTGGATTATGTAACCTCTGCTTCACTGGAATGCAATCCGCAATCCGCCGGGATTGGGGTGGCGCAGTACTCTCATTCTCTCACTACTGTTATGTAAGCAATGCGTTCTTAATGTACGCTAGTGAAAATACTTTTCAATTTAAGATTGGATTATCCTTGTTCACGTGAATGAGCAGATTTCCTTGTGTTTACTTCTTTTATTTGGTTTGAAAGTTTTTTATGGAAAGTAAATTCAAATTTTGTTTTGGTGAAAATCCTTAAGATTTTGAAATGGAGCCTTGAAAGCATAAACAGTACAAAGAATTATGTTTAAAAGAAAAGGTCGAAGTTATAAGATATCTTGAGAACAACAGCCAGAGATCAGCTTCAGAAATATTTCACATCAGTAAAACTGCAGTGAGTAACATCAGTAAACGGAAGTCTGAATATCTGCAACGCTTTGAAGATAATGAAAGTGACATACGAAGCCGTAAAATTCGCAAAAATAATGGATTAGGGGTGGACACAGCTACTTTCGAATGGTTCAAAAGAATGCGAGGAATGAATGCACGGATTTCAGGACCAATGCTGCAAGAAGCTGCCTTAGGCTTTTCCAAAAAACTTGGCATTTCACATTTCACAGCTTCAAACGGATGGCTTCAGTAATTTAAGAAAAGGCACAATATTTCGCAGAGAGTTTTGTGTGGTGACTCTAAAGATGTTGATCATGTTTCAGTTGACAATTTTAAAGAAAGATTGCCTTCACTTATAGAAAATTATGATATGCATGATATTTTTAATGCAGATGAGAGTGGAATATTTTTTCGAGCTATGCCAAGTAAAAGTTTAGTAGTCACTGGTGATTCTTGTAAAGATGGAAAAATTTCAAAGGATAGAATAACAGTTCTACTGGCATGCAGTGCAGCTGGTGAAAAACTAAAACCCCTGGTAATAGGGAAAGCTAAGAAGCCACGATGCTTTAGAAGTGTAGACCCTAAAAAATTACCTGTAATATGGTATTCCAATTCTAAAGCATGGATGATAGCTACAATTTCCTCAGAATGGTTAAAAATGATAAACAAGCAAATGAAACAAACAAACAGAAAAATCCTCTTGTTTATAGACAAGAGGCTCATCCTGAGTCCTGCTCATCCCAGTAATTTATCGTTTACCAATGTTAAAGTTCTGTTTTTACCTGCGAACACAACTTCACACCTTCAACCGCTAGATCAAGGAATAATTCAAGCATTTAAGCTGTATTACAGAAACCTTTTACTCCAAGCTGTGATTGCTAGGTTTGACTCTTGTAAATCTGCAAATGAAATTGCTATGACAATGAATATTTTGGATGCCATAATGTGGATAAAAGAGTCTTGGGACCTGTCATCTTCCTCAACAATTTTTAAGTGTTTTGAAAAGGCTGGTTTTTTCCAAGTGAATCCATCTAACATTAGTAATGAAGTTTCAGTACAATTTGATGTCTCTCCTGAGGTAAACAATATTTCTAGTATGCAATGCCTTATTGACCAACTTCAGTCAGACAACACGGTAAGTGCTGAAACATTTTTAAATTCTGATAATAATGTTCCATCGCGTGATAATGTCATAGACATGGATCATTTGATTGATGATATTCTTAATGAAAATAAAACTGTCGATGAGGAAGTTGAATGTGATGCTGAACCGGTACCGAGACTAAAGTGTCTATTCCCTCTGACAGTGAAATGTTGCAAATGAATAAAACAAATGCAGCTGTATGCTTTGGCGAACTGGCCCAGATATGCTGATTCCTTTACGAAACATTGAAAAGTAGACAGAAACTGTAATTTTAAGTAAGAAATCTAACTTTACACAAAAAAAGATGACCGATTTTTTTCATTCAAAATAAAATTGCATCATGAACTATATTTGTGGAAACATTAAAATAACCCAAGCATTCAAACTGTACTTTAGTAATATGTGAAACTGCAAAACGGAGATACCAGGCCAGTGCCTTTATTTTTAACAATAGCCGTTTCATTTTGGCCATTATAAACTTAATGGCCCAATGCCTTTTCTGTGAAAGATGGTCGGCACATGCAGTAGTGCCAGCAGAGTGCCGTTGCCTTCCCGCGCGTCTGGTAAGGTACTTCTCGAACGACCACTTTTGGTACGATTCAGTTACTTTTTGCAGTGCCGTGCCGGTGCTGGACGTAAAGGCAGAACGGCACTGGTAAGGTACTCTGCCAGCAGGTGTGTGTTTGCTGGGGAAATAATAGTGAACTTTTCGACCCTTGTTCATAAAAAACTAATGTATCTTTCGCAGAAAACATCTGACTAAAATTAATAATTAAAAATTCTAAACACTGTTGTTTCTGCACTAACTGCATTCTAAACACTGTGTTTCTAACTAGTGACTAAAAACAAACAAATCCATCACATGGATGGATTTGTTTGTTTCATTTCATGGATGATAGTTTTGAAGAAAAGCCTGTTATCAATGAAACTTGGTTAAGATTTTGGACAAACACTTCTGCTCTTTTACCAAAGTGATTATTAACAGGTAAGGGAAAACGGTGTTTTTGACCCCACATTGCTATGTGATTCTAAATCCTTATTATGTGCCCTTCCCCCCATACAGTTTGCCCCAATAATTCTGAAACACCCTGTATATATTAGATATTAAACAAGAGGATTATTTTTAAATATGAAGTCTTTTTTGCTAAATATTTCAAAATAACTTTTAGAAATTATAATCTCAAGATAGAAAAGGTAAAGTTTAATACATTAAATATAGAATGAGTTTATGTAAATGGCCAATAAGGCCATTAAGGGAATGAAAGGCCAACTAACAGTATAGTTAAAAATATAAGTTTCAAACATTGATTTTAACTCATTTACCATTTCTTAGATTATTCATAACATTGTGCAAAAATGAACTAAAATATAGCAAATGTTACTTGGTTTACTCTTTACAAAAGAGAAAGTATCTTTATGTGAATATATTATTTGGAAAATAGCATGAGAGTTATACGGATTTTATATAGCATAAACATTTTTCCTTTTGACTAACAAAAATAAGCAACAGTGCATTTCATGTTGAGCGAAAAAAAGTTAAATTCGAATACTCCACTCCAACTTGCAAGGTATGGCAAAGATCTGATTTTAAGAGAGCTATAAATATTTGAAAACGAAAGCACAGCTACGCAGACTGTTTTAAACACTTTCAGCTATTGAAATGTGATAAAGTAATTTTATCATTCAGTTTGTCAGTAATCTTTGTATCATGATAATCTTTGTATTTTGATTAAGCAACAAAATTCAATTATTACTTTCGTCATGCATACGAAATAATTTTATTGTAAGTTTACTTCTAAAATATTTCATAAAAAGGAAAAATAATTACTCTAGGAAATCATATATGCATAAAATATACCCATTTTACAGTAAATAAGAATTTGGGCCTTTTTAACACTGAGAAACTAAAAATAATGAATACAACTCTTTTCATTTTTATATTTGATTTTTATGCTTTCATCAGCAGTGACACTATTGCATATAAAAATATAGTTTTACGGATTTTATGTCTATTCAGTTATTAATAATATTAAATTAAAATTACAGCTGGTACTGTTTTTTTAAATGAAAGAAATGAGAATTTTCAAACTAAACTTCTCGGGTGTGTGGGGGGGGACATACATTGTTTATGTTTTGTCCAGAAACGATTTCACTTTACACATGTTATGTAGAACTGCATAATTATTAAAATATTAAGCGACAGATAGTATTTTTATGTTTAGTAAACAAGCGAATTTAGCTGTGAGGAGATTTTTGCAAAGGTCATTACCTGCTATTGCAAAAACAAGGAGCAGCAGAAGGAGAATCTCCAAGGTACGATCCATGACATCGAAATAAAGTCATTCTGGTTCTGTTTTAGGAGATAATGAAAGATTCCCCCCCCCCCCTGAAGGCTTTTTCTACTTCGATCTAAAGAGCAAT